>QLNU02015003.1:117895459-117925617 GCA_006491805.2 Dysdera silvatica | reverse complement strand
AATAATTTTAATTAACTCGATGTACAATATTTTGTGATACATAACTTGAGAAGTATAAAAATTATAGCAATGTAAGAGAAGATCTATATTAAATTATTTTGAGTTTTGAGGTTAGAAGTGAAAGAGAATATAAAGCCGAAGCTTGTTACGAGATTTTCTTCCAGAATGCGGTGATGTTGAGAAAAGAAAAGAAAAGAAAAGGGTATGTTTCATAGTTCTGAATTATGCTTGTTTTAAATATTTCAGTTGTTGTATATCTTTAGCAGAGGGACGTGGAAAACTTGTAATAACTTAAGAACAGGCTAAGCGTCGTTTTTACGAATTGATGAATAAGCAGTATTAGTGTTATTTAGGACTTTTGATGGGCCTCATTTGAGAAAATTGTGATACACACATGGATAAAACTTGTGAAATTATCTGTTTATCAAAATGCTAGCCAAAAGGATATCTGAGAGCCAGCATGTGTAATCAGAATTTTTAATTAAAAAAATTAAAATGTTTGTAAAACAAACGTTAATTAACAAGTTAGTTGTACTATTAAGAGTTATTTATATAAAATTATACAATTGTAGAAGAGATTATAATAAGGTCATAATAAGGCCTGGGTCGAAAATGGTTTCACAATGAATGATGTGTAGAGCCTGTCAAAGTACGAAATACAATATTTTCGCAGATAAACTTTATTGACGTCGTTATCAACTCTTTCAGCCTCCGCGTGTTAAATTTTTTAGAAAAACTTATTTGTATTTTTGTTATCGAATTATATATTTTGTAACTAGTTCTTGATTGTGTATATTTTAATTTACGACTCACACAAACCTTGGCTTTATTTATTCTCATACATTTGTTTGTAATTTTGTTATCGCTTTTTACATTTAGTAATTTACTCATGATTGTATATATTTATAGTTTCAATTTCTGATGCAAATCTGATCCACCTTGACTTGGACCTATCTTCATATTTGTCACACATTAAATGAACGGGGCGTTCTGCTTGTCTCAGTATGTATAACTTTATTCTAATTGCTATTTTTCTTGCTAATTTTGACAAGTGTTTTGTCCTCTTCAACTTTTCTTGCTTTTGAAATTTTAAACGGAGGTTATGAAGCATCCCTACGGCACTCAGCGTGAAAACATGACATTTCTTACAACAAGAACGAAACAAACAAACAAATAACTTTCGCTTTCTTTTTGGTTTTACGGCTCAAAGACTACAGTGGTCATGCTGCGCCGGGACCTACTGTTTTCCGAGGAATCCGAACCTCTTAAGGCCTGGGGAACCAAACCCCGGACTACAGTGAGCAGTGCGATCTTTTATGAGATCTCTGAGTAAGCGTTCTTTTTGCACTGCTGGGAGTCGAACCCGGATTAGCCGCGCAATAGGAGAACGCGTTACCACACTGCGCCACCGCAGGGCAGACAAACAAATAAGCAGGATGGTATCATTAGCCAATTGTATATTTTGTTCTGAAGAACGTAGCATGTGGCTATAGAAACAACTGTCAATGGCATTAATAAAGTTCAACTGCAACAACGTTACGTTTTATTGTTTACAAGTTAATTGGTAGCCAAGCATAGTCCAGTAGGCGCAAGGGAAGGGGTCATAATTAACGGACCACAATATTTCTTCAGCAGTTATAATTTTGTACTCTCAATTATATATTCATTGGACCAGTTCACTCATCACATATTTTCAAAGTCTATTCCGTTTATTTATATTTTATATTGCATCTGCGTTCTTTGTTTCATCTATTTTCCGTCTATCTGTGTTCTGTGTTCCTTCTATCAATAGGACGTTCCGTTTAGCTATGTTCATAAGCTTAGTCTGTTTCAAATCTGTTCCTTATAGTTTCCACGCACGTAATTTCTCCACATGGATATCTCTAGCATGACGGTATATAAGCTTATATAAGCTCATACAGCTTGTATATAAGACTTTCATGCACTGTCTTCAATTTGTGTCTGTCTTCACTTGGCAAAGGCAACACTTAGTTCCCCCCACCGTCGCGTTATCAAACCTGGCATTAGTATCAAATAGCAAATGTTAATACTAGTACTGTACCTTTAACAAATATCATGCTCATAAGCAACGTTCTGTTTATATTGACTATATTTTTCGTGTACTCTGTAACTGTATTGTATAATATCCACCTTTATATATATATATATATATTGTAAAACTTATACTGCAAATCCCTGGAGTTTTCCTACACCCGATGCTTGCAGCAAAGTTTTCAATTTGACACGATGTCCTCTCAATACTGCAGATATAACAAGCCAATTATTGTACACTCGCATAGCTACGGATCCTGAAATTCTTTCTCAGCGTGAAGGATGAAATATTTTCTTAGGAGGAATCTGCGATTTACACGACATCATTTGAAACATCCTCTTATTTTTTTCAGAAAAAAAAACATTCGTGTGCGATGAAAGTATTCCACAGAGAAAAAAGAATAGTAAAATGCCACTCTGAATTGGAGAAGAGGAACACAAGGGAAAAGTATATTGTGAGAAAGCTTGTTCCCTCGACATGTTAATCACCAGCAGCAATTGTCTTCTATTTGCATATTTATAACGTGTTGGCCACAGCTATTTCATTAGCATTTGAAACGAGCAAACTTTCCACAAAAACTACAAATTCAAATCCTCAGCTTAGATTTCTTTATCCTTGATATTTTTGATTAAAAAAGAACTGCTCTTTAGAAAACTACTTTAGAAGAAAAACTTACACAAACAATCTGTTTCATACAAATAACGCCAAATTGGAAATTAACTAATGAGTGATACTTTTCGATGCGTTTTATTTGGAAACAAGAACGGAGTTATTTATGAGATTCATTTAATGGTTAAAACAAGAGCAAATGTTCTATTTTCGTTTATTTTTTCGTTTTTTATGCTTTTTTTTCAGATATCGATATGCCTGAGTGAAATTTGGAAACCTGTTTTTTTTCCTCATTTAGAAAACAGTCCATTAGTGCCTCTTTACTTCAAATTGCTAAAAGACGTTTTAAAATTTGCAGCCAAATTATCTCTTAATGTTTAACTTGTTTTCCGAAGTGTTTTTTTTAATATGCCATTGGTCTTGTCGCAATTTTTTTATACATGTTGTAGATTAATATCCAAAGCTTCTCTTTTAATAAAAACCCGTTCTGCGAAGAAAGTCAGTATATAAAATAGAAAAACGAATATTGTAATATACACAAACACATATTTTAAGTTGATCCTTATTTTTTATCTCTTTTTTTTTTAATATTTCGCCCCTACGTTTTTTCTAACTGACCTAGAGCTAGCCATTGACAGAAACACTCTTGTCATTTGCATAATTGTAATTGGTGTCCCAGAAAAGAATATCGTTATTTATGCAAAAGTTACTATTTTCCAGAAAATAAATTTTAAAAAAATAATTAACATTCATGCCTTAGGGAGTAACTGGGCAGCGCCAACCCCACCGTCATATAACACTATATATCTGTGATATAGCGCATAATGTTATATAACGATGGTGTTGTCAGTGCGCATGTTGTCGGGAACACGGATCGCGGTGTTCAATCAAATATTACCTTGTCTTTCATACGAACTGGTAGCACGTGGTTGGATAAAAGTGGCCTAAGACGTGAACCTCGCAATAATATATATTTCATTGGAAAATAAACAAAATATTGGATAGCAAATTACATTCCAAATAACAAGTACTCCAAACGTTATGGTAGGAGATGTGTAAAATTAAGTCTTTATGAAAGTTCTCGTTCAGTAGTTTATGAAACTGTACTGTCTTCGTAAAAAGCCGGAATACCATTTACAGCATCTCAGTACTACATTGATAAATTGGAAGCTCTATATGTGGATGGGAACATACTTCTAAACATTCAAAAAGAACGAAACACAGGAGCAGACACAATATAGTTTTTTAAGGAAAAAATGGAGGATCTATTCTATATTGCCCTGGGAATTATTCAATAGTACCTTGTAAATTACTAAAATAAAAGAAGTCGGGCAATTTCTTATCTTCCAGAGGCAGACAGAAAGAATTGATATTTTAGGGGGCACTGCTAAATAAAGAAAACTTTGCTACGTCGTCTAGACCTTAAACAGGATTATTTAAACGCTTTTAACAACACTTTTCTAAATATACTCTTCAAATATAAATATAATAAATAAATATAATCGTTTCTAAATATTCCGTTGGAATTGCTGATCGATTTTTCATGAACAGTATCTCTAAAGACAGATTACGCTAAATTTTGTGCCAAAGAGCAATTTGTTTTCCAGCAGAAAAACGACCACTATCAAGAGCCCCTGCAGTCACACATATTTTACGTGGACATGAAGCAGAAGCAATTATATTTCGATTATCCTAGTGTTTTTCGTCATACTTGATGGATAGCCAAAGCTATTTATTGCCTGAAAGTATTTTTCGAAATGAATTTTATCTGACTCGACAAGAATTGAAGATTATTTATATATTTATTATAGAGATATATATACTCAAAAGCTTGATACAATGCTGGTTTAGCCTACAAAGCACCATTACAGGAATTATTTCTTAAGGACAATGAAATAAATGAAAAATTTCCCAAGAAACATCAAAAATTATTTGTGGTCATTCATGGTATTTTACCGAAGAAGTGGTGGCGTTTGCATTTTTTAATGATGCAATTATTTTCGAGCAATCGGTAATGATGTCCAAACATTTAAAGGAAAAGTATCAAATAACTGTGACTCCAAATGTTTACATTTTCATTTTGAGGAAATGACTGAATTTATACACAAAGTATTACATAAATTTTTGTCAAAAACACGTCCGCTCTTTTTAAAATTTTTTCCGATTTTACTGCACGTTGCCCGAGATAATTAATTTTGTTTATGATTATGAAAATGACTTTGCTTTTGTTTAAAAACCTTGCAGTTGCCAATTGTGCCCAGAAAAAAGTACCGCCACAGACCGAAATTCAATAATGGGACACAAATTTAACTTAAAAAGTGCATGTCCTGTTTGTGCAGTTATAGATATGCAGTTAAGTAGAGTTAAATAACGGTAAAGGATTAAAACATTTTATAGGCTTCAAACATTATGCTCTTATGAGGTTTGCGTAGTTGTGCTCTATGCGAGTTCAGCTCTATATATTATGGTAAACTGTAGGTAGTTTTGTCAATATCAATTGTTTATGCACCATTTTCGAATCGTCAACTAATATTTCGGAATTAATTAACAGTCATTAATGCACATGTGTTGAAAACATTTTGACGTTTTCGAAAATTTATTTATTTATATAAATCGAACACTACGCAGATTAAATTAAACAACAATATAAATCAACGTTTATTGGCGTAGTGATACCAGCGCCGATGTTATGGCGTGATTAGATGGTGAAACGTTCGAAAGAAAATAAATATTTCTGCGTTCGGTGGGACCTGAACCCACGACCTTCCACTTGCCTGGTGGAGGCTCTACCATCTGAGCTACGAACGACAATATCCAATCCCTTACGAACGTATATAAAGACTTTACTGAAGCCGGTTATTTCACAGAATGGTGTAGTACATGGGGTACTTTTTAAACCAAATTAAGAAAGGACCGGTATTAAATTGATCGAAATGCCCGTTGCAGCATATATATTTTTTAAATAAATCGAACACTACGCAGATTAAATTAAACAACAATATAAATCAACGTTTATTGGCGTAGTGATACATATACATACATACATGATACGTGATAAATACATATGCTGCAACGGGCATTTCGATCAATTTAATACCGGTCTTTTCGCAATTTGGTTTAAAAAGTAGTCCATGTACCATTCTGCGAAATAACTGGCAACAGTAAATAGTCTTTATATACGTTCGTAAAGAGATTATATATTGTCCTTCGTAGCTCAGTGGGTAGAGCCTCCGCCCGGCAAGTGGAAGGTCGTGGGTTCAGGTCCCACCGAAGGCAGAAATATTTATTTTCTTTCGAACGTTTCACCATCTAATCACGCCATAACATCGGCGTTGGTATCACTACGCCAATAAACGTTGATTTATATTGTTGTTAATTTTAGAAAATGTTGCCGAACAAGCATATACTTTGCATCATAAAGGTATTTTCGGATATTTTTTCCCACCACGATGAAATTTAAAAAAAAAAGCCACGATGAAATGATTATCAGAAAACTAATAAATTCCGTTGAATATCAGAAACCTAATACTGTTACTTTTCTGTATATAATCCACAGCAGGGTATTATCCGCAAAGCCTTTTTTCTGAGTAAAAAAATAAAAGTTGCATAATCCGCAGCGACGTATAATCCGCGGCAATTTTTACGGCGAATAATCCAAAATATACACTGCCGACTTAAAAAATTTGTCATTAAAAAAAAAGGTTAGAAGTTCCAAGCACAATTAAAAAGATACACTTTCAAAATAAAAAATAAAATACTACCTCGAATGATCACTAAATTTATTAATAATAATTAAAAACCTTCAAAATCTGATTCATCAGATTCGGAAATGAATAAATTCATTACATCTTCACTTAACTTATTATCCGAGTCACTAGATAACGAGTCTTCATTGTTAGAGTCATTTTCGTCAACAATATTGCATTTTCGAAACGCGTTTTTTATCGTAGTTTCCGAGACATCATTCCACGCTTTCAAAACCCAATTGGAGACATTTTCATACGATGCACGCTTCAATTTTCCTGTTTTTGTAAAATTCTTTTCTTCATCGGACATCCATTGTTCCCATAATTTTCTAACTTTCGATTTAAATGATCTGTTAATTCCGACGTCTAAAGGCTGTAATTTCTTTGTCAGTCCTCCAGGTATTATTGCAATTTTTGCAGATGCGGATTTTCTGATGGAGAATGTTTTTGATCAGATTATCCGCGGCGGCGTATAATACACACAACGAAATTTGAAACTTTTTTAACACATAATCCGCGGATTATATACAGGAAAATACGGTAATACTGTTGCATATCAGAAACTTAATAATCCCGTTGCATACCAGAAAACTAATAAAAACAAAATTTTTAACGTCAGCACATTTAAGCCTATTGGAATAAACAATTCCGAAGCATAATTTTAGTTTCGAAGATAATTTATAAGCTTAAGACATTAAAGTGGTTATTGGTACTAAGTTAATTAATTAAGGTAATTGGTATAAGCTGTACCTTCGTTTTTAATTACGAGAACTATTATGGTAAACAAAAAGGCCGCTCTTCCAAAATTTATGCTTTCTGCTCGGATCTAGGGCGTAAATAAGCCACTATGTTCTCACCTACTAATTAACTTAATTAAAGTTGTTTAACTGTTAATTAACAAATTTTACGGTTTATAGAAAAATTCTCAAGAGGAAATAATCGCTTTATTTTATAATTAAGTGGTATTATGTATAAACACCTTAAAAGAAAAGGGGAGGCAAATTATATTCGCCACATACCTCAGAAAAGTATGATTTTTATATTACGTGAGGGATTGTTATCCCTACTCCCTTTATATCAATTCACAAGCTAATAAAAAAATTGCTATAAAGTTAAAATAACTTTGCGTATATTCCCGCCCTCGTGATTTTATAATTACCTTATTATTGAATAATTATATTAGTAAATTAATAGCACTTTGATTAAAGTAATACAATTAATCGCAGAACGTTCTTTATCATACCATACAGCCTTCACCGGCTGTTGCCAAGAGGATACAACGTTGAATATTGTATTTTAATAATGTCATTATTTATTAATGCTATTATTTTGTAATGCCATTACTTTTTAATGGCATTTATTGAGTTTAAAGAGTATCGTACCTAAGCCTAGATAAATTTTTGTTTGCATTTTTGCGGCACAAAGACACACACAAGAATTTTAAAATTACATTGTTATTGAATAATTATATTAGTTAATTAATAGCATTTTGATTAAACTATTACAATTAATCATAGCACATTTTTAATAATAATTGTTTATTCAACCCAATTTTTGTATATTTCCTTGAGGTATCAATCATAAGCAGTATTAGAAATATAGAAGGAATCTTTCAGATTTCATGTTCAAGATTTGGGTTATAATTGAAAGAGAATATAAATCCGAAGATTTTTGTCATACCACACAGTCTTTGTTGGCTGTTGCCAAGGCAAAACATTGCATATCGTATCTTAATAATGCTATTACTTTAATTTTATTATTTTTAATGCTATTATTTTGTAATGCCATTATTTTCTATTGATATTTATTGCATTTTATCCGTATCATACCAAAGACTGAATAAAGACTTCTTTGCATTTTTACAGCATAAAATTCAACCTGGGTGAATCTGCCTCAAATAGGTGATATAATTTTCGTAGTGTATTGTAAATATACTTTCATAAACACGTGTTTTGTCAATTTAGATACCAGGAACAAATGACATCTTTTACTGTATTGACTGGTTTCTGAAATCTCTGGTTTTTAGTTTGCGTTCAAGGCGCGTGTAGTCAGCAAAGTTAAATTGAATCACACACAAAACCTTAACTTCTATTTCCCAATACTTTTGTGAAAAAGAGTTAGATCAATATCAGTGATATCAGCTGACTCAATTACAGAAATACATATCCAGTCACGAAAACGCGTGATACGCACCACTGATCCACTGGTGCGTATCGAGCACCAGTGGATCAGTGGCTATTTAAAATGGTGGTGAGTATAGACACTAAACCACTGGGGCACATCGCGCGTTTTCGTGACTGGATACTTATTTCTACAATTGAGTCATCGTAGTCCATTCAACATATTTTCTTGTCCGAAGTCAGGATATATTACTCTAATTTTATCCATCATTATCTGTCCGGCCGGGTTGAAGTTTAGCTCCTAAGTAAATTTGATTGGACATTTGTAAGTTGTGAGGTAATATCAATCGCCTCTCGTGGTGCCTGCCTCTATGTCGAACAAATAACAAACACCCGTTTTTGTTTAACAGATTCAACTGTCAGATACTAATATGCTTAGATAAGAAAAATCAGTGAGTATTGGAAAAACAATCACGAAAATGTTTTGAAACCAACAACATGAGATTTTAAATTCTTTTCTATAGCTTTTAAAAATAAAAAATTACCGTGACCTTAATTCATAATTGAACCAAAAATTACTGATGTAGAAATATGACAGTCAAATTTCAAATAGAGTATGACCTCTGAATAGTGGATATACTCGGACTTTAACATGTGTCCACTCTTCGGGAGGGTTAGAGTATAATAAGCATTGGAACTAGGAATTGAAAAAGTGTCCATCAAATAGGTGTCCACCTTTCAAAAGAAGTAATATCCGTTAAGGAGGTGAAACTGTAATTAATTATAGTATATAATTAGTAATTAGTTTTTACATCGATTACTGTTTCAGTGAACAATAATTTTTTCAAAATCATCAAGTGAAATTTATCGCAACAGATTAGTATAATATTTAAAGTGCGTGTCGCACGCAATTTATTACAGATTGCCAATTGCATGTAGAATATTATTACAATTAATGGCAAATAATTAACCATCGATTAATGTATTCTCGTTGCTGTCGCTTAATTTTTTCCTGAGAAAGCCTTTAAACAAAATACGGAGAACGGAAAATAATCGAAAATGTGAAAAAACAATTCTTAAGATATTCAGTAAAACCAAGAAATATAAGCACTTGATCATTTATCTTCTTTGACACTACATCTACAGAATTTTGTCAAAAAAACAAACACGACATATAAATATTTAATACTGTATAATTAAGCAGCAATTATATTTCATTAATCGCATACTAATGATTAGATGTCATTATTAAATAGAGCGTAAGCAATCTTATGATGCCAGGACATCTGTAGGGATGCCAAAGTGACATCAGCAGACAAAGGATTAAAAAAACATCAGAACGAAGTTTTCTGAAATATTATTACAGAAAGTAAGAATATTTAAGGAAACAATTTCTCCTTTTATTGGGACAGCTTGTCCCCGTACAGCGTAATTGCAGAAGATTGCCCGAGATTACCAAAAAAAAACAAAAAAAGATTTACTGAGAAAATGTTGCAAATGTGTGGAGATATTAAAGAAAGTAAAATAAGGAAAAGTACCTTCCATTTTTTTCGCACCACCATCTCCCCTCACATACTCCGAAAACGGAACAAAGAACTTTTTCTGAGACCTCCTTACTTGGGAGAAATGTGGGGAAAAATACGGCTGAAATTGATTTTTTTCAGGCTTTTCGGATATTGGCATATTTCATTGAAATCCTAATGCCCGCCCACCGTAAAAATAAACTCTGAATTGTTACGAAGCTTCGGCATTTTTTACCAGTTTGCATTTTTGCATCACTCAAATATGGGTTTTTTTTCTTCAATAATTCTGTCCAGCGCACGTGGAAATTGGATATTTCTGCATTATTGACGATGAAAAGAAAAATAATTTTTCATCGAAGTTCAGGTTTTGTGCTCCGATAGTAAAAACATGTATTGCGACAACATTTATGAATTTCCTTTAAATAGGTTAAGCAAATAGTGATTGGCATACCGAAAAGTTTGCCTTTAAATAAAAATAATATCTAAGGTGTTGCTATGTTTGTTTTACCATCAAAATTCAAATCGGAGCGGAAACTCTGCCTAATTATATACAGGATTGTGATGAAAATTTTATTGTTTGTTTATGGTTTTACGGCTCAAGGTCTACAGTGGTCATGCTGTGCAGCGACCTACTGTTTTCCGAGGAATCCAAACCTCTGGACCTACAATTTTCCGAGGAATACGAACCTCTCGGACCTGCAGTTTTCAGAGGAATCCGAACCTCTTAAAGCATAGGGAACCAAACCCCAGACTACAGTGAATAGTGCGATCTTTATGAGATCGCTGAGTAAGCGCTCTTTGCACCGTTGAAAGTCGAACCCTAGTTAACGGCGCACTAGGTGAACGCGTTACCACACTGCGCCACCGCAGGGCCTAATGAAAATTTTAGAACATATCAGATTTTTTCCTTTTACGGTTTAAGGGCGGTGAAAGTTCTGTCGAGCTGGAACCGTGAGATTTTTTTCAGAATACGACTCTTCGCGGCCGAAAAAACAAACCCCAACTATAATGTGCCAAAAAAAGCGGCACGCATGCTACGCTGCCACTGTGAATCGATCTATGGTTAACGGTACGATGGGCAAATGCATTACAACTGTGCCACTATAGGACAGTAGACCTGTATTTTTCCGAGGAAATCTAACCTCTTAAGGCCTGGAAAACCAAGCCCAGGATTACGACGATCAGTTATTAGGTAAATCTCTTTCTTTTCTTCTTTCCTTGGAAATCTTGAGAACCGAGCCCAGATGAACAACACGCTGTATGGGGCACGCGACGACCATCACTATCGGAGAGTTATTCCCGCCTAACATGAATGACTACTACAAATAGAACGTATATAGTATATATAGCTGTGACTTAGTGGTCAGAGCATTGATATGGTAATCTGAAGATCTCAGGTTCGAGTCTAACCCGAGCTTGCATAATTAATTTTCTTTTCTTCCCAGATCTTTAAAGGTCAGGACAAAATAAGCTCTTATTATAGATATATGTAAAACGGTATGACAAAATTAATCGCATTGAAATTATTGTTCATGAAGGTGACTCCTACATATACATTAAACTGACAATAATGTGAATTATGATATTCAATTCTTGAGCTTGTGTTTATATTTTTTCCATCATTATCAAAATGATACTAAGCTATTGGAATGTTTCCTTTTTCAAATAGCTCTAAAATTATAAATTTAGCTGAATTTTTTAGTTCGCACCATAAGAAATAAATGTATCTTCGGGCATGATTGTTTAGATGCAATATTTTTGCAGTAGTATTTTCTTTGTTCTTTTGTTGTATTTTCTTTGTTCTAAATTTAAATCTCTAAATATCAACATTTTTAACGTACGAGATAGTGTGAGACTTATCTGCTGGCTTCTTGAACACCCTCCCATTCTTCAAAATTACAAATTACCACGTTCACATATAAACACTAAAATGTGACAAGTCGGAATATACAATAATTATTGTACCTTATCAAAAGAAAGTACATACTCTTCTATACAAAAAGAAATGGAAAAAAATTCTTAGAAACGGATTTTCATCAGTCCAAATCTTCATTAATCTTCTACGCGTAGAACCGTGGAATGCATCTTATTACTATAAGATGCGTTACTGAATCTAACTAATCAAACTAATTGGGACCGAGGAGTTCTGTTCGAATTACAAAAATTTTCGGATTAATCAATCTTTAATGCAAATTTACTTTAAAGGCACCAACCTGGTGTTTGAAGTGGAATTGTGCACGTAACAGACAAAGACAAAAATTTCCCCAGCACATAGGAAATTTCAATTGATTGGAAACACGTACTGCGCTGTTTGTTTGCATTTTGTCATGTCAGTAGGCTGCACCCGTTGAGGAAAAACGTCAATCGACTGAAAAAATTCGGATTTTTCGTGATTTAGATTAACAAGACTATTGAATTTCCTTAAATAATTACATTCAACCGAAATAACTTACATTTTAAATAATGTTTGCATTTGGATATTGTGATCGTTCAGGTATGACCTTGTTGAGTAAGATGATTACGCTGTTTACAAAGAAGCCGCAGATTTACTACTCCTCACTGACAAAGGACAATGATTCAAAACGGTAATTGCCCGTATCGCGATCAATTTTCCGATTGGCTGGCGCTCGGCTGTAGGCGAGGAATCTTTCATATCTCCGCGGACAGCCTGCGAAGACACCGTCCCAATTATCCCTGAACACCGTGGTGATAAATCTAAACTGATAGTCGGAGAAAGTCGAAACAACCAATGGACCGCTCTGTTAAAAGATAAAGATAGAACGTCCCTTGGGTTGGAGGAGGGGCGCTGATTGTCGAGAAACTTGGCGCCTCAGAGCAAAATTCCCATTTAAACTTGACGGTTGAAATCACTTGCAGGAAGATGATATCCACTGGAGTTTTCAAACAGAGACGTTGATAAATAAAAGTTAAAAAAATATATTAAAAAAAAAAGGACGGTCTCTATAAACATACACACACTATTTACTAGAATTTATTTATATAAAAAGTGTTTGTCAGTAATTAATCCAGTATATAAAAGGTCATATAAGGGAATGATTGCTCAAATTATTAGGTTTACCGGAAAGTTCTGTCTGTTTGGGAAGCAAAAGAAAATAATGAATTTTTCATACCTTCAATAACATTTATTGTACAATATAATTTCCGACGTTACTTATGACCTCTTGCCAACTTGATGGTGATTTGTAAATACCATTTTTTTTAAATGTCTTTTTCTTACAGGCGACGAATTCAAGTAGTGCTTGACTGACACCTGCTTCAGTTTTGAATTTTTTCCCCTTCAAAAAATTTTGGAAGGAGAGAAACAAGTGATAATCGGGGGGTGCTAGGCCTGTGGAGTATAAATGGTGTATGTGGCAGAATTTCCCAGCCTAGCTCTGCGAGTTTTTTACGAGTCGCCAAAGCAGCGTGTGGTCTATCATTATCATGTTACCATATGATGTGCTTCCTATTGGATATCTGTTTTCTTTGACTTCTTTGTTTAAAACATCTATTTGCTGATATTATCTCCCCGAATTGAGCTTCTTGTTAGGTTTTGAAAGCTTATACTATATGGGTCCTTAGATGTCCCACCATATACACAGCATTCTCTTATTCAGGCTCAACCTCGGGTTGATGGTGGAGGGGAAAGGTTGTCCGGGCTCACAATATGCTCTTTTCCTAACAATGTTTTCTTAGTTAATCCACTTTTCATCACCAGTTATCATCTGGTCCAAGAAGGGTTTGTTTTTGTTCCGAGCAGGCAGAGATGTGCATATGGCGACTCGATCATGCACATTTTTCTCACTTAACTCATGAGGCACCCATCTGGAATATTTATAGACCAATCCTAGTTTCCAAATATGGTCTGAAATGGTTTGTTGGGCTGAGTTAAGCTTTTCTGTAATCTCCGATGTTGTCGAAAAAGGATCTTGCGCTATCATGGTCTTGACAATATCGTCATCGATCAAAGATGGCCGCCCAAAGCGTGGCTTATCATTAAGGTCGAAATCGCCTAATTCAAATTTTTTGAATCATCTCCTGCATGATTTATCCGAAACTGCATCTCCACCAAAAACTTCCACTAAATTTTGACACGCTGACACGCTTCTGTAGCATTTCTGCCTTGTTGGAATTCGTGCAAAATACAGTATCGTAAATGAACGTCATCGGCAGCCATGTTTACACGATCTTGTCTCACTTGATAATGAAATGAGGCACTTCTGTTTCAGTTAATTCAGAAGAGCACATGTGTATAAATACAATGATAAAGAGAGACAGCCATGTGTGTCTCAAATAAACACGTGCATGCGTGTTGAAACTTGAGAGAATATTATCGGACAGAACTTTCCGGTAGAAATAATATATTATAAAATTGCTAAAATGAAGGAATTACATAGAGTAGAATAAAATAAAAATAGGCGAAACAAAGCGTTTTGACTGAGACTTTTTCCAAAAGCTAAAGACGCTAGAAAATCAACTATTGAAAAATCTAATGTGTAGAAATTTTTCTTTGTCTCTTATCTCCGTTAGGATACGAGTTTGAAATGGTGTTTGCAGCCAAGTCTTACAGAAAGTCACATAAGTAAATAAGTCAAGAAATTCTCGGACTCTACCGATTAATTAGCCAATATTGAAAGTTACCAAGCATGCCATTAGGGCTTTCTACCCTCATGAGTCAGTATGCGATTTAGCTTGTTGTGTGCATTTGAACCACTGTAACTTAAGCTTTTGTTACCAGGTGTGTTAAAATTATTATATAACTTCTGACAAAATCGTGCAAAGTGCGTGTATCAAATTTTCTGTGAAATTTGGAAAATCAGTAAACGAGAGGCTTCATATGTTACATTAGGTTTTCTGTGATCAAGCTGTAAATTGTACGCTGTGTTTTAAATTATATTGTGTTCCAACAGAGGTCAAATGTCCATTAATTAAAGCAGCAAAATAATTATAGCTTTGTGCGACCAACAACAGAACAAGCTCCGAAAATATTCGAGAAATATCTCACAAAAACACCCACCATACATTACATATGGATTATTGTTGGAAGTATTTTATGTAGTTTGATAGGTGATCCTTATGGGTTCTAATCGACTGCAAAGCTTCATTCCCAAGACCTGTGGCTTGGCGAACCTGGTCTGAAGTTCGTTATACCTGGCTCCGTGGGAACATAAAGACTCGTTATTCTTGGAGGTGATTCGGAGTGGCTGGACGTTTCTTCTGAAATGTCGGTAAATATTTGGACATCAAAGCCATGTGGATCAACGGATGGCAAACCTCAGGACTGATGATGAGCCTCTTGCCAATCCACGCGCCGTGGGAACGGCGAGACTGGTCGGAGATCGACCAATCACAAGTCCACAAGCACGAACCTCGAGCAATTCGAGGTTTGCCAAGCCACACGCCGTGGGAACAAGGCTTAATAGTGACATCGCATCTTGCACTTGCATTACAACACTGCGCCTTTCACATCTCTATAAAAACAACCCTGTTTTTGGGCAAAAACAGTATGCGGGAAGAGGGGTCATATATATGCTGACGCTTATAATGACGCTTGGATGTATTTTTATGGCGCAAGGACAGCGAAAGTCATTCTGAGTCAACCGAACATAATGGAGAATTCCAAGTGTCTCGATTTCCCGAGCTCCATACAAAACGTGATGTACATACTTTGCTCGATTTTGTCAGCCATCGAGCAAGTCACACAAAGGCATATGTGGTAAGGATTAAAGTACACACATAGAACGACGCTAAAAGTGACTCACTAAACTCATTGGCAGTGATGTGCATTGTTTCTTTCATCTGAGTATTAAGATCATAGCATAATTGCTTTTCAGCGATTTTTAGTCGACCCATGTGTACACAATGCCATTAAATCAAGCTTTCTCAGTCAAAGACCTCGAAATTTTTGGTTTAAGCTTCATTCGTTTTCATAGGAACGATTGAATCAAAAATCTTATAGACCGGAAGAAAGAATATGCTTGCTTTGACAATTAAAATAATCTGTTGCATTATAATAAGTGGTTTCACTAGAATGATTGACCTTGTCTAAAAATATCCACACTTCAATAGAAATTTTTTAACTAAAGTGAACCTAGTTTGTTAGAAAAAATTATGATATAAAGTTTGGTGATTACATCAAATTGTCTGAAATATTTAAGGAACTTAATTACGTTTTAAGGAATTTTAGCAATCATACAAATTGGAAAACTCATACATATATTGCTGTGCTTTGCTTACAAAACTTAATTAGTTAATTATCCAGATAATTGCATTATCTAAGGCTTTGAGATCTACCAAATTTTTTACCTCATAATTCTAATTCAAATTTCATTAGATTTATTTTGCTTTTTGTCCAAAAAAATATCGCATTCACAAATACATTTTTTTTCCTTTTGGGGAAATCCGCAATTCCTAAAAAAAATGTTCGAATTTTCCGCGTTCTCGTTTTTATTCTCAGTTCTGGGGTTTTTCATTTTGTCTTCTCACAAAAGTTTTTATTCAAGAAAGGAAGGAAAAAATATCATTGTATTTGCGACGAATTCAAAAAAAGTAAAAGAATATGCCACTTCGGAATAGAATGTGATAAATCATTTCTCCCTTTAAATATATTGCATCATGCTCTATGTAATATCAATATATTCATAATAAAAATACTTTGCTTATACGACGCTTATGTAATCAAATGCATATTTATGGCAAGAATTACACAAGCCCTTTATTGTCACGACTCCATAAATGAAATCGACATTGCCATTGGATTTTTGCACTTGTCGGGTAAGAACAATTTTTCTACTAAACTCTTCTTTTTTGAAAAGGACGAATATACAGTTCTTAGTTTTTGCGTACTGTTCCGTATAAGCCCTGTTTATTCTCATTAAATTCGAAGAAGCAAAAAGCAGTTTTGAATACCATGCTTCCTGGGCGCATCAATACAGAAAGTAAATAGGTTACAATCAACCTCTGTTATAACAACTCGGATGCTAAGCCAAAATTTTTAATCCTCTCTAAAATTATTTATATTTATCAATTAAAAACATACAGTAGAACCTGTCTAAAGTGACCACCTTTGGGACTGGACTGCAATAGTCATCACAGACAGGTGGTCACTATGCGATACAGACTTTGGTACTGGCATGACTACAATTCCCTACAATTCTCTTTTACGAAACGTTATCACTTTATCCAGGTGGTCAATTTACTAAGCCCCACTGTGTTTACAAATTACATATTTTAACAGTTAGAGCAATGGTTCAAAATTGTAATTTGCATGGGGTCCAAGACCCCATTAGTAAAGCAAAAATTAAAAAACTGAGCAGATAAGTAGTGGAATTAAGAAATAAACTCCATAGTTTCCAGAGCTTTTTTTACTTCGATGATGACATCATGAGAGAAGATGTTTTATGTGAATATAAGAAGTTGGGTGAACGAGCTGCAAAACATATTGTTTCCATTTCTCCCATATGTCTTTGAGAAAAAACATTTTTGACGTTTCGTTAGAGAAAAAACAAACAGAAATCGGTTCAACTTTGATCCAGATTTGAAAATAAATGTGGGAAATAATGAATCGAATGTGGAAAGAATTGTTCAGGAGGAGGTGGAATATGCCTTCTCCCTTCGCATTGAGACTCAGTAGCTGTTAGATATGTTTATTATAACACATGAAATTGTTCATTTTTAATAAACATTAGTAAAATTCAATATATATTTTTTTCATAACCAAATCATTGTTATTTTTGTGCGGTAATAACACTTATCTCATGATCAGTTTTTTTCAGCCACTTAAAATTATTTGCTTATTAGGGACTATCACATTTTTCTCAAAAAAATTGCTTCACACCAGTAGAGATCAAAATTTTCAAATGTCGTGACCGCGGCTTATGTTTTGAAAAGTGGGGTGTCAGCGGGACTTAGCTAATTGGGAAACACTGCGTTATAGGATCAAAATTTCTGTGAAACCTTAAATATTGAGGTAATTAGGTTCGACTATAGTATGGATTGTAAAACTCTATTCGAATAGGTATGATTAATTTATGAATCAATTATAATTTGTGTAAATACTCTGTTCTTGACTAATAAAAGCAAATATGCTTAAGGTATTAATTTATCTCCGGATTAATCTTTCTCAGCCTATTCTCTTTGGAAGAAGTCCAGAAACAAATTTTATGTCTCAGAAAACCCTTAGGAAAATTGCATCTCTCTCTCACTCTCCGAAACTTATAACAACCCCTTCTATGTAATTTAAATTTGCAAACTCTTATTTAAATTACCTGTAATTGCAAAAGCAACAAAAAATGAATGACTAAGTTCATCTCGGCGATTATAGGTGCTACATCGTTTCAAATTTAAGATTTCTACAATATCATGTAATGTTATTAATATAGTGGAAGCTGGTAAATTGATTACCTTAGTAAATTGAGCACCTGGAAAAACTGACCAGGTGTAATGAGAAAACTGGCAGGACTCTGTCATGGCTGTACCGAAGTCTGTCTTGTATAATAAGTAACCACTTGTCTATGGTGAACATCGCAGTCCGGACTCAAAGATGGTCACTTTAGGCAGTGTCTGCTGTATTATAATTGTAGATTTCGTGATACGTTATATATATTAATTTTATTTTTACCTGGATGGTTTGATAAAAATTTTACACAAAGTTTGAAAAAGAAGTGATTATTTGGTGTAAGAATTAAACGAAACTGCAATTTTGAAAAACGCAGGGTGGCTTACAGCTGCTGTTGAACAGTTTTATAATCTGCGTTTAGTTAAAAGGAAATCATGGCAGAAAAATTTGACCGCCATACTCAGAATTTATCGGACATAACACTAGCCTCCGAAATATTCGATATAATCTCATTGATTTCATGGGGTCCTATAAAATTCTTCCAAACATTTTCTCTGGCAAGGTGAGAGCAATTTATTTTGGGCAATGCGACCTTTAAATGGGCATTTCTTAAATAAGTGTCTATATTATAAATCTAGAACTTCCGTAATGTGCTTTCAGATGGCCAAATTCACACGGATTGAAGACTCAGATATAAATATAAATAGTCCTCGTGAATGATAGATTTGTAATTTTTAACGAATATAACTTAGGAATGAAAGCCCCTTGTCATTATTTTTACCATATTTTTTAAATAATCATAATTATAATGAAAATATTGTTGATTGAATGAAATTAATTATTAATGATTAATAATAAATAATTAATAATTAATTTCATGAAATTATTGTTGCGAAAAGAAGGTGAAGCATGAGGAAAATTATTCTGTTAACCCCTTGTTACTCCTAATATGTTTTCATCATTTACATACGCAAAAGGAGTTCTACAATAAAACTACCTTGGCCTGCACATATTTAATTTTTTATTGTTACTTGACAAATATAAATTCAGCTTGTAACTTATACCTTTACATAAATTACGTATTTTAATAAACTCATGTTTGTAAAAATTGCAACACCATGAAGGAATCACTTGATTGAGCTGAAACTTTCAGGAAATGCAAATTAGGGTATGCTATTCAAATGATTAGAATTTCAGAGTCATCACGCATGCGTGGGCTGAGCAGCGCCCTCTGAACTGCTGATGGATCCGTATAAATAGAGGGCTGTAGCGGGGCGTGTATGGCTATCTGCTAGTGGTAAACGTTACATGAGACGTCACTATGCCTTTACGACGAAAGAGGACAACATTTCAGCAAGTTACGGAGTTTGAACGGGGACGAATGATCGGCCTTCGTGAAGGAGGGTTTTCTTATCGTGCAATAGCAGCTCGTATGGGGCGTAACAGCAGCACAGTGATGCGAGTGTGGAAGCAGTGGGTTCAAGAGAACCAGACAACTCGGAAATCCGGGAGTGGACGCCGAAAGGTGACGTCAGCACGGGATGATAGACACCTGGTCCGCATGGCGGTGACGGACCGTTTTGCTTCATCTGGACAGTTGGCAGAACGTTGGTGCACTGCTACAGGTGTATCATTGTGTGCTTCATCAATTCGTCGGCGTCTACTGCACCGTGGACTGCGTGCAAGAGTTCCTTTATACAGGATCCTCCTGACGCAAAACCATCGGCGCCTGCGGCTACAATGGGCTCATGGACATAGAGACTGGCGTGCTGATTGGCAACAAGTGGTGTTTTCTGATGAATCCCGCTTTAATTTGGGGTACAGTGATGGCCGCATCCGTGTTAGACGCTATACCGGTGAACGCCACCTTCCGGAGTGCGTTATCCAACGTCATAGTGGACGATACCCCAGAGTTATAGTCTGGGGTGCGATTGCGTATCATGGACGATCTCAGCTGCTACGAATTGTGGGTAATCTTAACAGCAACCGGTACATCAATGAAGTTCTGGAGCCCGAAGTTGTTCCCTTCCTTCAAGGCATTCCCGGAGCTGTATTTCAACAGGACAATGCCCGCCCACATATTGCCAGGAATGTTCAAGACTTCTTTTCATCACAACAGATACAGCTTCTTCCTTGGCCTGCCTATTCGCCGGATATGTCGCCGATTGAACATGTGTAGGATGTCTAGAACCCATTGAAATAACCTGGTAGTAAAAAAAAAATTATTTGTTCCCATCATAATGACGCAAGCTGTTATTGACGTCAAGACTGGTATCTTCCGTTTTTCCAGTTCTTCTCAATTAAGTTTTATTATAATTTAAACTTATGCTTTGAAACAAAGTAATGGAAAATATATGTATAAAATTAATAGATTTTAATATATTAAAGTGAATTCAGGGGTCTTTCACATGTGACTCAATACGTTCAGACTGGTTCAGTGATTCAGTCTTTGACATTTGGGACAATACGACTATATATGTTGTCATAAAGTATATTTAAGAATATTACTTACTCTAAATTTGTCCTCTGAACATCAAATTCATCGAATGTGATTTCCACCATCTGATCTTTTCCGGCGATGAATGTGTATAGTATACACTCGATGTTATCGTCATAAGGAACTGGCCAGTTCGGAGATGTAAATATGCCATATTCTTTGCCATATGTACTATCAAACAGGACACACTCGCACGCTATGGAAAAAAGGAGTATGAAATAGATTTTATTAATTAAATAATGTGTTTATAATTAAAATTAATAAGTAACGTCATTGCAATAACAGGAAATAGAAATCCAGTAGAACTTCTATCATTTAAATTATTTAAGACAATATAACTAAAAATACATAAATCCAAAGCCGTAGCTACGATTTAAGTCAGGGTCAGATTCAAACTCTTACAAGATAACGTTGAAAAAAGATGTGACACTTTACCGAAAAAAATAAATATTTATGTATCATTCAAAAATAATGAAAGAAAATACCAATGTGCCTTTGGATACAATTGTAAATTTTTTCTTGTAATTTGGCCATCACCATTAAATTTTTATAACGTCCCTTTTAATGAAAATGGTTTCTATATTTTTCTTTAAATATTCTCAAATTAGTGGTCTATAAACGAGATCTTTTGGTGACGATTTTGATAATTATTCCGGTTTGACAGACTTTTTTCTTCCTTTTTACCAGTAAATACATATTGACAAGTAAATGCATATACATATATTTGTGGTCCTATTACGAATTTAGTTTCGGGGACCGGTCCATAAGGTCCATCCCTCAATACGGGCATGCATCAATCTAGTTATATACTAATTAAAAGTTAGTATTTTATAATAAGTACGAGTATATACTTAACATGATAAGAATATAGTTATTTAAAATAAATGCAGTTTTATGATTTTAATGTGAAATTATTTAAAACTGTTTGCAATTAAATTTTGTTGAGCAGTAATTTGCATTGCCTTGGTCTTGCAACTCTATCAAAAGTTTTGACAGAAATACTTTAGTTAAATTACAGTTCCTTCTATAATACAGCCATGATGCTAAGCCCTAATTACAAATTGCTACTAAAATAGACATCTGTTAAACGATTTATAGAAAATGAGAGCCGGATGACAGAGGTTGAATGGATGACAGAGTTCTACAATGTAGTTTAATTGCAAACTCTACATGTGTAATTTACCATGTACATGCAAAGTAAGTTATGAATACACTTTACATTTATAATTGCACATAATACAAAATTATAACTAAATATATAATTAAAAGTCAATGCGCTTCAAATTTATCATTTCGTTTTCTGAAGTAATTCATAAGTAGTCACACTTTATAAGTAACCAATATTGTTACTTTACAATAGTAATTCGTCAATACAGACACTTTATAAAATAGTTTATCAATATATTGCAATAACACCTTACTAATATTTAAGGAATTGCTTTATTAATGTACTTACACACAGAAACAGTAACGCATCTGCATAAATTTAATTGATCGGTATCATTTTCATTTTAGAAATGATTTTACAGTATATTAACAAGATTGCATCGTAATTTTCAATAAATTTCAGAAATTGCAATGTGTTATTAGCCACTTCCCTAAATTAATAAATATATTTCTCATCAATTTTAGCTAGGTAAATTTCACATATTAAACCCATATATGAATCTTAGAAAAATGCGATTTTCTCAAGAAGAGGGAAATATAAAAAGAGAAAGGGGAAGTTGACTAGATTTTGAATAAAATATTCCCTAACGTAGGACAGTTGACCCATATATATATAACGTTATCGCACAGAAAAAAAATGGCAAGATTCATTTTCCCGATGGGGAATAAATTGACAAGAAATGAGGAAATAATGGAGGAAAAATGATGTGTGCGTTTTTCTCCCATGCGAGGTACATATCAGTGTTGCCACGCAATTTTTGACTAATCTGAGTGATGGAGTATCGGGAAAAAGATATTATCCTTCATGAAAAATGTTCCTCTTCAAAGAAACTCCATGTTCGCAAGACAACGGAATTGCAAATCCAATACTTGATATTTATTATGTTTCTTACATATACTGCGGGGTTTTCGAGACTAGTAGTAAATACATTTCGTTAGTGACTTTTTTCAAAATAAATATTTTTTTTTGCACTAGAGTTTCGTCTAGTTATGTGCTTTTACAAAGTGCTCCAAAATTCTATCCAAAATTCAAATTATAAAATCCGATGTTACTTTATGATATGTTTCGTAAATAAATGTATTCCATAAAAGGTCAATGTCTACTAAATGAAAACATGGAGGATAATGAATGGGGACATTTTATTAGAATCAGAATTTTATGGCTTTGGAAACGTCTGAGGTGTATTGTGATATGTACAAGCTAAGAAGGCAATGAATGGATTGTTTGAAATGAAATTTTTAGTCGAAACAAAACCAGTGCAAGAGCTACTGAATTTATTTTGTAGTCTTCTGAGGCAACGATTTTTAAATTGTTCTTCACAAAGCACTTGTTGCAACTCAAATTAACTCCGAGTGTTTCTCGAAGGTCTTTTTGGCTTATGAATTATCTTTTATCCTTTGTTGCTAAAGAAGAATTTTGGTTTTATAAAAGAAAATAATTTAAATGTCATATCGCTAAAGGTAACATATTGTATATATATATACCATATTTGGTTTGATTTCATTCTCAAAAATTTTTGCTGTACTTTTTTTATTATTTTTTCTCTTTTATGTAGTTAAGTTCCTTTTTTCTTTGAAATTACTGGAGAAAGTGACATTTGGCATGAAATAAAATCGATGTTTGACATGCCCAAATGCTTAAAAATATCATCCGTTGTCGAAACCCATTCGCTTTACGTGACTATAGATTTCATTCTGTTTATGTGACTATAGATTCCATTCAGTTTATGTGACTATAGACTCCATTCAGTTTATGTGACTATAGACTCCACTCATTTTATGTGACTATAGATTCCATTTGGTTTATGTAACTATAGATTCCATTCAGTTTATGTGACTATAGATTCCATTCAGTTTATGTGACTATAGATTCTGTTCAGTTTATGTGACTATAGATGAAAACATCTTCGCCCTTATGACAAAAACGCGTATGTGCAAAATTGGTGCTCAGGGAAAACGTTTAACTTCGCAATTTTTTAATGAGAAAAATTAAGTTTAGATTAAAGTTTAATCTATTTATTAAAAGCACATAATTCATGCCTTTGCCATACGGCAAAATATATATTAACAACACAAAATATATACCGGATGCGTTATAAATTCGTGGAAATTTCAAAAATTCATAATAAAAGAAGTAATGCTGGGGAAAAAATTTCGGTTTGTGTGAATATGATCAGAGGGACATTCGATTTTTTTCCATGCATAAAAAAAAAAATGATTTCAAAAGTAACTGAAAGAGGGCACTCATACTTCATACTGAGACGTTTTATGCAAATCAGTCTAGCAATAAAACACCTGGCTGGATATGGATTCGTCATTCGATGCCGGCAGCATGCTATCGTTACCAGATCGAACGTTGGTGGTTAAATTTTTCTACAAGAATGGTTAATCCACAAGTATTGCATTGCGAAAGTTTCGCACGGAGAACAGACTGAAGGCGCAAAAAAGCCCTATTTCATTGAATGGGATACTGAATTTAGTACGACGTTTTGAGGAAATGGGGAGTTTGAAGGATCATCCACAAAGTGGCAGACCATCCTTGAGCGTGGACCGCATCCATGTTGTACAAAGTGTCATGGAAGAATTGGGAGCCAAGACATCAACGGGAGTATCAGTGCACGTGAAGCTAGGAGAATAACGGGGATTCCGGAATCGTCGATTTGACATATCCTGCACGGAATCTTGAATCTGTATCCGTACAAAATACAGGCACTTCACCAATTATTACCGGCAGAAACAGATGAAAGACAAAAATTTGCTACATGGGCGCTTGCATAAATGGAACGTGACCCACAATGGTTGTTGAATGTCATGTGGACGGATGAAGCCCACTTTTCACTGCATGGTGATGTCAATACGCAAAACAGTTATATTTGGGCGACGTCAAACCCTCGTGACTACCTCACTAAGCCACTGCATTCTCCTCATGTGACTGGTTGGTGTGGTTTCACCGCGTCTTTCATTTTGAGCCCTTTCTTTTTTGAAGTGCATTGTCCTATATCCGGTTGGAAAACATGTACAGTCACTGCAAAACCGTATGTTACGCCTTTGAGTGACCATGTTGTGCCTGCATTGCAGGAAAGACATGCATTACCTGTCATCACCTTCATGCAGGATGGTGCCCGGCCCCACTTTGCACGTGCAGTCAAGATGTTCCTGTTGGAAACTTTCACCGAAGACTGAATGATAAATCAAGGTTGTAAGTTTAAGTGGTCATTACGATCACAAGACTTGACCCCGGAAGATTTTTGGTTGTGGGGATACTTGAAATCTTGTGTGTACCGGGGCTCCCCTGCCACTTTGATGAAACTGAAAGATGCCATTCAACGGACCGTCAGTGGAATCGATGCCGACATGCTACACTCAGCTGCAATAGGCGTAGTGACACGCCTCACTTGCATAATACCTTGTGGTGGCGGTCATGTTGAACATCTTTTACTTTAAAATAGTAAATGCACAGTGTCATGTTATTGTGATCTGTTTCATTGTCTGTTTATGTTTGCCTGATTTGCATAAAACATCTCAGCATGACGTGCGAGCGCCCTCTTTCAGTTACTTTTGAAATCATTTTTTATACATGGAAAAATAATCCAATGTCCCTCTGATCATATTCGGCCAAACCGAAATTTTTTCCGAGCATTACTTCTTTTATTATGAATTTTTGCGCACCTCTTTTATTATGAATTTATGAAGTTTGTACGCATTTATGACGCACCCTGTACTAACAACACAAAATATATAAGATAAAAATAGAAAAAATAATGTACATACGTTCTTTTGGGCTTAGAAAAACGATAGCACCCCATGATGGGGGAAACCGCTGTTCTAAAGATCGAGTGGAGTGAAGACAGTGCGAGGAGAATTTTCAATACAACAAATCTCTCTGTGAAATATTTATATGTCAGGACCGGATTCAGGGTACGAGGCGCCTCGGCCACCCTTCATTGGCCTAACAACTGGGGGCTAACCCCCTAGAATTTTTTTTTAAGTATTGAGGTATATAGTTCAGCTCCCCCCATCTAGAAAAAAGTTGGCCTCCTAGACTTCGAAGCTAGCTTCACCTATGCCCCCGCTCCGACCGTACTAGGAGAAACAAATATAGTTCTATCGTTCCGGCCAATCAGATGCGACGAAAAATTTCGGATACGGAAGGTTTATGATTAGCCTACATTATGTGCATTATTATAAGATATAATAACGATATTTTTATAAATTTATTTCATTTGACACCATTTTTTTTAATTGTTTTGGATATTGGGAAAGAGGGGCAAAGGCGGATGCAGAAATAAATTTCATGAGAAAAGCTTGATAATTTCATTTATAAGTTTAATTTTAAGTAGTTTTTACTTGAAAATCATTTTTAATGTAAATTTATTATTTTCAGAGGGCACGTATCTCCTACCTTGATCTGGCTTTGAGAGGGTGCAGGGGTTGTTTTACGCAATTTTTCGTAATTTCGGATTCAGAAAAAAAGGTGGATAACGCCTTCTCGGGGAGAGCTGATCGACAGAATTCTACGGTAAATAAATTGCAATTAAAAAAATTCCTTGCTCTTGAGCCTTTAGAAATTTGGCATCCTGAGTAAGTGCCCAACGTGCCCATTTTTAAATACAGCACTGATGTAAGTACTCTTGTAAATAGAAGATTTTTACAGTGAGTAGCTTTCAAAGCTGAGAAATCTGATCATGAATGTAAAACGTTTATTGTGTTCGTATGTTTCTAAGCTTTCATTTGTATGATTGGTGTTCTTAAAGCCTAAAGAAAATTTATACTTAAATATTACTTATATATTTTTAGGTTGTGTGAAAAACGTAATACAACGGATAGATGATTTCCAAATGGCAACGAAGATGGCTGCTGATTCTTCTGATACACGTATTTTTTTATTAGTTCAAGTTAGAGATTTTATGTACAGATCAAATTAGAGTTTTTATGTACGGATCAAATTAGAGTTTTTATGCACGGATCAAATTAAAGTTTTTATGTACGGATCAAATTAGAGTTTTTATGTACAAAAAGAGACACCGCCCAAACACGGAGTTGAACCTGGTACCCACCGTATGAAACAAATTCTATAACCAGCTCGACCACCAATGCCTAGAAATCATGGTCTCTCTCTCTCTCTCTCTCTTCATACGTAAGGCTTGTAAGATATTATTACGTACCATATAGAGGGTTGACCACCTAAAGTTGATAATGTCTCAAAAATAAGCTCTTTATAAAAAAAGTTTGCAACCAAAGTTGCTTGTCTTAAAGGAGGCGAAGTGTTTTTCATTATTTATGTTTAACTTGGGAATCCTTTTCAAGGTCAATTGAATGTCAAATTATTTTTTTTTTCTAAGGGAAACCTATATTTTTGTTCGTATTCCTCTTACAGAAATACCTTTATGGAAGATATTTTTTCGATTTAGCGCTTAGTTTCCTAGATATTTAAACGTAAGCTTGAACAAAGACGTAAGTGGGTCATTCCGTGTAAAATCAACCAGTGCCTAAACCCTTAACGTCATGGATTTGGCTAATTTTTGGGATATTTGTTCCTTATCATCCAAAATATAAAATTTTTTTTATTTTTCTTGTTGCCAATTTTTTAGTTTTTGTGTTTCCAAAATTGTCAAAATGTCCTAAAAACTGCTCGCCACCGAAATTTTAAATGCGATTTTCAAGCTACCCGTTTTAACTACAAAGCTTGTTATGGTATCATTTTAAAGCTTATGAAGAGAGATTTCATTTGACGTATAACATACATAGTGTTTGAGTAAAAAACTTTTTTGGCAGTTTTTCAAATCGTTTATTTTCAAATTTTTAAAAGTTTAATTTTTTTTAAATTTTGAAAAAATTCACAGATGTTGGTACACATTTACTGAAGGCACAGTCAAAATTTCAGGATGGTATCTCTATGGTATCATATAAAAATTGAATTTCTTTACGGGCTGTATAACGAGATTTAAGTTAAAATACGTTTGATATATTTAGCTATATTACAAAAACAGATGCATATACATACTGTGCAACTGCTTACTACTGATATAGAAATTCTTTCTTCTTTGATAAAATTTATGATGTTTGTGTCATTTCCTTTGGCTTTAGCGAATACATTCTACCAGTGACTGTTATTAGGTTTTATCTTGCAAAGGATGAAGTAGTTACAAAGGATCTTTACCATCTGAACTAACTTTAGCACAATGTACTGTGATAGCCTCTGGGCGAGGTCTCGAAACAAAAAATTTCGCGCGTTTGCCAGTTTTGTTGCAAAATTTTAGTAGGAGGAGTTACTTGGAAGTAACGCTGCCATTGGATTAAAAGGTTTGCGCAAGCGCATAAAAGCGAATTTCAGGTGCAGTTGGGGCTGCTGAACATCATTCGGCAAGAGGCAATAAAGGAGCTTAAGGCGTTGACAGGTCTCGAGTCCAGGCCATTCGCACTATAAAACTTCGGAGTTTTACGATTTCTATAGTGTCAAGTATGACTTGAGTAGCGATTTATGCTTCCGGGAACAAAACCCACATAGCATTATATGTGTGGTCCGCAGTTGATCTTTGAACTGTTGCAGAGGAAATCTTGAAATTTTAGTAAAATGGTGAGAGGTTTGAAAGAAAAAGTCACACAGGCATTGTCGATACGAAAGGAAGAGGGGGTATTCCGAACTAATCTTCGAGGGAAAGTATACAAATTTAGTTCGTTAAATTCAAGGTGTAGCATTAAACGCTACAATGCTAAAAGTTTTTCAGATTCAAAAAACGCTATGGTCACCAATTTTTCTTTACTTACTGGCATGAACGCATGAATCTTCAGAATCCCTGTTACAGTAACAGCTTCATCAAACCATATCTCAAGAAGGTTCTCTCCTTCAAAGTATTTATCATTTGTCACATAACAGAAAGTTATTGATGAAATGTTCTCCTTTTTCCATTGAAACAGCTGGAGAGGCTTCCTGATTTGGTTTGAAAGTGGATTCTGACGAATAACTTTGACTGCCAGCTTCTTTACAGTCTCTCCAACACCATCACACACTTCTTTGACATGCGTTGTTGCATAAAAATGCTACTCAGTGTCAATGGCACTGAAATCTCTAGGATGGTTACACAAATTTTCAAAATTCTTGCGGTTCTTGTATTGCGCTTCTGAAACCATCAGAGAAGTAATACACTTTAAGTTAGGCAGACAATTATTTTTCAAGAAATGTAGAAGCTTTCTTTGGAAAACATGAAAAAGAATCATGTTGTGAATCAAATTATCTGAAATGAAGATATAACTCTTATGTTTTAGAACATCTTCGTTTTTGTAGTAAACTACAAATGTATGAACGGTTGTTACTGAATTGTCCCAATGGAACCCTTTTGCTACATCTTTTAAAATGAACGAATAATTCTCAGCAAAATCACGTTATCACTGCCTTATTGGGCACTGGTGTACTTTTTGCAGAAAAAAGGGAGATTGGTGTTTGGCAATGAAATCGTCTCTTTAGATTGTTCAGCTCAGTTGAAAAATCTTGAACAAATTCCGCTGCGGTTTTGCTAGGCACGTTGGCAAGGCTTGCTTGAATTCGACGATGCTGACAAAAATTTTATTACTTTTTAATATCAAAACAATTTGTAAAACACTAAAGTGTATTACAGTAGAAGCTCTTCAATCCGATATTCATTGGTTCGGCACATTCTATAATCCGGCATCGATCGAGCTGCTCGCGTTTGTTTTTTATCCGAGTGAATTCGGGCGTTTATTCACCTTGACCGCCAGGTCGGATGAAGGAGTAGACATTGCAGATGAAGCTAAAGTTTTGTGAAAACAGGCTTCTGATGCACATATGAAATTTTACCGAAATCAACAAAAGATATATCTCTGCAGAACTCAAAAATTGATGTATAATTTTTAATGATTTTTTGAAGAAAAGATCCGAATTACGGAGACAACGTGATATCACAGACTTTTTAAACAGTAACGCTGATGTGTATTTTTTCTTACCATAGAGCCGCTTATGACAACTTGTTTTAAATATCATTATAGTGCTTCATATCATTATACTGCTAATCATTATACTGCTAATCATTATACTGCTTCATATCATTATACTGCTTCATATCATTATACTGCTAATCATTATACTG
>QLNU02015003.1:117883263-117895359 GCA_006491805.2 Dysdera silvatica | reverse complement strand
TTAAGGTATTATTACCCTTCACAGGGATAACACAATTGCCAAATATGGTCAACACAAGAAAGCCTCCGGGGCGAGATTTTTGTGAGTTTTCGTGGGGGAATTTATTATACAATAATTTTTGCCACCCACGTATTAATTACAGCTCAAACTAGAGCTTATGTAATTTTGGAGAAAAAGAGACGCTTTCCCCATCCTGGATTCGAACCAGGGTCCCTCCGTTTAGCCCGGAGTGTCTTGGACCGCTAGACGAATGAGGACAGGAAACAACGCTCTCTTTCTCCGTATGTAAAGGTATTTCTCCGTTAAGGTATTATTACCCTCCGCATTATTTTTCTCCAAAATTACACAAGCTCTAGTTTGAGCTGTAATTAAAACGTGGGTGGCAAAAATTATAGTATAATAAATTTCCCCCACGAAAACTCACAAAATTCTCGCCCCGGAGGCTTTCTTGTGTTGACCATATTTGGCAATTGTGTTATCCCTGCGGAGGGTAATAATACCTTAACATCTTTACATACGGAGAAAGAGAGCGTTGTTTCCTGTCCTCATTCGTCTAGCGGTCCAAGACACTCCGGGCTAAACGGAGGGACCCTGGTTCGAATCCAGGATGGGGAAAGCGTCTCTTTTTCTCCAAAATTACATGCTCTAGTTTCGCCAGTAATTAACACGTGGGTGGCAAAATTATAGTATAATAAACTCCATCTCTATAACTCAACGCCACCGTAAAAGTTCAATAGTTATTTTATATAAATCGAACACTACGCAGATTAAATCAAACAACAATGTCAATCAATCAACGTTTATTGGCGTAGTGATACCAACGCCGATGGTATGGCGTGATTAGATGGTGAAACGTTCGAAAGAAAATAAATATTTCTGCCTTCGGTGGGACCTGAACCCACGACCTTCCACTTGCCGGGCGGAGGCTCTGTTCAATAGCTTTTATAATTATTGTCGTATTTTGTGACAATCTATATTTAACATAAAACATTAGATACACAATCCTTCTCTCTTGCGTTTTTGATTCCATTTACAGAAACAGCTGTCACGGAATTTGGGGAATCCGTATAAATTTCATAATTTTTATTCTCGTTCTTGTATTAGCCATTATCTTAATTCCTGTATTTAGCGATACAAATGCCTTACGTGCGAACGTAACGGATTTAAATTAAATTACGTATTCTATGCATCATCATCAACCTTTCTCAGTCCACTGCGGGATGGAGGTCTCTCTGTTTTCACACATACACGTAGTACGGTGAAAGATATAGAGAGGAATGGGCCTTGAGCTTAACACGTTTGCCCGACGTGTTGGTAAGCTGAAACTGCAGTTCAGCGAAGGTTCCGAACCTCAGTCACAATATAATATATGCAGAGATAATATGTGAGAACTTACAAAAATTTCATGCTGAGAGAAATGTGACAGTGGTTAGAAATTAGATAAATATAAAAATAGGATAAGAAAATCTTGGGACACACACGGGAAGTAAGGAACGTCGAAGTATAGAAATCTGGTATATATTTGCTCGTTAAAGGCTGGGACCACAGTAAACAAGTGTTGTTTTTCACAAACAAGGAGTAAAGCGAAGATTTTAAACGGACGCGGTAGTGACTCTATTTACAATGTACTGAAGACCAGATAACACTAATGATAATTTAAATAAAATGTCTACCTTAGCATAAATATTTCATAACACAGGTAAAAGAAGTTTAAATATTAAAAAAAATTCTTTCAAATATGCATTGAGAAATATTAATTCAAACACAATTTCTTCATATCAAGAATGTGCGATATTTTTAAATAGAAAATTGTTAATGAATTACTAAAGAATCTTCCAACATACTTCTCACAATTTGATAAATTAACATTAGGAAATATTATGGATTATTAATAGTTGATCTCCAAACACCGTTAAAATACTAAGACGAACTTTTAAGGCATTTCCAGAAGAAAATCTCTCTTAAAACTGTTTTCCAGTGAACAGCCTAACTAGGAAGGAGTAATTTATTGCATCGCGCAGGAAGTAAAGAGTACTTAAGCCAGCGATTTTCGAGCTGTGTATGCCGAAAGTTCCGAAGAACGCAAGTTGTGAATCATCGATACGAAAATGAATAAATTACCTAGAAAATTGGAATGTACTTTCCATAAAATCTCGACAAAGAATTAAAACAATAACCAAGCTCATTAAAATAATTTCTAACATAAAATTCTAGGTAAAATTTATAGTTTTTGAATAAGTAAAATAGTTTTAATATATGTCAGCTGAAAGCAGTCATAAAGTAGTATAATAAATTATTTAATATAAAAAGTTCAACACAAGCTTTTACCAGGATATTCCATGGCAATGGTTACATCGATAATGGCCTAAGGTTTAAAAGATAATGTTTGGGAAAGGCAACATTAGATGACAAATTGCTTGCAAAGGAAAGAATGATTGCACGATGTCTGGTGGGAATAGAACCCACGACCGCTTTCTATTCGACCAAGTGCTCTTCCAGGCACTACCCCAATTTCAAGACTCGTCTATAGTGAAGCTTTATACGTGCTCGCAAGGAGATGATGATAGATCGGCTGTAGCTCAGTTGAAAGAGCCCTTGACCAGACACCAAGAAGCCGTGGGTTTAGTTCCCACCTGGCACTGTGAAATCATTCTTTTCTTTGCGAACAATTTATCATCTAATGTTGCCACATCGTAGGCTACGATGAGGAAATGTTTCCTGACTTTAACGTTTCAGAAGTCAACTGCTCCGTTTATACAATGAAAGATGAATTCTGCCTTCACTTGACAAAGCGAGCAGTCGGCTTCAGAAACATCGTGTTTTTAGCATTACGCCAATGTCGAAAAGAATATTGTTATAGTAAAATTCAGAAAACTATTTCAACATGTCGTTTTTCAAAATATCGGAATGATAAAAAAATAAGTATTTGCATAAATTTAAGAGTTTGAAATCTACGAATAGAGTCATTTTTAAAAATAACACTATGTAATTATTATTATTATCATTGAAACCATATATATAAAATTCCTCGCCCATTCTTGGCGGAAACAGGCTTTGGGACGGGCAGAGCGCCATGTTCCCAAGCCTCTTTTTACATCACTTCTTAATGTGCCATGTCTAGAAACTTCCTGACAATGTGACACGTGTTTAGGATTGTGGCTTTTTGTATTTCAATGTAGGTGTTTGGGTCAATGTTGAGTATCTCCAAATTCGTCGCAAGCGTTTTTGGTACTATCCCTGTTGCTGAGATGACTAACGGGATGATGAGGATCTTTTCCATACCCCATATATCTCGTACTTCATGTCTGAGATCTTGGTACTTGGTGATTTTCGTTGTGTAGGTTGTCTGTATGTTATTGGTGTTGGGTACTGCTATGTCGATTAAGTACGTGGTCTTATTCGATTTATCGACGAGGGTTATGTCAGGACGGTTATGTGGGACTGTCTTGTCTGTTATGATTGCTCTATCCCAGTAAAGCTTGTGTGTTTCGTTCTCATGCACGGTCTCTGGCTCATATTTGTAGTACGGGCATTTTTCTGTCAGAAAGCCAGCATTCGCTGCCAATTTCTGGTGGACTATTTTCGCTACTTGATCGTGTCTATGTTTGTAGTCTGACTGCGCAAGGATCTTGCATCCTGCCATCACGTGTTGGATGTTGAGTATTTCCAAATTCGTCGAAAGACTTTGGTATTATCCCTGTTGCTGAGATGACTAACGGGATGACGAAGATCTTTCAATACCCCCATATATCTCGTACTTCATGTCTGAGATCTTGGTACTTGGTGATTTTCGTTGTGTAGGTTGTCTGTATGTTATTGGTGTTGGGTACTGCTATGTCGATTAAGTACGTGGTCTTGTTCGATTTATCGACGAAGGTAATACCAGGACGGTTAAGTAGGACTGTCTTGTCTGTTATGATTGTTCTATCCCAGTAAAACTTGCGTATTTTATTCTCAAGCATGGTCTCTGGCTCACATTTGTAGTATGGGAATTTCTCTGTTAGGACGCCAGCATTCGCTGCCAATTTCTCGTGGACTATTTTTGCCACCAACACACATATATATATGTGTGTGTGTGTATTTATTTATTTTTTGTTTTATTCAAAGTCCCATAAGGGGGTTATTTAGCATATGCAAATGAATCCAATTAAGCTAATTACGCAGATCCTGGCGCACGGAATCAGCCTACAATCAGCATAACGTATTATAAGTTATTCTAATACATTTATCATAACAAAATACATCGTAAGAATCACTATGAAAATATGAAAAGCGAACCTTTTCATGATTATATAACACATTTTACACAGTTTTTAGCAATACGGACATGATTCTTCATCAGGGAACCGTATCACATCCGCATTGCCGAGTTACAAGTTAGTTTTTTCCTGAGACGGCCTTTAAACATTAATTAAAATAAAATTAATTTGCAAAATCTATATTTGCCAAAGCCCTATTTACAAATTGTTTGAGTACCCAAAATTAATATAAAAATATGCCTTTAAACGTTAATTAAATCCACGTATTGCTAACGTTCATTGCACAACTAATAGTAGCATTACGTAAATTAACAAAACCATGTTTGCCAAGCCCTTATTTACAATTTGCTTAAACTTTCAGAATCAATATATAACCCCACGTGTTATTAAAATTCTGGATCCGACTAATAGCAAAATTATACATCTAGAATCAATATCTATAAAATAAATAAACACAGAATTAATTACAAACATATTAACAAACTTGCCTTAAATAATTAAATTGGAGCAAACACTCGGTGTCGTATATAACATGGGCACGATTAGCAGTAAAAAATTTTTTATTCTACTATTGCCAGATCCCTAATTACAAATATTTAAAAACGTGTCTCGGCCGATCCGTCTCCGTGCTCAGCCTCGTAACAGAGACAACCTGTTTAGACACTCAAATCTAATATCCTCCTAAACCTGCTAAAAATACCACTTATTAAACCAATCGGTACGCCATTGTTTAAAAGTATCTTAAATAACCTTAAAATTTCTTTAAAAAGGTTTGCAGTTATTTTTACATACCCTATTAATCCGGCATATTTGCGAAATAGTGATATTTTTAAACACTTTCCTGCTTAATCAGGATCCGAAGTTTGACAATAGCACAACCTGGAAACTGAAGTCTGCTCTTTTATCATATATATACAGCATTGTAGTTCTTTATCGTCACCTTTGAATATTTAATTGCCTAGGAACGAAATGTAGTCCGGACTCTTAGTTTCTTTGAGCTTTAGACTTTTCGGGTGAATGACAGTACTCAATTTATTGATTGAGGTACTTACAATTGAAGGCTCTAATGTCATCTATGCACCTTATTTCCGTTATTATTAATCCTTCATTTTTCTTTTCGTGAAAATATAAAAATAAATCTGCTAGCGAACTAGAGAAACTACAACTCATAGAAATGCCTTCTTTTTTGTAATATTCAATTTTGCAATATTCCATTCCGTTAAATCGCACATTTTCGAAGACCCCAAAGTCAAAAAGTGCATTCCATTGACTTTCCGTTTTCTTCATAATATTTTCAAACCTTTGGAATAGGTAGGTCTTACGTTGGTTCATCTCATCGAGAGGGATACCGGTAAAAATGTTTTCAAAATCAAATGTCGCAATATTTGTTATATTGTTCTTGTTGCTTTGGATGTAATCCAGCACTTTTTGGTTATTCTTGATGATGAAGCAATTCTTTTCCATGTTTTCAATTTGTTAGAGGATTTTTATCAAAATGGTTTTTAGTTTCATTGAAGTTATAGGCTGTGATTCCACATGTAATGAACCGATATCCAATTGGTGTCTTGCAAAATTGAATATTCAAAAATAAGTATGGAAATCTGAGTGAGTAAATCTTCATATTCAATCTTTTATAATATGCAATCACTTTCCCTTTAAAGGCATCAATATTCCCTTCCATTTTTCCGTATGTAGTACACGTGTGTAGTACACTGCAAAAAAAATTTCCGATGAAATTTCCTGTAAATAATCCCAAAGTTATTGCTTGCCTTACTAATTGTAGTGACAATAAAGTTCTTTTTAAGGCACTTAATTTCTTCTCTAATATCTGAATAAAACTCATTTGTATTGGAACAGATATTTCTTTGAACTTCCTATTGCATTTATTTCAGAAATTTAGCTTTCCATTCAGAAAAGACTTCAATAAGGTATAAGAATATTTGCATGCCATTTTCAGAACAAAAGCAGTAAGGTTTTGAAAAGCCCCTACTTAATGCTTTTTGTCACAATTTCGGTTTGGTCTATATAACCTTACCCATAATTTTCCTCAACATTTTATCTTGAATAATCTCTAGGTCTCCTGTAATTATATGTCCATGGTCTTTATCAACAAATCTCGCAAAGCGTTCCTCTTTACAAAAACACCACTCCTTCACTTCTTTAAGACTTTTGGAGAATTTGTTATAAATACAAATTACGTCTTTTAAAGTCTTGACGTATTTGAATGTAACTTGAATATCTGTAGTTTTTGAAGAGAGAAAATTTCCTAGAATCTTCGATAATTGCTTTAAAGCTTATATTATCAAAACTTCTTTCTATAAATTCAATAACAAATAAATTGCGCTATTTCTTCCTATTCTTCTTTTGGCTGCACATTTCATTAGAAATATTTACTTTATATTTTAAAAGGTCTTTAAACAAAGTGGAGGGCTGAAAGCTATTAATCCCAGTTACAATTTCAGAGAAGTAGTTAAACACATCTTTGTTACGTATCCCGAAAACTATATCCTTGGTTTTTTTCAAAATACTTCTGTGGCACTATTTCTTCATCGAACTCTCTAAGCATCCTTTTCACGTCATCAAGTACAAATTTTTCTTTGTTATTTGCTCTCCTATCTCTGTTTCCTCTTCTTTTCAAAAAACTAGTCTCGTTATGATGCCCCAATTCTCGACATATTTTATAGATACATCTTTCTGGGAAATTTTCTTTGAATATTTCCCCATTAAAGTTACTATTAAGCCCATAGAGAAATAAAGTAAAAAGTTCTCCTATAAAGAAGTTTTCTTTTTCGAGTCTAATTTCTGGATCTTCATTCGTTTCCAAATTGGTAAATTTTGGTTACTGGTAGAGAATACCTATTTTGGGTATAAGCTTGTTAATTACACCAAATGTAAGGACAGGAGATGTACAACATGCCTTGTTGCAAATGAAACTCAAATTGGTGCTAACGAAACAAAGGGTTTGTTTTACAAGCAACTAGGGTGCATTTATTGCACAGAATTTGGGACCTGCGGGGCGAAGTATGTTGGCCAAACCGAAAAGCTTGAACTTAAGAATTAACGGACACAGATCCGATGTGAAAATTTCCGACAAAGAAACAAGAAAGACTTTGAGTTAAAACATTTCCAAATTCATGACTTTTCGAAAGCAAAAATTACCATTTTGGAAATGATTAAAGATCCAGAAATTGGACTCAAAGAATAAAACTTCTTCATAGGAGGACATTTTACTTTATTTCCATGTGAGCGTAATAGTAATTTTAATGGGGAAATGTTCAAAGAAAATTTCCTAGAAAGATGTATTTATAAAATATGTCGAGAATTCGGGTATCATAATAAGGCCAGTTTTTTGAAAAGAAGAGGAAACAGATTTAGGAGAGAAAATAACAAGAAAAAATTTGTACTTTATGATGTGAAAGCAATGCTTAGAGAGTTCGATGAAGAAATAATGCCACAGAAGCATTTAAAAAAAATCAAGGATATAGTTTTCGGAATACGTAACAAAGATATGTTTAATTATTTCTCTGAAATTGTATCCGGGATTAATATCTTTCAGCTCTCCACTTTGTTTAAAGAACTTTTAAAATATAAGATGAATATCTCTAATGTAACGTGCATCCAAAAGAATAGGAAGAAATAGCGTAATTGTTTTGTTATTGAATTTGGAGATAAAAATTTTGATAATATAAGCTTTAAAGGAATTACCGAAAGATTCCAGGAAAATTTCCCACTCCAAGGAACTACGGACAGATATTCATGTTACATTCAAATACGTCAGGACTTCAAAAAACGTAATTTGTAATTACAATAAATTCTGTAAATTCTTAAAGAAGAGAATGAGTTGCGTTTTTGTAAAGAGGAACGCTTTGTGAGATTTGTTGATAAAGCCCAAGGACATGTAATGACAGGAAACCTAGAGATTATTCAAGATAAAATGTTCGAGAAAATTATGAGCAAAAGCACTAATTATAGACCAAAACGGAAATGTGACGAAAAAAGCTTTAATTAGGGGTATTTCAAAGACCTTACTGCTTTTGTTCTGAAAATGGCATATAAATACTCTTTCCCCTTATTGAAGTCGTCTCTAAATAGAAAGCAAAAATCCTAAAAGAAATTCAATACAAAGTTCAAAGAAATATCTGGTCCAATACAAATGAGTTGTATTCAGATATTAGGGAAGAAATTAAGTGCCTTAAACAGAACTTTATCCTCACTACAATTGATAAGGCATGGAACAAGTTTGAAATTATTTGCAGGGAATTTTATCGGAAAAAAATTATTGCGGAATATAACACGTATAATACATACGGAAAAATCAAAGGGAACGTTGATGTCTTTAAAGAGAAAGTGACTGCATATTATAAAAAATTGAACATGAAGATTTACTCATTCAGATTTTCATACTTATTTCTGAATATTAAATATCACAAGAAACCAATTGGATTTAGGTTCATTACATGTGGAACCGCAGCCTACAACAGGATAACTTCAATGAAACTACAAGCTATTTTGAAGAAAATTATGTTAGAAATTGGAAACAGGGAAAAGAATTGCTTCTTATCAAGAATGACCAAAAAGTACAGGATTATATCCAAGACAATAAGAACAACATGACAAATATTGCGACATTTGATTTTGAAAACCTTTTCACCAGTATCCCTCTAGATGAGATGAATTAACTTAGGGCCTACATATTCCAAAGGTTTGAAAATATTATCAAGATTACGGAAAGTCAATGGAATGCGCTTTTTGACTTTGGGGTCTTCGAAAATGTACGATGTAACGGAATTGAATATTGTAGAAATTGAATATTGCAAAAAAGAAGGCATTTCTATGAGTTTGTAGTTTCTCTGGTTCGCTAGCAGATTTATTTTTATATTTTCACGAAAAGAAAAATGAAAGACAAAAAATAACTGCAATGAGGTACATAGATGATATTATGTCTTCAATTGCAAAGACTTCAACAAGTTGAGTATTGTAATTTACCCGAAAAGTCTAAAGCTCAAAGAAACTAAGAGTCCGGATTGTATTTCATTTCCAGATATTAAAATATTCAAAATTGAAGACAAAGAACTACAATGCTGTATATGTGATAAAAGAGCAGACTTCAGTTTCCAGGTTGTGCTACTGTCAAACTTCGGATCCTGTTTAAGCAAGGAAAGTGTTTAAAAATAGTGCTATTTCACAAATATGCCGGATTAATAACTGCAAACGTTTTTAAAGAAATTTTAAGGTTATTTAAGATACTTTTTAAATAATGGCGTACCGATTGGTTTAATAAATGGTATTTTGGCAGGTTTAGGCGGATATTGGATTTGAGTGTCTAAACAGGTTGTCTCTGTTGCGAGACTGAGAACGGAGACGGGTAGGCAGTGACACGTTTGTAAATATTTGTAATTAGGGATCTGGCAATGGTAGAATAAAAAATTTTTTACTGTTAATCGTGCCCATGTTATATACGACACCGAGTGTTTGCTCCAATTTAATTATTTAAGGTAAGTTTGTTAATAAGTTTGTAATTAATTTTGTATTTATTTATTTTGTAAATATTGATTCTAGATGTATAATTCTGATATTAGTCGTATCTAGAATGCTAACAATACATGAGGTTAAAGGCTTGTTTCTATGTTGATTCTGGAAGTTTAAGCAGATTGTAAATAGGTGCTTAGCAAATATGGTTTTGCTAATTTACGTAATGCTACTATTATTTATGCCCAGAATATTAGCAACACGTGAATTTAATTAACGTTTAAAAGAATATTTTTTATATTAATTCTGAGTGCTCGAACAGTTTATAAATAGGGTTTAGGCAAATGTAGATTTTGCTAATTTATTTTATTTTAATTAATGCTTAAAGGCCGGTTTTAGGGACCATGATTAACAGAGAAAGCGGCATTATTAAAAGAAAATGTGACAACATGCCTCTGCTCTGGGTGTCTCAGAAAAAACTAGCCTGTAACTTGGCAATGCGGTTGCAATACGGTTCCCTGATGAAGAATCATGTCCGTATTGCTAAAAAGCTGTGTAAACTGTGAAAATGTGTTATATAATCATGAGAAAGTTTGCTTTACATATTTTCATACTGATACTGATGTATTTAGTTACGATATGTATATATGTATTTTTCATCAAAAACTTCATAAACATTTAATAGCGAGATTTTGGTAGTAATAATAATAACTTACTGAGATTAGTATGTGTCTATTGTATCTTACATAACAAATATATCATGTCAACATATGCAGAATCCCCTTTTGCGTTTTCGAATGTCAAAAATGATAAAATTGATTAAAATAAGTAGTAGCCTGAAAATTCTTGCACCACTTTATTTGTTCGCGTTATTTTGATGAGATACAACATTCTTATAAAAATTGGATGAAAATTGTGTCGCAATCAGCATTTTTTTATAGTAAGTGAGAATAGCAAAGTGCGTTTTAAAAAAACATGCAAAACTACTAAAATTTACCATAATCAACATGCATTTTCTAAAATCGTATGGTGTTCTGGAAGATTTAAAAATAGACGAATTTAAATTTTTTTTTTGCCGAACAGTTGATTCAATTTTTTCAGAAATTAAAAACTGACATTTTTTGGACAACATCTGGAATTTTCACTTCTAGATCACCTTAACCCTGAGAACTTTAAATATATATTCATTGGCAAACTCTTTCAACCTCTGTCAAATTGAAATTAAGGGCGTTGCAGACGTTTGTAAGTAATAGGGTTTGTAAATTTATTTTCAGTATTACTTTATTACTATTATTTACTGTTACTTAATAATAATTTAGAATATGAACCTATTAAATTATCCCGAATTTTTCTATTAATCTTATGTATATAATATATATATATATGTGCGTGTGTGCGTGTTACTATAAATGCGATTAACCGGTTATTATTAATAATAACTGGCGATCATTAATAATAGCCAAATAAATCGGTTAAATTAATTAATTTCTGAAATTCATTACATTGACCGGTTATTATTTATAATTTCCAATGAAGTTTGATCAATGTAATAATTTTCAACAAGTTTAACTTGAGATTTCCATTACGTATAATTAAATATTTTATTTAGCATTTTCACAGTTGTGCTAATGTTTAAATATAAAATATATTATAGTTGCAAACACAACGGAAATGTCACAATACACATGAAGTTTTAACCAGTTCATTTATAAACAAGGAATATCAATTATGACATAATAATGTTTAAATTACATATGAATATTTCTGCAAATATATATTATTTCGCTATAAAGCAAAATAAAAACAAAATCATTGATTTAGTGGTTAGATAAAATAAAAAAAACATATTTTTTTTTTATTTAAATACAGAACATTTTAGAACAACACCAAAAACTAAACTATCAATTGAGAAATGCAAATGATATATAAAGAAATATGAGTTTTGTGTTTATCTTAATAATGTGGATTTTAAATTTTATATAATATGTTAACCCTATTTAATGTGGTAAATTGCTGTAACCGTAACGTTCGTTCTTTTCACCATATCCGTATTTACCAACAAATGTCTCTCCTTGTTCCGCGTGGAATTTGCAGAAGTTCAAAATATTAGCTCTACAAATTCATTATTTAAGAAGAAACCACAAAGAAAATGGACATGGAAACACCCCAGTGGCGAAACCAAAGAAAATGACTGTATCTTGACAAACAAGAAATCAAATATTGAATATTGAAACGTACTAAAGAGATTTAATACCAGAATTGATAACGAATGGTGAGATGTAGATTTAACTTAAATTCTAAATTGGAAAGAGAGAAGCTCGTTAGGAAACAAGTATATAAGAGGGTGGATTTAATGAAACTGAATGCA
>QLNU02015003.1:117863942-117883163 GCA_006491805.2 Dysdera silvatica | reverse complement strand
TGTAAACTTTCGGATCCTGTTTAAGCAGGAAAGTGTTTAAAAATAATATTATTTCACAAATATGCCGGATTAATAACTGCAACTTTTTTAAAGAAATTTTAAGGTTATTTAAGATACTTTTAAATAATAATGGTGTACCGATTAGATTAATAAGTGGTATTTTCGTGCAGGTTTAGGCGGATATTGGATTTGAGTCTCTAAACAGGTTGTCTCCGTTGCGAGGCTGAGAACGGAGACGGGTCGGCCGAGACACGTTTGTAAATATTTGTAATTAGGGATCTGGCAATAGTAGAATAAAAAATTTTTTACTGTTAATCGTGCCCATGTTATATACGACACCGAGTGTTTGCTCCAATTTAATTATTTAATGTGAGTTTGTTAATAAATTTGTAATTATTTTTGTTTTTATTTATTTATTTTGTAAATATTGATTCTGGGTGTATAATTCTGCTATTAGTCGTATTCAGAATGTTAGCAACACGTGAGGTTAAAGACTTGTTTCTATATTGATTCTGGAAGTTTAAGCAGATTGTAAATAGGTGCTTAGCAAATATGGTTTTGCTAATTTACGTAATGCTACTATTATTTATGCCCAGAATATTAGGAACACGTGGATTTAATTAACGTTTAAAGGCATATTTTTTATATTAATTCTGGGTGCTCGAACAGTTTGTAAATAGGGTTTTGGCAAATATAGATTTTGCAAATTAATTTTATTTTAATTAATGTTTAAAGGCCGGTTTTAGGGACCATGATTAACAGAGAAAGCGGCATTATTAAAAGAAAATGTGACAACATGCCTCTGCTCTGGGTGTCTCAGAAAAAACTAGCCTGTAACTTGGCAATGCGGTTGCAATACGGTTCCCTGATGAAGAATCATGTCCGTATTGCTAAAAAGCTGTGTAAACTGTGAAAATGTGTTATATAATCATGAGAAAGTTTGCTTTACATATTTTCATACTGATACTGATGTATTTAGTTACGATATGTATATATGTATTTTTCATCAAAAACTTCATAAACATTTAATAGCGAGATTTTGGTAGTAATAATAATAACTTACTGAGATTAGTATGTGTCTATTGTATCTTACATAACAAATATATCATGTCAACATATGCAGAATCCCCTTTTGCGTTTTCGAATGTCAAAAATGATAAAATTGATTAAAATAAGTAGTAGCCTGAAAATTCTTGCACCACTTTATTTGTTCGCGTTATTTTGATGAGATACAACATTCTTATAAAAATTGGATGAAAATTGTGTCGCAATCAGCATTTTTTTATAGTAAGTGAGAATAGCAAAGTGCGTTTTAAAAAAACATGCAAAACTACTAAAATTTACCATAATCAACATGCATTTTCTAAAATCGTATGGTGTTCTGGAAGATTTAAAAATAGACGAATTTAAATTTTTTTTTTGCCGAACAGTTGATTCAATTTTTTCAGAAATTAAAAACTGACATTTTTTGGACAACATCTGGAATTTTCACTTCTAGATCACCTTAACCCTGAGAACTTTAAATATATATTCATTGGCAAACTCTTTCAACCTCTGTCAAATTGAAATTAAGGGCGTTGCAGACGTTTGTAAGTAATAGGGTTTGTAAATTTATTTTCAGTATTACTTTATTACTATTATTTACTGTTACTTAATAATAATTTAGAATATGAACCTATTAAATTGTCGAATTTTCTGTTACTCTTATGTATATATGTGCGTGTGTGCGTGTTACTATAAATGCGATTAACCGGTTATTATTAATAATAACTGGCGATCATTAATAATAGCCAAATAAATCGGTTAAATTAATTAATTTCTGAAAATTTATTACATTGACCGGTTATTATTTATAATTTCCAATGAAGTTTGGTCAATGTAATAATTTTCAACAAGTTTAACTTGAGATTTCCATTACGCATAATTAAATATTTTATTTAGCATTTTCACAGCTGTGCTAATTTTTTAAGAAATATAATAATAATGTGTAAATTACATATGAATATTTCTGCAAATATATATTATTTCGCTATAAAGCAAAATAAAAACAAAATCATTGATTTAGTGGTTAGATAAAATAAAAAAAACATATTTTTTTTTTATTTAAATACAGAACATTTTAGAACAACACCAAAAACTAAACTATCAATTGAGAAATGCAAATGATATATAAAGAAATATGAGTTTTGTGTTTATCTTAATAATGTGGATTTTAAATTTTATATAATATGTTAACCCTATTTAATGTGGTAAATTGCTGTAACCGTAACGTTCGTTCTTTTCACCATATCCGTATTTACCAACAAATGTCTCTCCTTGTTCCGCGTGGAATTTGCAGAAGTTCAAAATATTAGCTCTACAAATTCATTATTTAAGAAGAAACCACAAAGAAAATGGACATGGAAACACCCCAGTGGCGAAACCAAAGAAAATGACTGTATCTTGACAAACAAGAAATCAAATATTGAATATTGAAACGTACTAAAGAGATTTAATACCAGAATTGATAACGAATGGTGAGATGTAGATTTAACTTAAATACTAAACTAGAAAGGCAGAAGCTCATTAGGAAACAAGTATGTAAGAGGGTGGATTTAAAGAAATTAAAAGAAAATACCGAGGCATTCAAGTTGGAATTAAAAAATCGCTTTTCTGCACTGGAAGGACTTATTGAAGAAGTTGACATCTCAGAAGCAAATGAAAACATTGTTAAGACAATAATTGAAACTGCTGGGGAAATTGGTGGTGTAAAAAAGCACAATAGCAAATTATCTGAGAAGATGAAACAGCTCATGAAAAGGCGAAGAGATATGAAGGTGGACAATCAAAATACCAGTTCCAGGATTGAGTACATAGAACTTTGTAAAACTCTGCGCAAAAACATGAAAGAAGATATAAGAAAATTCAATTGTGAGTTAGTAAGGAAGGCCATTGAAAGCAACAAGAGCCTTAGGGTTGTTAAAGGGAGTTTGTCTATTGGGAAGAAACACATCATTGCATTAAAAGGAGAGGATGGCACCGTAACAAGAAATAGGGAAGAAATACTTAGAAGAGTTGAAGAATTCTACAAAAATCTATACGAAAGTAACAGTGAATTAAACGAAGACATTGAAATAGTCGAAGGAACAGCTCCTAAAATCTTAAAAGAAGAAGTTTCATTTGCAATAAAAAGCATGAAGAAAGGAAGAGCCCCTGGTGATGATGGTATTACATTAGATATCCTAAAAGAAGCTGGAGAATATGTAGAAGACATACTTTCAAAATTTTTCACCAAATATCTTAACAGCGCTAGCATACCAAGCCAGAGGGATTCTGCAACAGTAATTCCTTTGTTTAAAAAAGGGATAACGACGATTTGAAAAATTACCGATCAATTAGCTTGTTACCTTTTATTTATAAAATCTTCACAAAAATGCTAACACATAGCCTGCAGATAAAATTAGATGCAGATCAACCAAGAGTAAAAACTGGATTTCGATGTGGATTCTGTTCAGTGGACCATATTCAAGTATTAAGAGAATTAATTGAAAGAACAGGTGAATATGAACTTCTAGTGTGTTTGTCATTTATTGACTATGAGAAGGCATTTGACTCTATTAAAACGTCAGCAGTCATCAACTCGTGAAGATCGTCAGACGTCGAGGATGTGTACATTGACATGGTGAAATGTGTGTATAAAAATGCAAGTGCAAAATTTCGGTTACATAAAGATACCAAAACTATCAAAATTGGTAAAGGTGTGAGGCAGGGAGATACCATTTCTCTAAAACTTTTTACTTCTGCTTCACAGATGATTTTTCATCTGATAAATTGGAATAACAAGGGAATAAAAATAAATGGTGAATATTTAAATTATCTACGATTTGCTGATGACATTGTTATTTTTTCAACGAACCCATCAGAACTCCAAGACATGGTACAGGAGCTCTCAACTAGAAGTAGAGAAGTTGGACTCAAGATGAACCTACAAAAAACTAAAATCATGTTCAATAATTTCGTAGAGAAAACAAAAATACAGGTTGACAATATTCAGCTAGAAATTTCTGATTCATATAGTTACCTTGGCCAACTGATTTCAGTGAAAGACAACATTATGAAAGAACTCAACAGACATATTAAACTTGGCTGGAGTGCATTTGGAAGAACCAGTTTTATCATGAGGGGAAAATTGCCTTTGTGTCTAAAAAGAAAGGTCTTCAACCAGAGTGTATTGCCAGTCCTCCCTTATGAATTAAAGACGTGGGGTCTAACAGTTAGAGTATTACGAAAGTTACAGACAACCCAAAGGAACATGGAGAGGTGCACGCTTGGAATAACTAGGGGAGATCGAAAAAGAAACACTTGGGTGAGAGAGCAAACTGGAGTAGAGGATATTATTGTTAAAGTAAAAAGACTTAAATGGCAATGGGCTGGGCATATCGCAAGAAGGTCTGATCAACGATGGGCAACGCAAATTCTCAGCTGGATTCCAAGAAACCACCGAAGACCTAGACTAGATGGGTGGATGAGATAAGAAAGCAGGTTGGGGTGACATGACGGCGAATTGCTCAGGATATACGCGTGTGGAAAGCATTTGAGAGACCTTCATCCAGCAGTGGATAGATAATGGTTGAATATGATGATGACTTTGCTGTAATATATTGTAATAAAGTAAATGCAATGAAATCAATCCATGCGCTTTGTTGAATTCTATGCAATTTATCGGGTAATGAATGTCATGAGAGGTCTTCAATGTATTTGTGGAAACAAAATTAAATTTTATGAATTCATCAAAATTTCGAAAATTATCATTTAAGGATAGATGTGATGAAATATAAAAAAAATCGAACTTTTAGAGCTGTTATTTTAAATTAAAAATATAAGTAAAAATCAGTATTTTATTTAATCCATGATCTACTGGTGTCTACAACGGCAGATTCATTGTCACAGCTTATAGATACTTAAAAATTACGTTATAGTTGAAGTTTCAATAAATTGTGTTTAATTAATCGCGTTGACCAAACTTCATTGGTAATTATTAATAATAACCATTTATTGTGATTCTTTTTCTTCTTCTTCTTTCGCTTTGCCATTTCCCATGTTATATGGGGTCGGCGTTATGGTCCTTTAATCTTCTCTTCCACAATCTTCTATCCAATGCCTCTTCTCTACTCCATCCATACTCTTCCAGATCTTACGTCACTTTATCCTTCCATCTCAACCGTGGTCTTCCCTCTTCCTATTACCCATTACCACCAGCTTATCCATTACCTTTCCAACATATTCCTCATTTCTCCGCTCCATATGCCCAAGCCATCTTAACCTATGTTCTTGTATTTTTCTTCCTATGGGTCCAACCTTGACCGTACCTCTAATTAGGTTATTCCTTATTTTATCCCTCCTTGTAACACCATTCATCCACCTCAACATTCTCATCTCAGCCACTTCCATCTTCCTTTCATGCGCTCTTGTAATTGGCCAAGTCTCCGCCCCGTATAACATTTCAGGTCTGACCACAGTTTTGTACAATTTTCCTTTCATCCTACCGCTTACTTTCCTATCACAGAGCACTCCACTCATCTTTCTCCAATTTAACCACCCACATTGGATTCTGTATTGTATCTCTGTGGTCAAAACTCAATCGCAGCCTATGAACGATCCAAGATACTTAAATTTTTGTGCCGATGGTACTCTTTCACCTTGTAGACTCATGCTACTTCCGTTTTCTCCATTTAGTGCTACATATTCTGTCTTTGTTCTGTTTATTCTCAAACCTCTTGGAGGAGAAAGGTCAATGAAATTTTTTTAATTAAAATTTATGAAGTTGTTAAAATTTCAAAAATTATTCAACACTTTCCCCCATTCCTCGGTTTTCCTTTCTACTTTTTCACAGGATGTTTCGCATAGTACAATGTCATCTGCAAACAGCATACTCCATGGTGCATTACAGTTTACGTCTTTCACTAAAACATCCATTATCAGATCAAATAAGTAAGGACTGAGAGCTGAACCCTGGTGCAGTCCAACCTTTACCGGGAACCCTTCTGTCAAACCTACACTACTCCTAACCTGCGTCTCCACTCTTTCGTACATTTCCGTTACAAGTCTTACATACTTCTCCGATATCCCCTTTTCTCTCATACACCTCCATATCTCTTGTCTAGGTACTCTATCATATGCCTCCTCCAAATCTATGAACATCATATGTAACTCTGCTCGCATCTCTCTACATCGTTCCATGAGCTGCCTCAGTACAAATATAGCGTTCACTGTTCCTCTACCTGGCATAAAACCAAACTGTTCAGTGCCTATATCTGTCTCCTTTCTAATCCTCGTTTTCACAATTCTTTCCCATATCTTCAGTGAATGAGACATCAGCTTTATTCCTCTGTAGTTACCACATTCTTGCACATCACCTTTACCTTTATATATTGGTACAACAATACTCTTTCTCCACTCATACGGTATCTTCTCCTGTTGCCACAATTTTTTCGTAAGGTCTCACAGGATATCTATTCCTTCATCCCCAAGCTCTTCCATACCTCTACCGGGATCTGTTCCATACCTGTTGCTTTCCCGTTTTTCATTTTCCTAAGCACCGTTTCCACTTCATTTCTGCCTATCTCCCCCCACCTCTTTTTCAATCGCTCTTCCATCATCAAATAACACACTTGAGTTTTCTTCGTTTAGTAACTTACTAAAATATTATTTTTATCTTTCTCTATTCCACGATTTTTCCCGTATTATCACTCCCCTATCATCTTTTATCTGCCTAATCATTGTAAAGTCCTTTGACCCTTTATTTCTCACTTTAGCTATTCTTATTAACTGCCTCTCTCCGTCTTTTCTTTCCATTTCTTCATACGCATCTTCCACCGTTTTCGCTTTGGTCACAGCTTTCTTTGACTCTTTATTTGCCAATTTCTGTGCTTTTTTGTCTTCCACGCTACCTGTCAGTTCCCATCTTTTCTTCATCTCTGTCTTATGTTTTATTGCCGATTCTACTTCTTCATTCCACCACCATGCCTCCTTTCCATTTGGCGGTCCTTTTCCTGATGTTTTTCCTAGCACCTCCTTTTCTGTCTTTCTTATATTATAACTATTAAACTTCCACCATTCTTGTAAATCTTACTAAACTTACTATATTTAAACTTAAAAAATTAAACTATACTTACTATACTTAAACTTAAAAAACTAAACTAAACTTAATAAACTTACAACACAAACTTGATTTTCTTACCATCCTCCTAATTAAATCCGCTACTCACTCACAAGAATCTAAAATCCAAGAACATATTCGTCTTACTCATTCACGTAAACTTAACAACCTTAGATCTTCTATTTCAAAACAGTCAAAACTTCTTACAAAAAACTGGATACTAAATCTTTCTAATAAAAATCTCACACCACAACAGCAATTCGTAATATCACTCCGCCTAAATTTCTCACCTGCTCCACTTAAAATTCCTACACCACAGATTCTCGCTTCCATAGAAAATGCTCTACAAAATACTCACACTGACGAACGTGTTGCAGCTGATATCCGCTGCAGAGTGGCAGGACTCCTTCGGCGTCCAAAACTTCCTGAGGACAACCTAACGCCTACGCAAAGGGTTGCCCTTCGGGAGCTACAGAACAACAAGGAACTTGTCAACCAGTAACAATTGTAACAATTACAAAATAATCGTTATCATAATATGTAATCAAAACGGTTCTTTGTGAGTGAGTTCGTTTTACTTCAAAATATATGTAAAAACTCGAAAATCTAATATCCAACATTTTAGATAGAATTCGTGATATTATTTGACTTTTCACAAAATAAATATCTCTTTTATAAACAGGAATATAAAGAAAAGATTGTTTCAGGAAAGTCTGATAAGAAAAATGATTAAAAATATAAAAATTTCGAAGTTGACATTTTTCGAACTTTAGCACTGTAGCTGTTGATATTAAAATTCTTATTTCAGGTTATAATATATATATAAAATATTTGGCTAATATGAATTAAAGAAAACAATATCAGTAACACGGTTTGAAAGTTTCTAATATTTATCTTAAACCGTTTTGAAGATATATCAAATTGAAATCGTAACATTTAAGAAACTTCAGTTTGAGAAAAACGCATTTAAAATTTGTCGAGTACAACGTAGAATTTTGTTTAAAATAATATTTAAATTTACGTAATTACCATTTTGGAGGAAACAAAGTGATTCACGGAAACGGTCAAAAACACCAGTGCGTTCAGAAGAACATACAATTTTTTCATGGAAAAAATGAAAAATCTATTTTTTGAACCAAAAGTTTCACCAGACCCCCATACCAATAAAATAAAATCTCAAAAATTTCACGATGTTGGCCAAATTTCGCACAAATGCTAACATGAAATATAGAAGACGCATAGCATCGGAAATTGCGTCTCGGCGGCTATTCAGAGATATACAATTGTCAGTGGCTCAGAGGATCAGGAGGTGAAGGGCACGCAAAAATGCGTATGTCGGCGGGGAGGTAAATCTCGGTTTCTGCATAAAAATAAAGGTATTCATCCATTACTTAATTTTATTGAATCCTGCTTCCACAAACGACGTGGAATTGCGAATGTATACACATTAATCTCTCGACGGTGGATCCGGTCACAGTGACTATCTTTTTTACAGGCAGTTCAACAGTTTTCAAACAGTTATTTTGACACTGGCGTAAGGTTTAAAAACACGACGTTTCGGGAGCCAACTGCTCCCTTTGTCAAGTGAAGGCAGAATGAAGAGTTCGTGAAAGTCCTAAGCTTATATACCCGCATGTTGGGAATCCCCATCTGAAGTCATCTGGTGCGGGATAGTCCCGGGTGGAAAAACCCTACACCCGACGACGTTAGATGGTTAATCCCAACTCGAGGTTTGACAAAACCCATGTAAGTTTCTGATAGAGGTTTTGAGATGTTAATAGCATGACTCCTTAAGCTGTAAGTCCCACATGATTCCAGAAAGAATCTACTATCTAGATTTGTCACGTTCTGATGTAATACTTCCATTGAACGTTAATCTGATTCATGGTCCATTGACAGGAATGACGCCTGACGTTGGAGTCGTTCCTCTCAACGAGGTTCAAAAACTGAGGTCTAAATGAATTATACTACGTTCTGAAGATGGCGGATATATGCATCGAAACTATTTTAAACGACTTTACTTATCTATAATTGTTATTAAATATGAAAGTTTGCATGTAAATATACATTTCGTTCGCGAAAAGCTGACCGATGATACCGTTAGAATTAAAAGGAACTTACGTCACAAACGGACTAGTTCATTACAGCTGAGGTGAGGACGACATTTCGGCGCGGACAAACGTTTGCTAATACCAGTTATAAAATGACCTCCTCCCCTCTGATATAATGAACTCGCCCGTTTGTGACGTCAGCTCCCGTGAATTCTAATGGTACCATCGGTCAACTTTCCGCGAACGAACTATGCCTTGCACAATGCTTTCGCCTATTCAAGTATTTATAATTTCTGATACTGTCATGGCGATTAGCAAATAATTGTAAATGAATCTGACAACTTCAAAGAATCCATTGCAAGTTACATTTAAGATATGGGGTAAGAAACCATACTTTAAGTTTTTACAGTAAATACTAATTCACTTGTTCAGCTAATGAATTATACACAGTTTTTTTTATGTTGCTTTTTTGCTTTGGGACAAGCAACCAAACACACGCCTGAATCTTCTTAAATAAATGTAGAATAAAAAACTTCGTTTAAGATTGATTTTACAATTAATCACCAAGGAACTAAAAGTTTTTATAAAACGAATAAATAAAATTTCTCTTAAGTAAAAGTAAATTTTTTTTTTTCGAAGAACGATTCTATTCGAAAAATGCGTATGATTATATATTTGATGTTTTTTCTTTCTAAGTAGCTGTCCCTTTCTCGTTCAATTTCTTTCTCCACTTTTAAATTACTGTATAATTTAACTAGTTAAGCGCCACAAAAATCAATCTTACCAGCTATCTAAATGGAAGGACTAATGAAAATCGGTCGACATTTGTTTCACCGTTCATTATTTTAAAATCTGCGATTTTTAAATAGTGTAACAGTGTGTAACAGAGTAGAATATTTAAAACGATGATAAAAAAATAAAAATACAGTTACAGTCGATAGTGTCGACCTTCAAGGGATCATGTAAATTCGATCGTTATAAACGGTATTGTTTTAAATTGCAATATTATTACAATAAATAAATAATAAATTATAAATTACAATAAATAATAATAAAGTAACAATACAAATTACAATAATACACTTTCATTTTTATAAATCGTTTTGACAGTGAAAAATATTAAACTTGTCGACTTAACTAGACAAAGTTCAATTGTATATATATATTTTAAATTAAATTGATAGCCACACTAAATATATTATGCATTTTTAATTAAAAAATACAGAAAATACTAAGGTATATAATGCATAAAATAATTAGCTAGTTAAACTTGCGTAATTTTTTTTCTCTTAAGAGGTTCTCAAAATAGTAAGCGTCATATTTATAATACTAATGACTTCCAAAAGTATCAGTCATTTTCGCGACTACTTCGTTAAAATTATATATTCTTTCAACAAAAAGATGATTTTCATTTTCTTTTAATGTCATTAATTTTTTAAAATACAGGGTGTTTATAAAAAAGCATATAATTTACGACTTCGTTTGCACCGAAACTGCAGGAGATAGACACTTAATTACTTTTTTAATCACATAAATGACAGTTTTTTCTGCATAATTAGAATATCTCAACCTGCATTAAGTTGGTCTTGACGATACTGTGTAAATGAAAATATTCCCACCCACATTCTCTGTAAAATATTGGCTTTTACTCTTCGTTAGTGTGCTCTTTAAGTATATCAAGGGAAGCTAAAATATTTTGCAAATAAGGAGGTGTGTTCTCTTGCACAAATTTTAGAAATTTCGTTAAACTTTTAATAATGAGTTTGTATCCATAAACCATCTTGCATAAACAGCGTTCTCCAGTGTCGGTGCCACAACTGTTGATTTCGGTATCTGTTGCATTCTATGAACACTGTTTGTTACGTGGAGACATTCTAACTATATAAACAAAGTGTTGACTGTTGCCATGTAATTTAAAAAGAATTACGTTTCTAGTTATTGTAGTTTCGATGCAAATAAAATTTGAAGTGGTGTTCTTCACTTATGAACACCCTGTAGAAAGGGGGGGGGGGATATTTCTGGAATCGTCTTCGTAAAAATCAATTTCGTCCCTTAAATTAAATTCTGTTAATTAAAACGATTAAATTATTTCTCGCATCAAACGTACCCTAAACCTAATGAAATTCATCGTCGTTGAAACCTTACGTAGTTTAAAAATTAATCCATTCGAAATAATTTTAATTAATGTAGGTAATTATGAAACTACTACAAAAATTATGTCCAAGCAATATTTCCTATAAAAGCTAAACTTTTAAAACAAGCAAATGATCATTACTGTGTTGTGATACAATAATTGTGAATCGTACATAATTAGGTATTTTAATAATCATGATTAAGGGAATTAATTAATCAACTCGATGTGGAATTGTTACGATATCTAAAGAACTATGCAAATCAGCTGCTAATGGAATCGAAAATTCGGATGAAATAAATTTCCTAAGTTCAGTAAAATCAGGCATTTTATAAGAGATGGAATCGATTGTGGAAATTGTTATTGTTAAGTTTCATGCTACTATTTTAGTAATGGAATGAGTAATGTCATCCTTTATATATTAATCTTTCAATACTGGTGAGAACGAGAAAATAAAATTGCGCCTATATAAGTGATGTTTTAGGACAACAGAATACAGGCAATAATGCGTCAAATAATATGCGTTAAAGTATATATCGTTAATAAATACTTGTAAAAATATTTTAAAAATTTATAATTATATAGCTGTAAATATTTATTCAATAATTGATGATAACAAGTAAAGTAATTCTCGCCCAACTTCAATATCAACCAATTGAAATTTGCCTGACACATATAAATTAAACAAGAGCTTTTATGGTTTTTCATCAAATTTTATTGAACGTTTTATCGTAGATGTTTAAAAACAGAACATTGGGTATTTATACAAATTTTGACATACATAGCAACGTAGTTATCTGTCGTGCAAAATAGCCCGGTTTGAATCCAGTTGGCTCTGAACTTATGCCTTTTTTTCTAATAATTTTTAGTTCGGGGTTTCGTTCTCCAAGTGATGAATGTTGAGTTCGCTAAAGCAACGAAATCTTGGCTCAGTAGGAACTTAGTAAACTCGCGTTATAGAACATGAATAAACAGATAGACCATGAACTTATCTATTTCCTTTAACAACAAGTTGTTTTCGCCGACAGATAACTGAAAGACAAAATAAAATCCACAATTTTAAAATGTATTTTCTTATCTTCAAACAAAAATGGTGTAAACATTTCATTTTTTTTCGAAATTTGATGGCAGAAATTATAATATTTTTGTTTTATATTGTGTTATTAGTGTTATTAGGTGCACGTAAATTTATTATTAAATCTAATTTAAAGTCTTATAGAAAATAAATCTGATATAATGGAAATTTATTACCATCTGGCGAAAGAAAAGCACCGTATAAAAGATTTAAAAATATTTTTAGGATTGAGAATATAGTTTTTTATTTTAATTTTGAAATCTCTATCTTGTTTGAAACAAAATTAATAACTTGTATAAAGTACAGTATCATAAATTCAAACTGAAATCCACTTCATTGAAAAAGCCCTTGCATTATCCTAGTCAAAAAACATTTATCCGCTGTTATTTGAATATCTTTCCTAATTCACTTCTATAGACACTACTTGTTTTCGGCAATTTATGTTCGTATTATATTCCAAACTGTTTTTTTTATTTCATCCGTCATTCTTATTTGATGACGTTTTCGAGCTCCTTTGTGACTTTATGAAAACTAGTTGAGACAGTTATACATCGTCGATCTCCATGCAATATGTACAATCCATTGTTAGTTTATCTTTACTTCAACACTTACTATCCTTTCACATCTCTTTACTGTTTCTCTCATCTAAAGGAGTGAGTAAACTCTATAATTCTCGAAGTTGAGTCAAGCGAAGTTTACTAGTTATGCAGAGGTATATTATTATTACTGATATAATAGGTTTAAATATTTATTGCATCCGTTGCTGATGAACTTAAATATTATGAAAGAAAGCGATATTTTCACCTATTTAAAAAGTATGATTTCTACAAATAATAATTTTTATCTTTAGCCTTCCTCTTCAAAGGCCAAAATAATCTGAATGACTTATTATGATCCAATTGCCGCTGAAACGTTTGTTTGTTTGTTTTTTGGTTTTACGGCTCAAAGACTACAGTGGTCATGCTGCGCCGGGACCTACTGTTTTCCGAGGAATCCGAACCTCTTAAGGCCTAGGGAACCAAACCCCGGACTACAGTGAGCAGTGCGATCTTTATGAGATCTCTGAGTAAGCGTTCTTTGCACTGCTGGGAGTCGAACCCGGATTAGCGGCGCACTAGGAGAACGCGTTACCACACTGCGCCACCGCAGGGACCGCTGAAACGTACATATACTATAGACAGGTGGACAACATTTGGGTGAAGAACAGAAAATATGCCATGATATTTTAATTATAGAGACAATTGCCAACGACTCAAATTGAAACATACCTTCTTGTAGAATGCCCGAAGACGAATTCAAATTGCAGATCTTGTAGATAGCTTTCGTTTTCATGGAATCTTTGGAAAACTGTTCCTTCATCTTGAAATTCTACTTCCTATAGTCTCAGAAAACTCGACAGACAGTTATATGTGTCATCCGTCTTTTCGTATTTAACGGAATATAATTCCTATTTTTTCTTCAATATTATTTCCACAGAGCTGAAATTTCCATTATTACATAGAGCCATCCAATTACACTTGAATTTCAGTAGTGCAGCATTGATTTTTCTGTTTTTCTGATTGTCTGTCTTCGTTTCCACCGCAAAAGATCATCAAATTGATGGTGGAAGGACACATAAAAAGTGCCGAATTTATAAATGGGCACGTTTTGTACTTGCCCAGGGCGCCAAATTTCTGGAGGCGCAAAAGTTGGCAGAATTTTTTTAAATTGCAATTTATTTACCGTAGAATTCTGACGATCAGCTCTCCCCGAGAAGGCGCCCTCCACCTTTTTTTCTAAATCTGAAATTCTGAAGAATTGCCTGAAACAACCCCCTGCTCCCCCAAGGACGAATCCAAGCAGGGGGCCTGCTCCCCCCTGAGAATAATAAATTTACATTAAAAATAATTATTTTCAAGCAAAAAATAAAGCTAAACTTACAAGTGAATTTTCAAGCTTTGCGCCCTCCCTGAAATTTTGCTCTGCATTCGCCCTTAAAGTTTATGCTTCAAACCATATGCGTTTCCTTTAAAGGGGGTTAAAATGACTTTTTGGGCACAGATCACCCCCATTTGTCTTAAGATTCTCCACACCACATCTGAGTAAGGTGTGGAAAGGTTTATTGGTTTCTGACATACCTTTATGTCATGAGGTCTCAAAACTGTAGTTAGGGAAATTCAAGTATTACGTAAGCAATATTTTGGCCATTTCCCCCCCCCCAACCCAATAAGCAAAAATTAACATTGGCTAACATAGGAAAATAAGACCAACGGCAACCCCCCACCACGAGGTGCTTACGTAACACTTGAACTAGCCCTTACCATAATATAGCAAAAATTTTTAAATCCTAGGGTGCCCATATTTCACCAGGGCCCATAAACAGATGCCAGTAAGGACCTCTCCTATTATACTAAGGCTGGTCCTTATTTATAAATGGGCATGTTGGGCAAGTGGACAGGGTGCCAAATTTTTAGGGACGCAAAAAGTGGCAAATTTTGGTTCTCTTTTCATTACCATCTATCTATAGTAAAATTGTGCCGATATGCACTCCACAAAAGCGCCCCTTCACACCTTTTGTCTTCAATTGAAATTCTGAGAAAACGTCAGTCTAACGGCTCTGCCCCCATTAAATAACCAACAGAAATAAAAAAATTTCATCATCAAATAAACTAAATTTATTCATAAAACTCTCGTTATTATATCATATAATAATGCACAGAAAGTAGTCATAAATGTGGCCCCTTCCCTGTCCTCCGCGATTTTTCGTCTCATTTGAGGAGGCAGAACGACAGAATTTTATTTGTTTCTGCTAATACGGTGGGAGAGGGGGGGTCATGAGCGTAACTAGCTTCGAAATTTAGGGGCAATTTTTTTTCTAGGGGGCGGTTAGCCTCCCCTAGTTACGTCAATGGACGGGTGTCGCCAAAAATCGTTGGGCCCAGGGCGCTTCGTATCCCAAACTGGCCCTGCACATAAGGAGATAAACCAAAGATGTACGAATAGCGCCTCTACGGAAAGCTAATTTTGACATTTTTATGCTGCTAGGCCAGTGGTTCTTGTAAAAATGATTTGCATTTTTCAAGGCAGATTAATATTCTGCCAATTTATTTTGGTTGCTCTGACTTTATACTAGATACATCAATGTTTTCAGAAGTCTACTTTTTTCCGAGTTTTAACTATGATTACAAAACGTATGGTCACAATTCCATCCATCACTATGTAGACATGCATATACACACACAGTAGTTTGAATAATATGAAGTAATGTGAATTGAGGTTTTCTTGTATTATCGTAATTAAAACAAATAATGTTTTTGTAATAAATGGAATATATTTTAATTGAAAATCTCGTAAATAACCCAGAAACAATATAGTTAAATGTAATTTAAAATATTTATTATGGACAATATTCCTCCTGCACTCACAGCTATGACCTCCAATTAGAGCTGTATATGTAGAATAAAAAGACATCGTCCTTGCCCAAAATCGAACCGAAGACCCACTGTGTGAACCGAAGTGCATACAGTGCACTTCGGATGTCCGTCTGGCATGCAGTGAACCCGGAAATCGGAAACGATGTTCAATTTGCTCGTATTTAAGGTTTGAAAGACATGATCCTTCTCAAGCATAATACATTTATCTAATTCATTGGTGAACCAATAGAACAACCCTGACATCTCACAACAATTTGCGAATAAAATTTGCAATTGTGTTATCCCTGCAAAAGGTCATAATACCTTTCAAACCGTTTATTACTTATTTGAAAATAATTGAAAAGAAATATGAGGATGGAAAGCTCAGATTATTAAAATTACTCTTCATATAATAGGTCACCATATTCACCTCTTATCTAGCCACTGATGGATGAAAGTTATTTCTCATCTATTTCTTTGAAAATGTAAAAAAAAAAAATATATATTCAACATAAGTATCGACATCGATAATTACCAATATAATGTATAACGGAAACCAATGATCTAACACGGAAGTTCATCGATTTCAGAAGAAAACTGAACTTTAAAACATCCGCCTTTTATACGTTCCTCATCACCTCGGATGACGTGAAACAAAAATAAATTTTTCGACGCAAATAACTATTTTTTTCAGCTTGGCCTTTCTTAGGCCTTCGGAAAGATTTGTTTCATATATACATATTGAAAATCATTATATTTTTGTTTCGTTAACCTAAAGTTTTGACATGTTTATCAAAATATTCTACATCCTAAAAAGGAAACTTACGAAAATCTATATGCATGAGTTTGCATGCAATCACAAGGGCCAGAAAAACTGGAAAAAGTCCTTTTCATTCGCTAAACTTACTACTATTAAATCGCCGCGTTGAACAGAATCTTCCGCATGTGTAATATGTATGAGGGCATTATTTCACAAAGGTCTTACACCACTGCCATTCGGATACATTGCATCATTAAGGTAAACTAATTTTGAAATCAAAAGTTAGTTTTCCTATTTTTCGTGCCATCTGCTAGTCACAGACTGAAACAATGCTCGCATATAAAAACATATCTTTTCAGTTCCTTGTTGCATAATTCGCAGCGAAGCTAGCAGCATACCACGACGTAAGATTTTGGATGACCTGCATCACGTTTTAATCGCGTCTTTATGATTTAACGTATGAAGCCACACATTAGAAATAACGCATGTAAATACTCAAACCTACAGAAAATCATGCACAAATAGCAATTCTCTAAATATATTATATATTAATATTAGGGGTGATATTAGTCCACATGGTGTAGGACTACAATATTAGTTAACTTTGGAAATGACTACTACCGTAGCCAACTCCGTAGTTTTCTTTAAATTACACGGTTTCTTGCTTTAAGGGTAGATATTGTTGACAAAACAGAGGTACGACCATGTGGTCGCCTAATTCCGGTGCCATGGTAAACTTTTGTAAGGAGGCGTTTGAAAATAGTACTTTAGATAGGCAAATTTACTGTCTAAAGGTGTTGAAGCGATTTGTAAATGATGCATTTGCCGATACATTTTTCGAAAGATTTAGTAACCAATTTTCATCTCTGGACAGTTTAAATACTCATATTCGATTTACGTTGGGAAGAACCTAGAGGTCCATTATTGTCCTCAGGTATTTGGATAACTAGAGATGGACGGCTGCTGATTGCGGTATTCAAGAAAGCTAAGCACACTGGCAGTTACCTATATACATTTTAATACCTTCGTTCATATCACCTGGTCCCGCGCAAAGCATATGTAATTAGAGCTTTGCGTCGACGAGCTTTTAAAGACATTCGTAATGATGACCGCCGACTATAATAAATAACGACGACTCTTGAAGTCGAGTGTTCATCCACGATGGAATAAGAGCGTTTTAAAAAGCACGGTTAACTAAGAAAACTTATCGCTCGTAACCAATGTGATGTCAGTGGTGGAAACGGGGATGTAGAAGGTGTGACCAGGAAAGACATCGATGGTTTTGCTTTATGTGGCAAGTGTCACAGAAAAGTTGTCCTGAATTCTCCATCGTATGAATGATCCTATTCCAAACCTGTTCACAACCTATCACTTAGAGTTTAGTATCTTAGAGTCTATCGCTTAGCTGAGGTGGGGTTACGCTCACAGCGGCCTTTAAGACGTCTGCCTTTAACCCCACACCATTGACAGAGTCGTCTGGAGTGGTGTCGTAGCCGATCATCATTGCTGCCAGCAGATTAGCATCGCATAGTGTTCAGAGATGAATCCTACTTCAGTCTTGGAACAGTTTAGTATCATGTCCCTGATGGCAAGGAAACTTATACTATTTAACAAATACCATATGGAGACTTCGACATGGGGTACATTGAACAGATGGGAAGATCAATACGTCTATGAGGAAAGGAGCATAAGTGTGCGGTAGCCAAAGGAGACAATTGGCGTCAGCTGAATTCTTTTCAGCTAGATGCACTAGCTTGCACTAGATCAGAACCCCATCGAATTTTTACATCAAAATGTGACCAATCAGTGCAATGGATTTTCCGGAATCGTGGAAGATTTTCACCTTGAGAAGTTGTGCAGTAAACATCTCAAAACATCTATCGGAACTTTAAAGAAATTTTGCCAAACCTCGCGTTGGGGCAGTGATGTGTAGTGGCATTTTTATTTAGGCAAGCAATACGTTTATTTTTGATTTACATTTCCTATTGATGTTACTAGATGGCTGCATTATCATTGACTTATAAACGCGTTCTGTAATTATTCTCAGATTAATATTATTTCGAGCTTATGTGGCTTAAAAAATTTAGATAACTGGTATTTATAAATTCAATGTTTAGTTTAACTCACGGATTTCAAGCAGAAAACACGATTACATAGAAAATAAAATAAGATAACAATAAAATGCCCACGTAAATGTGCACATAGTTAATATTCTCACTGGACAGCACATCTCAAAATGCTTCTGATCTGATGCCACAAGCTCGGTGGCACCCTCAAGAGACAAGAATTTGTGAATACTGTTTTGAACAACCATAAATTTCCAGCTAAAAAAAAAATTTCTGCTGAACTTCTATAATCGGGGGGAAATGGAAATATGTTTTAAATTGTTTTAAACTGATGGTGGGCAAGCAATACTTATATTGCTTCCATGGACCACATGTCACGGACACGGAGTTGTGGGTAGCCATCTGACGTTATTCGATCGGAGGTTTCTCCAGCTGGGACTGTTCATCACCAAACGGCGTTTGGCAAGTTGTTCCCAATAGGAGGGTATATAAATTTATAACTTTCACTCCCTCTTCACTTGAAAAAACATCAAGAAGTTTGCGTTCAAAATATCACTTTCAACCTTACGCCAATGATAATATAACAGCCTTTATAAATTTCTAACGAA
>QLNU02015003.1:117848636-117861313 GCA_006491805.2 Dysdera silvatica | reverse complement strand
GTTTACTGTTTTTCTCTGGGAGTTTTCTGAGCATGAGAGCAGGTTTTATCGTCTATAAATATTTATCATCATCTTCTGCGGAATGCTTTCCGTAATTTGTTCCCACGTTTCGTTCAAACAATTACTCGAAAATTTCTTTTGAGTTAAACGAGGCTCCATGTTTACAAAGCGATAAAAATACCTTAGGAATATTTCCCAGTGGTCACGAATTGGTGTAATGCACGCGTCTACCAGAAAATTGCAATCGTTTATCTAAATACTGAATAATATATTTTCAATTTTATTTTTATAGAATCGTGTTGTTATTTCCCAAAGGAACACGGCAACTTATGCGAAGACGACGACAAAGGAATGGAAATGGATCAATAATCTCTATTTTCAAGATTGAGTACGCAGAGATTCGCAAAGCATTGAGCAGAAGCAACGAAACTGTCAGTGGTTGTATCATACTACAAGTACTGGTTTCTTTCAGAATACTAAAACTTGAGTAACATTTGCCACATCTGGTACTTGAATCATGACCTTCACGGACATTAACTCCCTATATTTTCAGTAAAAGTCCCTACGGCGGCTACTGGCGTAGCAATTCAGAACTCATTGAGGGCTCAAATAATTTTAAAGGAGATAATATGATGCGGCCTCAAAGAAAATAATGTGTTCGGATATCTAATGGGGGTGTCGCGGGAAATGTGGGTTGTGTTAAGATTTTTTACACAATGAGAGTGTGTTGTTACTAAACCGAGGAAAAGAGCCATGAATTGGAAGGTTCAGGTGGTTATCGGGTAAAAAGACATTATCCATATCAAAATAGGAGTAATGTCAAAATAAGGGTATTTTCAGACAATATTCGTTGTAAAAGCAGAGGTGTGTGCTATATTTTTATTGACTTTTTATATTAAGCATAGCCATTGAATGCATATTATTTGACGTCAATTTCTACCTGACAATTAAAGTTTGCCTTTTTCAAAAGATAGGCCATAGCGCTGTGTGATTACAACAGGACAAGATGTAATTTACAATGTTATACCCTCTGAAAATGCAGATGTTGTTGACCACCAAAGATGCATAAGGGCGAAAACTAGTGCCCAACTGACGGGGAGTAAGAGAGGCGAAGTTACCTCCCCCTTCAGTTTCTAATTGGACGCAGTCCAGTTTTTATATTCGATTTTGACCAATCAAATTGTTTCGAAGTTTGAGGAAGAGAGTGCTGGTAAAATTAAGGAGGAGATGAAGTTGCTGGCTACGGAATAAAAGAATGGCTTAACCATGTAACCAAAACCAGGACACTTGTGATCTTCCTTTTGAAGGGGGCCCCCCAAAGGACCTGAAATATATGGGAGGCTCGAGAAGTACGAACCAACCCTGCATATGTAAGTCCTTAAATCTTAGATAGGTTCTATTCCCTGAAATAATAATATTATTATTATTAATAATAATTCTTTACTATACTTTAAATTACTGTGCTATTTAAGACGTAATTAGACATGCTTATAATATGTAAAGTAACATTGATTTATTGTTCTTGCTGCATGTTGTTTAAAGAATTATTTATGATTTTGCGATTATTCAAGGAGTATTACTTTATGTTGATGTTTTGAATATCTCACTCCATTTGGGTAATCAACGATTAAGCGACGAGGTTTGTTTTTTTGCCTTGTTTGTAGTCTCAGTACCTAATACATGTTTCTTTTTTTTTGTTTCAGAAGTTATATTTTCAAATTTTATTTACTATTTCAGTGCACGAGTTTAAGATGCAAGTATAAGAGCATGAACCAAAAAGAGTTTATTCATATTAAAAACACAGACCACTGATAGATCATTTAGGCCATAATAAAATAACATTATACGACAGTGAAAATTTTACAGCGGTGAAAATATCTGTCCTTTATAGATTCCGGGTCGTTGAACACGAAAATTTCACTTAAATTGCCTCCTGGCTGAGGTCTCTGAGTAAATTCATTGTCTACATGTTACATATAAGGTTATGGGAATACAATAGTACGAATAACAGGTAACAAACTTTCCTTTTTATACACGCCATCTTTTTGCCTGTCGCTTGTGGGAAAGGTCAGGATCATCTCTCTGGATCATCCAGCAAAAATCTGCTAACATTGAAACTGACCACTTACCTTTGTAATGCTGTTCCATTTCAGAAATGTCCTGATGGAATCACTTCCCTTTTTTGTCACTAAAGCGCCACAATTCGCTCGGAAGACATTAATACGTGAATGCAGGAAGTGCATTTTTAGTTACATGTTGCATCCAATTTTCTCACGTAGGTAAATATAAGTTCTTCCACTAGATCTTTGTAATTTTCAGCACGAAGTTTGCCCAAAAACTGTGTACTAACATTCCGGAAACAATGCCAGATATGTAGCTCATCAGAATTGAGTTTGGATTCAAAGTGTTTGTCTTGAAAAAAACTTGTGTATCTGAAGACCTATAAATAACCCTGTTTTACCTTTTTCTATAAACAGTCTTCAGTCGTCCATTTTATACGGAATGTTCAGTTTCAGCATCAAACCTTCAACATCATTGCAAAATACTAAGTCGTTACTGCTGAAAAATATTGACAGTTCATTTTGACGATTGGGAAGAGTAAATACTCTGACAGTATCCACCAGGACGTCCACTGCTGCAATCTAGATGCTATGAGTTCATTTATATTTTTTGTAGTTCTAAATCCTTAATCAGATCATGAAGTTCACATTGTGTGATTCCGTGTACGTTACAGGAGGTACTTGTCGATTCAAACGTTGGATTTGCATCATTGGTGCTTTAAACACTTTCTAACACGTCAAATTCACTTCCATCATCATCATCTTCTTCTTCTTCTTCGTCGTCGTCGTCGTATTAATTCCTTTCTTTAATCACGGTACCATGAAGAAATGGCAATCCTTGGTATAGTTTGTTGGTTCGCATCAAACGGTGGGCACATCAAAATGCATGGAAACTTTTTTCCCAAGCATTCAGAGTGGATGAACAAGTCGTACAACAAGCGTGGTGAGCCCACAATTTATCTTGGTGCCAAATGTATTCCTTTTCCCTTATTTTTTTTATTTCACATACCGTAATTATAACGTCCTATAGTGTTATATGTAAAATGTAAACACTGCAATTACTCAACATTCTGATCCAGGAGAGAATTTTCATGTCCAGCGACATAAAATTTATAAAAGGTGGCTACTTTCATTTTGGTGTAAACAAAATATGAAAAATTGTTGAACAGTGTAATCTAATATTTATCAATCCCCGTGGGCCCCGCAAGAGGAGCTTGAGCTTCCGAACCACCATTTCTTACGCCACTGGCAGTGACGTAGAAATAAGGTTCGATCCTGTCTTTGCAGGGAATTCACGTTTAATTTTTAATGTACTGTAAAGTACTAAACTCTCTTCTCTACAATTCCTGATTCAGTTTCGAATGTATCTTTACCACCTGTAGGTCCTCTTGACGTGAAGCTAACGACTAAACCCAAGAAAATTGGTATTTATTGCTACACAAACCTGCTAAGGTGGGACAAGACCCTGTATGGGCTACAATATACGAATTCTTTTATTTTATATTCTTATGAAAATTATGAAGGCTGAGGAAGAGAAAAGAAGGAGAGAGAGAAAAAGGGGCACTATTATGAATGAAATAAAATCATAAATGTGTTTTCATTCTTCATGAAAATTGCATTAAGTGAGTGAAGCTATCCCATTGAATTGCTGACAACAACTATATTCTTTAAACTTAAAAAAAAAGGATGACAACTACAAAACATCTTCTAACTAGGATCAATCATTTGGAAAAAACATCCCGAAAACATGTCAAAATTTGTTGAAGCGAAAATGACGAAAACACATGAAAAGTTTGAGTGATCCTGTCGATAGCAGAGAAGTGAAGATGATTTTGTCCTCTGGAGCTATAATAAAAATAAGTTTGTCCTACTTTCTCCCCTCCCACCGGAATTCATCGATTCCGAAAACCAGGAAATTTCTTCCTTCTTCCCTTCCACGTATTTTCCTCCTTTTGCCCCACAACCCTCCCTCCTCACAGCTGCATCGATTCGATTCAATTCCTTCCAATGCTTTTCCAGCTTCTAACCCCATGAATGCAACATTAGAGATCTGCTGCAAATTATTGGGGATGTCAGTTTCTACCCATTCTAGAAGGCTGTCAGTTGAAGGAAAGTTATCGCGAAAATTTAGGCCTCAATACAAATCTTTTATCTTTAGCTAGAGCTTTTGAAAAAAAAGAAAACAGACATATATATGGACTTTAAAATATAACTCAACATATAAGCAAATCTGAAATATTTTTCTAACTTGTTATCACAACAAGAATATAATTATGGTGAATACTAATGGTGAGTTAACAGGGAGGGTAGAGAAAATGCTCCATGCGATAAAATTGCGCATACTGAGTATTCCCATGGAAAACTAAGGAAACACAACATAGACATAAGGCAAAACGAAGTTTAATAGACAATCAAATAAAGAAAGCTTTGCTGATGGGGACAAGTTCTCAGAAAAAAAACCCCATCTGCTACGAAGATTGAAAAAATAGAACGTACCACAAAAAAATGGAAAGACCAAAGTTAAAATGCCCTTAAGCACATGGCTGGTCTTTGCTTAACATGCAGAAAGGACTTGAAAGGGAACAATGGAAAACCGATGCCATGTTTCTGACCTCGAATAGATAAATAGCGAGGAACAAGAAAATGAAATATACAAAAGAGAGGAACAAGATGAGAAAATATATCGCAATTCAATACAAATACGGTATATAAGTTTTGAACAAATTTTTTCATATGTAGACAATATGGTATACATATGGAAGTCTACATACTGTTATATGAAAATAATGTCTGGAAACGTATTTAAAAGTTTTGCTTTAACATCTCTCATTTTAATTTCTCATTGGTATGTAAGTTCTCAAAACTGCTGCTGAGACCGTATACACTACTGTATATACTAGCTAATTATATGTCCTCTATGCATTTTTTTATAACGTACTATTCATATTTTTCCTAATGTACTACGTACGTTATTTAATGTGCGTTATACATTAGGTAACTACATTTCTAATATACACCAGCTACGTTCTCAATATACACTAACTACATTCCCAATATACACTAGCTACGTTCTCAATATACACTAACTACATTCCCAATATGCATTTGCCTACATTCGCGATATACACTACATTCACACTCTGCGCTAACTACATTCATAATATACACTAACTACATTCGCGATATACAGTAACCACATTCATAATATACACTAACTACATTCGCAATATACACTAACCATGCGCGATATATAATAACTACATTCGCGATAAACACTAACTACATTCGCGATATATACTATATGCACACAAAAAGACATTTTCTCATGCACGTATCCACTGTCTTCTAATTTATCATCACAATAGATCCTCTATATAACTCAGAAAAAAATTCGAGTGCTTTGCCTTACTCTAATAAACCACTAACGTTTCCGCATAATTCTGCTTATAATTATTCCGTGACATTTTATCAATGTTAAATATAATCTGTCACCTCGTATATAAATGCTTAATCTAGCATATATCAAACCAATATACCGTGTGTTTGATATATCACACAACATGGCCCCTTCAACCATTTCTATTACACTGACAGATGGAAACCATTCAAAGTGTCTTCTCTCAGAAGAGCAACTTGAAATAAACTAGCGTGTATTCCCTAAGCTGCCTAGTGTTAGTGAGTTGTTTGTTGAGTTATGGATCAGAGAGTTGTCTACTTTTTTACATTTGTTCCACATCCATAATTCAAACATAAAATATATTTCAGGATCGGGTCTGTGTGTCTTTTCCTTCTATGCAAAAAAAGCTCCAGTTTGAGGAAAAAGCGTGGGTAAAGCCCCAATTCCACATGAAGAAAAAACTAAAAAAGTATGCCTGGGGGCTTCGTGTATTTGACAATTGCGTTAAGGTGAAAATTCAACTTCTTCAGTTTTTCATATAATTTCTTGAAATTTTTATGTCAAATATATTTTGTATAATAAAATAGCATACTAAGTTTAAACTTCACAGGATTATTATTTTTTTAATGTAAATTTTTCAATTCTGATGTTACCATTCGCCAAAATTATTCAATGCGATGCATTTTTCATCAAAAACTTCAAAAACATTTAATAGCGAGATTTTGGTAGTAATAATAATAACTTATTGGGATTAGTATGTTTCTACTATATCTCACATAACAAATATATTATGTCAACATATACAGAAACCTTTTTTGCGTTTTCAAATGTCAAAAATGATAAAACTGATTAAAATAGGTAATAGCACCAATATCCTAGAACTACTTTGTTTATTCACATTATTTTGATGAGGTACAAAAACCTCATGAAAATTGGATGAAAATTGTGTCGCAATCAGCATTTTTTATAGTAATTGAGAATAACAAAATGCGTTTTGAAATATGTAAAACTACTGAACTTTACCATAATCAACATGCATTTTCGAAAATCGCATCGTGTTCTGGAAGCTTAAAAAAGGGACGGATTTCATTTTTTTGCCGAAAAGTAACAGCAAATTGATTGAATTTTTTTACAAATTAAAAAACGGACATTTTTTGGACAAAATCTAGAACTTCCACTTCTAGGTCACCTTAACCCTGAGAACCTTAAATATATTCATTGGCAAACTCTTTCAACCTCTGTCAAATTGGAATTAATTTAATTGGAGGCGTCTGTAAGTAATAGTGTTTGTAAATTTATTTTCAGTATTACTTTATTACTGTTATTTAATAATAATTTAGAATATGAGCATATTAAATTATCCTGAATTTTTCTGTTAATCTTATATATATATGGCCTGCAAAAGGGTTGCTGGTATCTAACTGGAAGGAGACCCACACGCTGAACGTATGTGACGATGTGTGGAACCGGCCAGGCCAGTAACCTAGTGTCCTACCCCGCCTTCAAGTGGTGCAGGCTGAGCTTTCTATTTATGTGGCAAATTAATATTTGCTACACGGATAGAAAGGCGGAAGGGGAGGGCTAATTCCTCCATTATGTTGACACACCAGAAACCATGGCCCCTAGTCTCCAGGTGCTGGAGTGCTCCTGATCAAGGCAGCGGTCAGTGTGGCATGAAAGCAGGGGGTGCTAAGAATCACTGGAATGGCCCAGGCTGCCGTTTGTTATTGACCTTGGCTACGTTTAATGGACGATCCCTTGCTTCTGAAGCAAAACTTCAGGAATTGGAAGAAGAACTTGACAAGATCAAATGGGACATTGTAGGACTCAGTGAAGTTAGAAGAAAAGGTGAAGAGTTGGTGGAACTTAAAAGTGGACATTTGTTTTATTATAGAGGAACGGAAACTGGAAGAACAAGTGGTGTTGGCTTCTTAATCAACAAAAGAATTAAAGACTGTCTTCTGGAAGTTGAAAGTACATCAGATCGAGCAGCGAGGCTCGTTGTTCAACTAACCCAGCGATACCAACTTCAAATAGTACAGGTATATGCACCAACATCAAGCCATACCGACGAAGAGGTTGAAGAATTTTATGAAGAAATCAAAGAGTTACACACCAAAGGGAAACAACATATCAAGCTCATCATGGGGGATTTCAATGCAAGAATTGGACAACAGGAACAAGGAGAGACATCGGTTGGTAAATACGGATATGGGGAAAGGAATGAACGTGGCGATCAACTCATCGAATTTGCAGAAGCTGAAAACCTTAGCATCATGAATTCATTTTTTAAGAAGAAACCGCAAAGAAAATGGACATGGAAACACCCAAATGGGGGAACTAGTGAAATTGACTATATCCTGGCAAACAAGAAATCAATTATTGAAGATTGCAGTGTACTGAACAGATTTAATACTGGAAGTGATCATCGAATGGTGAGATGTAAAGTGCACTTAAATACTAAATTAGAACGACAGAAGCTCATTAGGAAACAAGTAAGTAAGAGGGTGGATCTAATGAAACTGAAAGTAAATACCGAGGCATTCAAGTTGGAATTAAAAAATCGCTTTTCTGCACTGGAAGGACTTATTGATGAAAGTGATATCTCAGAAGCAAATGAAAACATTGTTAAGACAATAGTTGAAACTGCTGGGGAAATTGGTGGTGTAACCTGTAAAAAGCACAATAGCAAATTATCTGAGAAGACGAAACAGCTCATGAAAAGGCGAAGAGATATGAAGGTGGACAATCGAAATACCAGTTCCAGGATTGAGTACATAGAACTTTGTAAAACTCTGCGCAAAAGCATGAAAGAAGACATAAGAAAATTCAACTGTGAGCTAGTAAGGAAGTAAGTAAGTAAGTAAGTAATACTTTATTCCTTATTATTATGTACATCAGGAGACCATACAAACGATTTGCTTGGGAAATGGAAAGAGAGCAGTAGCGATGCTAGTAACGGGGCTCTCTTTCCGGAAGACAAAGCAAGGGATTTCTCGTATTCAACAAGAAACAATAACGATATTGATTCGCGCGTACAAATCCGCATTGTTATTAAGAGATTTACATTCGCTGATGTATCACATTTACAGAGTTTATGAACAGGGTCTTGACTCGAAGACGTTACAAGTGAAGGTTGAAGTCCAAAGGTGGAAAGCCATTGAAAATAACAAGAGCCTTAGGGTTGTTAAAGGAAGTTTATCTGTTGGGAAGAAACACATCATTGCATTAAAAGGAGAGGATGGCACCGTAACAAGAAATAGGGAAGAAATACTTAGAAGAGTTGAAGAATTCTACAAAAAACTATATGAAAGTAACAGTGGATTAAACGAAGACTCTGAGATAGTCGAAGGAACAGCTCCTAAAATCTTAAAAGAAGAAGTTTCATTTGCAATAAAAAGTATGAAGAAAGGAAGAGCCCCTGGTGATGATGGTATTACATTAGATATCCTAAAAGAAGCTGGAGAATATGTAGAAGACATACTTGCAAAATTCTTTACCAAATGTCTTAACAGCGGTAACATACCAAACCAATGGGATTCTGCAACAGTAATTCTTTTGCATAAAAAAGGTGATAAAGAGGATTTGAAAAATTACCGACCAATTAGCTTGTTACCTGCTATTTATAAAATCTTCACAAAAGTGCTAACACATCGCCTGCAGAAAAAATTAGATGCAGCTCAACCAAGAGAACAAGCTGGATTTCGAAGTGGATTCAGTACAGTGGACCATATTCAAGTATTAAGAGAATTAATTGAAAGAACACATGAATATGAACTTCCATTGTGTGTTGCATTTATTGACTATGAGAAGGCCTTTGACTCTATTAAAACATCAGCAGTCATCAACTCTTTAAGATCAACAGACATTGAGGATGTGTACATTGACATGGTGAAACGTGTGTATAAAAATGCAAGTGCAAAATTTCGGTTACATAAAGATACCAAAACTATCAAAATTGGTAAAGGTGTGAGGCAGGGAGATACCATTTCTCCAAAACTTTTTACTTCAGCTTTACAGATGATTTTTCAGCTGATAAATTGGAATAACAAGGGAATAAAAATAAATGGTGAATATTTAAATCATTTGCGGTTTGCTGATGACATTGTTATTTTTTCAACGAACCCATCAGAACTCCAAGACATGGTACAGGAGCTCTCAACTAGAAGTAAAGAAGTTGGACTCAAGATGAACCTACAAAAAACTAAGATCATGTTCAATAATTTTGTAGAGGAAACAAAAATACAAGTTGACAACATTGAGCTAGAAATTGCTGATTCATATATTTACCTTGGCCAGCTGATTTCAATGGATGGCAACATTATGAAAGAACTCAACAGACGTATTAAACTTGGCTGGAGTGCATTTGGAAGAAACAGTTTTATCCTGAAGGGGAAATTGCCTTTGTGTCTAAAAAGAAAGGTCTTCAACCAGTGTGTATTGCCAGTCCTCTCTTATGGATCAGAGACATGGAGTCTAACAGTTGGAGCAATACGAAAGTTACAGACAACGCAAAGGAGCATGGAGAGGTGCATGCTTGGAATAACTAGGAGAGATCGAAAAAGAAACACTTGGGTGAGAGAGCAAACTAGAGTAGAGGACATCATTGTTAAAGTAAAAGGGCTGAAATGGCGATGGGCTGGGCATATTGCAAGAAGAACTGATCAACGATGGACAACAGAAATTCTGAACTGGATTCCAAGAGACCACCGAAGACCTAGAAAACGTCCTCAAACTAGATGGGTGGATGAAATAAGAAAACAGGTTGGGGTGACGTGGAAGCGAATTGCTCAGGATAGACTTGTGTGGAAAGCATTTGGAGAGACCTTCATCCAGCAGTGGATAGATAATGGTTGAATATGATGATGATGATGATGATGATGATATATATAATTTAATAAAATAGTTGAGAAGTAATTATTACGACTCTGAAAAAATTGAGAAATGTAACAAAATGTTGTTAACTTAATTACAAGCAACGGAAGCTGTTCATAAATTGGTAAAACTTTTAGACCTTTTCAACATAGACGACGTTAATTTATTCTTTGCTTTATTTATACTAAAACGAGATAAATAACTAATTCAGATTTTGAAATCAAGGTAACGAACATGGGACCTGAATATGGTAATACTGAAAGTAATCTTATAAAATTGATGCAACATAGAAGTCGAAAATATTCATGGACATTTCCATTAATATAAAATATGTTTAAGTGCCTTTGAAATTGAAATAAACGTAAGATCCGAACTTTATGAAGTAAAAAGTTAAAAATCTTTTAGTTGGTTGTATTTTTATGATCCACGGACAGCAAAATCCATGCTGCGCCAAAACAAAAGGAGGCCATAGACATGGTTTTAAAAGTCTAATTCCTTTCGCAAATAAATCCATTTTTGTAAACTTCGAACTTCTGGTGTTTATCGAAAAAATTTTGACAATCATAAATATATGCGCACTGGTAATAAACATGTGAATCCTTTCACAAAAACAGTCACAAATAAATCTCAATACGCGCAAATAAAACAAATTTTTACTACAATCCGTTATTTTGTTAATTATAATATAGTAATATTATTGTAAAAGACTAATACGCAGGAAGTAAGTGATAGTTGATAGTTGCATTAAAATCTGACACATGTGAAATCTAGACTAATTTTTATCAAACAGATGGATCAAGATTTTTTAGGTTCAAGTAAGTGTAAAAGTAAAGGTACTTTTAGAAGCAAAAATCTGTCTAAGAAAAAATTTCAGAAAAAAGGGCCTATGTTTCAAGAGTCGGCCATATGAAACAAAGGACAATTTTTGAAGCATAGGGCTAATTTTGAGGTATAGAAAAATTTGTGCAGTCTGAGAAAATGTGAGAAGTGAAAGAAAATTAAAAAATATATAAAAAGAAATTTGTAAATTAGAAACAAGTTTTCTACAGGTTGTACTGTATAAATATCAATAATACAAAGCAGGAGTGACCAACCATTTTAGACAGCGGGACACTTAAATCTTTCCACGAAACTCAAGAGCTAGCGGTTAAAAAATCTTACCGAAAGCCTCCCTTCAGAGTTTCGTGTAGCTATGTATTTGTTCATTTGCAATATGGAAATAAATCGCCTATGCTGTCCTGCGGTTTTTCCTTATGTCTGAAAGAAAATTGCTCTGGATTTTCTTTCTTTTTGAGCAGTTGTCGGCGGGCGGTATGTTGAAGAACCCTGATATGGAAGAATATTGTATTTTTAAGAACAAGGTTTTCATACAGATTTATTTAAAATGATAAAGTAAATGGTGTACAGTTATGTAAAGGATATATTTGTTTTAGCATAGTTTAATTATTACTGTTATAAAAAAAAAGGACTAGAAACTCACCTCACGAATGGGAATTAAATTCTATTGGGCAGCAGATGATATATTTAAAATTTGATTATAATTTTTTTTAAAAATATTATTTACCACATTAAAACGAATTTGACAACAAAATACATAAAAGGACCTTTTGAAAACTTTTAATGACAAGAAACTAATTCAAACAACAATGTCAATCAATCAACGTTTATTGGCGTAGTGATACCAACGCCGATGGTATGGCGTGATTAGATGGTGAAACGTTCGAAAGAAAATAAATATTTCTGCCTTCGGTGGGACCTGAATAGACAATATATAATCTCTTTACGAACGTATATATATTGTTGCCAGTTATTTCGCAGAATGGTGTAGTACATAGACTACTATTTAAACCAAATTGCAAAGAGACTGGTATTAAATTGATCGAAATGCACGTTGCAGCATACATGTATGTATTTATTTTATGCAACGTGCATTTCGATGAATTTAATGCCAGTCTCTTTGCAGTTTAACTCAATGGATAGAGCATCCACCCGGCAAGTAGAAGGTCGTGGGTTCAGGTGAAGGCAGAAATATTTATTTTCTGTCGAACGTTTCACCATCTAATCACGCCATACCATCCGCTTTGGTATCACTACGCCAATAAACGTTGATTGATTGACATTGCTGTTTGATTTAATCTGCGTAGTGTTAGATTTATATAAAATAATAAACTAATTGTTTAAGGCAAGTATTGTTCCACAGTGAAATTCAAATTAGCTTATGGTTTTCAATTAATTCATTTTAGGACGGATCCCCTATTACAGGAAGAATCTGTGCAGGAATGATTCGAAAAACATCAGCATTTTCTCCACATTCAAAATAACCTATCTTCCAGAAATTAATCTTT
>QLNU02015003.1:117813687-117848536 GCA_006491805.2 Dysdera silvatica | reverse complement strand
GCTTTGGATAAATAAAAATTTGCTATTATAAATAAATCATTATTTAAACTAGCTTGTATCAAGTTAACAGCTGATAAAACACCTTCCGTTGATTTATCATTTTGTAAACTAAAATAATTTTTCATTGCAAGTTCCCGCAGTCTGCTCAGCCTCCTGATTTGATACCATTGTAGCAGTGGCGTAGCTACTATGGAGCAAACTTGTGCACCGCTCAAGTGACCACTTCCAAAGGGGGGCCCCCAAATTTTGCCAAAAAGAACTGTAAATAAAATAAACATACAATTTATTATTTGCCTTTTCTTTCTTTTTGTTTTCTCTGAGGAACGGATTTTTTAAATAATTATTATTATTAATGTATTCATTAATTTTTCTGCAGGATGGGTCCTATAGTAGACCATCCATAACTTCTAAGCTATCCGCCGTACCGTAGATACAGTTAGTTTTATGGCCCATCAAAATATATTGCACAAGGGTCTAGATGGTAGTGGTGAGGTCTTTATCCCGACTAAACATTGGAATATTTTCAAGGACTTACAGTGGCCCACACTCCCCCTGTCGTTAGCAGAAAGGAAATAGAAGCACATCCAAAATTGAAGACAGATGAACACTGATAACTTTCTCTCAGTCTCCTCAAAATTGAAACTTCTTCGTAGTGTGTGTGGGGGGGGAGCTTTTCATAGTTTTGCGCAAGGGTCTAAAATTTGTAGTTACGCCACTATATAGAAGTTTATTTCTGATTGTGGTTGTATTTAAATTCTCGTGTTGTTCACTCAGATCTTTCAAAACGTTCTCAAAACTGAAAGAGTTCATTCAGCGGGGCATTAGCTCCCTTTAACCGGGTATGTTGTACTCTATTTTTATTCATCTGGATTGATATCATGCTTTGTAATGAAGATCAGGTCAAGTACTTACTAGTGTAATGAATAAATTGAACACACACGAGTGATATTTTCATTGTCTTTATGATGTCCAAAGCGCCATCTATCAGTGGGTTTTAATTTGCTATTTTTGTCCTCCAAAAATAAAATCCCTGGCTTTGGCAATACTTACCGTACAAACAACATTTCGATGTGTTGAGATTTCTCTTTCATTTTCACAAATTTTTAAAGCCTTTTCGCACTTTATACTTTACAAGCTTTATCATCTATTTATAATCTAAAAAATCAAGCAGGCCTACTGTGGTCGTCCATTTGAAAGCAATTTTTACAAGGAAAACGCCAGTAAAAGTGGGGAAATAGATAGATATAATTTAATCAAATGGATCGCAGACAAATAATAGATAAAAATTCAAAAGTATTGAAAGAGGTTAATAAAGCCATCTTTCTCGAAACGAAGCATATCGTACTACTATCAAACAAAGCTTTGTTAGTCAGCGTGCAAGATATACGAAGTCCATAAATAAGTCACCAGCGAGTTTATATAATTTAAGCAACAAATACCATTCTGTGTAAGAAAAGATAGAAACTCATTTAGAATCTTTAGAAGAAGCATTTCTTTCCAATAATCTTCTCAGAGAATCTACGGTTCCATTATGACTTGACAACGAAAAAAATGGTGGAAAACTGCCAATTCTCACGATTGGCGGATGAAAGAAGAACGTAATCAGAATGGCTAGAAAGATAATGGTGATGATTTTTTTCTATGACACTGAAATCATTCAAAAGAATACCACACGTCAAAGCCCGATCGCTAATAGGTTCTTACGTACGTTTTTATCGTTGGTGCACCAGTCGTTCAGCGAAGATTAGAAATAGAAACCAATAACCGAATTTTGCTGCATCGTTGTGCATATGGCGTCATCCAACTTTTTCTGTTTTTAATTCTTAAGGAAAACAATTTAGATTTTGACTACTTGGGGAATTTTCTGTAGGTGGTACCTGACAGTCAGGAACTGAAGAACAAATCCGTAAAAACGTTTGTTCACAACAAAGAAATTTATTTAAAACATGCTAAAGAATTTCCCAAGGCAGTAATGGCACAAAAAGGTAGACTTTAAGAGCGTACAATTCCCTCAAAGCCTTTGCGAGAGCAGACTTTACCGATGAGACGAGTAGTTTTATCCATCCCTCTTTACGCATCATACAAGAAATAACAGTTCTGAGCAAGAAATAACGGTTTTGAGCAAGAAATAATAGCTTTGAACATAAAATAACAGTTTTGAGTGACAGCTTATAAGAAATAACGGTATTCAGCAATAATCTACAAGAAATAACGAACTTCCTGATAACTAATTAAAGTTAACACATGTCTCTTGAGCCTTTTATAGCTTGACTTTTGTTCTTGGATAAATTGCTATTTAGTGTGGCGTTTGAATACAGGTGCAGTTAGTTACATCTTGAGAGCAAAAACATGGTTGCCAGAAAACATAAACACATTATAATATTTATATAGTACTTTTGTTGGAATAATTACCAGACAAATTAATTTGATACCGAATTTCAGAGGCCCCTCTTTAAACAGGAAGATCTCCTATTTCAAACAAAAAGAAAACCCCAAACTAGTCATTAAATTAGGGAAGAATAGGGAGATTAAATGAAAATAAAAGCCTTCGAGCTTGGTGGGCTCCAGCCATTGAAATGGGGAAATGGAGATATCACATCACTTATCCAGATTATGGAAATGGTGAGAAAATATATGAGACCCTTCATAGCCATATATACAAAATGTTTTGGTTTGTAAGTTTTACGGTACAAAGACAGCAAGGGTCATGCTGCGCCAGGACCTACAATTTTCCGGGGTATCCGAACTTCTTATGGCTTGGGGAATCAACCTCCGGACTCTAGTAAATCGATTTTTTTTTGTCACCTTTGAAAATCGATTCCCCAATGACAACAGCACACTAGGTGGAAGCGTGTGGGCTTCCACAATTGAAATACTACGTGTTCACTTTGCAGGCTTCCTTGGTTGTTACCACTAATGATTCCAAGAAACGTAAACGTAGTAAGGTCAAGTTTTAAAATTGGTAACGTGACAAATCGTTTCCTTTTATTTCGTGTTATCCAAATGTTGTACAGTCGAACCTCGTTAAGACGAGCACGCTTAGGACGAATTACTTTTAATACGAACAGTTTTCTGACGTTCCGTCAGATTGTATAACATACTACCCTTTCCGGATAAGACGAATTACTGTTAATACGAACAGATTTTCTGTTCCCTTTGGTGTTCGTCTTAACGAGGTTCGACTGTATTGTAATTACATTTTCTGTATCTGGCACCGATGTATGTAACTACATTTCGAATTCTAAAATAATAGTAATCGGTCTTCAATTTGCCATCAGCGTGTGCACACGTACCATGGCGGTCCCACCAAAAATGCGTTTAACTTTCTTTACCTACGTATTCATATTTAATTATTTATTGACGTATTAACACCTTAACTGCCGCGGGCGGATATATATATACTCCCTTCTGGAATACGTTCCTTTGTAATGTGTTGCTAATTTTTTGTAAAATGTAATACATTTTATTACTTTTTGTAAATTGTAATACTTTTTATTACGTTTTTGTAAAATGTAATTTTATTAAATTTTTGTAATATGTAATTTTTATTTTTTATTTTGTTATTTGGTTTTGTTATTTGTTATTTTGTTTTTGCTATTTTTAATTTTTTGAATGTAATTTTTTATAAAGTGTAATGCTTTTTTTTCTAGAATAAAAGTAAACAATTTTAGATTGCAAACCATGCCTCTGCTCCCCCGTTACACTTCATCACTACGCGCTAGGATGGGTCCAATTTTAAAAAGTTTCTCGAATCGAAACGTGTTAGTTCGGAAAAGTTGCTACTTGCCGAGATAAATACAGGGAAAAAAAAAATTTGGAACCGGGTAAAATCGTCAGTTCGCGCATGACCCCCAAAGTTCGAGAAATCAGCTATAAATTGATTTTTTTTAGAAAATTTTAAAAAGTGTCTTAAATTGGTCGGATTATAATGAAACTTCAGTTGTGACAGTAATTAGAAACTAGTTAACGGGAATACTTTGACAGAACATAAGTATTTACATAATACTTCACATAATACTTTGACAGATGAAAATCCCCCTAAAGGGAACCGGCAGGGGGTTCACTTTAGGACGAAAATTTTCCAAAATTGTGGAAAAAACAAAACATCGTAGAAGCGTTCACGACTTCAGAAAATATGTTAAGCAGACTGTTTGATTAGCTAAATCTGTGCAGCTCTTCACTCGGTTGCCAATATTTGAAAACGACATCCAGTTCATGTGGAACCAAACCAAATCAAAAAATAGTGATTTTCCACGTCTAGCTCTAGTTGGTTGGGAAAGGCGTAGGTGGAACTCGAGGTGTGGCCACCTCACCTAGTGAGTTCCGGGTTGTTTTCCTTTTCACTGAATGTGGAATGAAAACGGGCGAAGAGCTGCACAGCAATAGTTAATCAAACAGTCTACTTAACCTATTTTTCTGAAACCACGATGCTCTTTTTATTTTTATTTTCTTTTACAATTTTGACCAATTTTCATCCTAAAGCAACCCTATTGCCCGTGCCCTTTAAGGTCATTTTCATCTGTTAAAACATTACTTCCCGTTAACTAGTTTCTAATTACTATCACAGCTAAAGTTTGATGATATTCTGACCAATTTAAGGCACTTTCTAAAATTTTCTAAAATGGGTCAATTTATGGCTAATTTCTCAAATTTTGGGGGTCATGCGCGACCTAAAGATATTATCCGATTCCTAAACTTCTTTTTTCACTGTGTTTATCTTGACGAGCAGCAACTTTTCCGCACTATTGCGTTTCGATTCGAGCAACTTTTGAAAATTCGACCCGCCCTACTAGGCGCGCCTGTGCGAAAAAAGGTGGCACTGCTGAGCGAATCTCCTAAGCTTTGTTCGGCAATTCAGGAGTTAATGCATTTTCCTAAACGTTTAAAGTATTATTGTTGTTTTCAACTGGATGGAATTTCTTGACTTCACCTTTTACCATTGTACTACTACCGCATGACCTCAAGAAATTTCTAACTGTACGACGGAAAAACCCATTCAGGGACAGATAGTTTTCTTCGTTCATTCGTATATATTTTGTGTTAATTTCCTGCGTCTTCACGAAATATCGAGAAATGTTAGACAAATATTCTAGTGATTGGCAAAATCAACTAATGGTGCATCGACAATAGCTAGCTGACTATGACTAGCTGACAATTCAAGTATTTTAACTACAAAGATGTCTATACGGAAATCGGAAGAAGCAGCCCGCAAGGGAGTTGGATTTGTAAAATTATCCCTTACCATTTGATAAAGGCATGGGAAGAGGCACCATTACTTATTTAACCTATACCTTCCTCTTCCATGCAACTACTACAATAGAAGTAATCCTAACTTCTGCAGTGCAGAATCATGATGGATGATTTTTAAACGTTCTTTTTCCCTCGAGACAATGACCCGAATTACATCATCAGGCCGACATTGAAAAATACTTTTGCAGATATAAACACAATATTCAAGCCTGTTGTCAGATGATTTTTACAGGTGTGGGGGGGGGGCTTTGAAAGCTACAGGGTGCTTAAAATTTGTTAATGTTTTATTGGGGAATTTATTACTATGTTTAATAATACCTAAACAACTTGGTAAAGGGTCCATATATATTTAACATTATGGGTATGGAATTTCCTTTTAATAGAATTTGGAACTAAATTGCTTATAGGGTTTAAAATTGTTTATTTATTTACGTGCAGCTCTACTGAAATCCATGCATGCTAATTAATATTTTGCATGTGTGTGGGTCCTGAAAAACGCAGGGGCATTCACCCACTGAAACAGGACCCAGGCACCATAAAGAAAGAAACATCACTAAGGGTTGAGGTGCGAGACATCATCCCCACAATCCCTAGAGTTATCCTCAATTTAACCCCTAGATTCTCCTTATCGTTATTATAGATTAGATGAAGACTTGAACCCCTAAGAAACATGATTTACACAATATCTACCGTAAAAATCTATTCTGACTATAGTATTTTTATCAAATAATAATTTCCATTGACAAGTACAATATTATACAAAACAAAAAAATTTTAAATAAAATAGTGAATTAATTTATTTGGAAGACTATATTTTAGGGAGCTGATCACATTTCTAGGGGGGCTTAGACTCTCTAGCCCCAGTCTGGCTATAGCTCTGATAATATGCATTCGAATTCTATCACCGATTAATAATGTACTACAAAGGCCGAGTATAATGAAATAAAATTCTATTCTGTTCTAATGAAAGGAATCTTAAGCCTTAGAGAAACATTTGACTAAAGCAATTTGCCAATCCGCAAAATAATCTTTTATTTTTATACACGGGATTAAGTTGAAAGAGCGCTAAAACTTTAACTTAAAATGTGTATATTCTGAGCGCAAAATACTTTGAAAGAAGTATTTGATTAAAACTTGAGTAATTTGCATTTTGATTGCAATATTTATGCAAAGTATATTCAAAATGAAGGAGGTGTTCTTAAAAACTGAATTTCATTTAAAACTTTCTCTGTGTTTGCATAAATAAATCATGTAGCTAGATGCCTAATAAGACACACGGCTGCTGCACCCCCTGACCATCTCTATCAATTCTGATTTTGTGAGGTCTTCAATTTGATTGTTCGACAGATGTTTAAAGCATTAAATGCCACAGAAATCCGTTTAAACTTAAAATCATTTAAAATAAAAGCAATATTTTTTGTTTCTTACCAGGAATATATAGAAACTAAATAAGGTTCGTTCATGGAACAAAAGCTATTAATTCAAATACTTGGACTTTAAATTAAAAAATGACATATTTCCTAGAAAACGGATCCATTATCCAAATGGTAAATAGGCAAATAATTTGAAAAAAAAAATACTTTAAAATTAATTATCTCTTTTGCTACATGCTTTTCATAAACACCCGAAAAATGATGGCATATTTTAGTGCGATATTTTATAGCATGATATTTAGAGAGAAGGAAACTAGAAAAGGTGTTTATGCTTGAATTGTTCGTGACGCAAGTATTACTCAAATATATATTCTTTAAATATCCTCGGGGTGTGACTTGTTTTTTCTTCAATTTGTGTCACATAAGCGTATGGTAAAATTCCGAAAAGATGAAAAAGGTCAGTTCTTTTTAATTTAGGATATTAGTAGGAGAAACATAGGAATGATAGTTAGAACTTGACCTTTATTAATATGATCGGAATGATATTATCCTATAGCAACTATCATCCTAAAAAAATCCTACAAAAATTAAATATCCTTCTACACCAATCAGATATATCCTTCTGTAGGAACTATTAAATATATAATCCCTATAGGAACTATTAAATATATAATCCCTATAGGAACTATTAAATGTATAATCCTGTAGCAACTATTAAATATATAAACCTATAGCAACTATTAAATATATAATCCTATAGCCAATAAATATCATCCTGCAACAACTAAATATCGTCCTATAACAGTTAAGTATTATCCTATAACGGTTAAGTATTATCCTATAGCAAATAAATATCATCCTGTAACAACTGAATATCGTCCAATAACAGTTAAATATTATCCTATAGCAACTACATATCATCCTATAGCAAATAAATATCATCCTGTAACAACTAAATATTGTCCAGTAGCAGTTAAATATTATCCTATAACAGTTAAGTATTATCCTACAAGAGTTAAGTATTATCTTATAAAGGTAAAGTATTATCCTATGAGCTGGAGCCGGTTCACACCGGTTAAAGTATTTATATAAGTAAAAATATGGCTTAAATAATTTTGTGTTTGTGCGTGCAATTGCAATATATCGAAGATAGTATTCGGGCACTCAGAAAATCAGTTGTAATTTTTTTTACAATTCAATGACTCGATGGTTAAAATTTTTGCAACTGAGCACCGAAATCGTATTTTACATGTTCGTGTTTTTAGAGCGTAAGGATTTCAAAGGTCATGTTAAGTGGGGTCCTACAAATTTCCGAGGAATCCGAATCTCTTAAACGGAGAAAATCACAGCCCCTCCCGGATGACAATGAGAAATAAGTCGGTGAGGTTTTATTTCAGGCACTGTTGCGAATAGAACTCGAACTAACGTCATGATAGCGTGTTGCTACTCCAAGGCCCCTGGAATCGTAAGATGAACTTTATAGAGCGGGGATTGTAGGCCAATGGTGATACAATGGGCAACTTTTGAGGATTTCAGTGCAATCAATCCCTGCATACTTGTTGATGTGTCCATGCCTGCCAGACTCTTGTGCGATAGACCACCCATATTTAAGGCTAACAACAAAGTCACAATGAAAACGAAGTTTTGATGAAATAAAAACTTGAAACTGGACTTGAAAAATTAAAATAAAATAACATGTTTTTTGTTGTTAGTTTTAAAATCAGTTATTTTTAACATGGTTTATGATACTCGCAATCTCAATAGTATGGGAGCTCTACAAATTAAATACCGAAAATTAACAATCAAAACAAGTTAAATAAAAAATTACAATCGCAAATTTTAGCGATTTCTTTGTACTACTTGCATAAAAAAAAGGTCCAATTTCTTATTATTTTAATGTCGCAATTTTTTTTTAGCCCACAGCCTTCCAATGTTGGAGAAACTAGTTTCCGTCCGATCACGGATGTTAACCCTTTACACTCCAGTTGCCTCTCTCGGGGGGGAGGACATTTAATATATGGTTTTTAAATGCATTGACTAAATAGACTGAAGTGCAAAGGGCTAGGCTCGGTCCGTTTTCAAGTGGAAAGCAAATTGTGAAACTGGGTGAGCGCTGTGGGCTGAGGCGATGTCAGTCGTCTTATATGATGCCTCTAAGTCGATGATTAACTGATACCAATTGGGTATTTACCAATCAATCTAAATGTTGGATGCCAAATTGTCGAAAGGCGCAAAATGGTGGGCGTTGAAAAAAAGGATAAAAAAAACATGCAATGTTTCTAAAATGAGCGAATTAATTTAATTTTTTTTAAACGCCACATATTGAAAACGTTTTTGGAATGAACTGATTAAGGAAGTTATTCATAATTTAATTTTTCATTCGAAGGCGTTCAAAATTAAATTTGTCAGTTTACCCAAATAATGCAAGTGATAACGAGATTAAGGTTGTTCAAAAAGCTGGAAAAAGATGGAAATAGATTTTTGCATCTAATATTTGGTCTTTTAATTAAGGATTTCCATTTTTCGCGTTAATGTAATTTTGTTTACTAATTCACAAAAACGGTGTTTGGAAAAGTGCAAAATCTATTCTGCCTTAGGCACTTATTGCTTTCATTTCTGTCGCATCGTAATCAGCTTAGGATTAATTTCTTATTATTTAAAGGTATTTTTTGCAGCTTGTTGTTATACATGTTAATATATTAAAATTTTGAGCATACTGTGTACGTATACTGAACAGTGAAGTGAATTTTATTGTCTACAGGAGAAATCTTCAAACTTTTTGAGTCCAAGGGCCACTTTGGCTTTTCTTGTTGGCTCGCGGGCCGCACTATTGTACCGGCAATATGAGGACCGAACAAGAGCAGATCGGGGGGGTGGGGTGGTAGGGAGGATCCCACTGTATTCGCTTTTGTTACTTTTTTTTCAGATCTCTGTATTGGTTTGCCCCTCCCGAAAATATTTTCTGAATCCACCGCTGGAACTGAATATACATATATTACAATGTAATATCTGTATAGAAGCAAAAAACGTTTACAATACTTCAAGACTTAAAATATTGTAAATGGTTTTTTTTCCACAACGTCAAACAATTGTCAGTGGAAAGTTACAGCTACATAAATCTCATTAATCATAATTATGTTCTTAATTATTCTCATTAATCATTCATTATGTGAATTACCTATGTATGTTTGTAAAAAGAATATAAGTAAAATTCTGCATGGACAGGTAGAAGGAGGAGGAAGGTGGTAAGCGAGAAGCGCGATTTTGAGCAACTATGGTCACGCCAGGGAGAAAAGGGTACGACGGAACTGGAAACGAGAGATGAGTTCTGGACGGTGTAGGCGAAGGAGTTCAGTTCGGCACCGCGGAGGTGAAGGAGGCCTCCGAGAAATAGGGTACGGAGAGGCCTGGCTCCAAAGCTAGCTACGAGGCGTTGCATAGCCTAAATGTAATCATGGAGATCTAATAAACCTCTGATTGTATTTAGCACGTGTGGATTGATAACGTGTCTACGCAGCCTTATCTTTTGGTCCGTTAATAAAAGGGATAGAGATAGAATTCACGTACGGAGCGGTACGAACCGGACGATAATACGGTTCCATTGGGAAGCCAAAGGCCCTGCGACAACTAGTAACGCAAACATCGCTTCGGGTATCTCGACTTCCGATACATTCTCATAAATGATAACAACATAAGAGGCCCATAGTCTCATAATACTATTTATTGTTTTTGGGATAAATCCCATGTCATTAATTACATTTAAAATGTTCAATTTCATTATGTATGCGAGTTATTATGTTTCTTAATTGGTCGTTAAATAAAAACATCTGATTATTATTTTGTATGATTTACTTACATTGTAAATTTTACAATGTAATTGAAATATACTAGGGCGGGCCAGATACCGGACATGTCCTGCCCGCTACCGCGGGCCGGTGCTGGCTCGCAAGGCCGTAGTTTGGAGACCCCTGGTTTTCAGGAGACGCATTATTTACATTTACATATATTCATTGCTGACAGCCATTTTAAATCCACTGCATGGTGGAGGTCTTTATTATCAAACATACGCGTAGTATAGTAAAAGAAACAGGAATCGGCCATAAATCCACTCACGGTCAATACGGTAGAAGGTCTATGAGAAAGGACATATAGAATATATGCATGCGGGTTTATTATACAGGGTGTCCCGCCAAGACTGCATAAATTCTGCACTGCGCGATTAGTTGCAAAATTCCAAGCAAAAAGAGTTATTGCAAAAATGCTGAGGAATCAATATTTTTCGAGTTATTAATGTTTGAATACCAGCCGATGGAAACAAAATTTGACCACTCTTTTCTTTGTGAGAACCATTTACAAAACAAATCACTGAGTCCTAGCTATTATAGTAAAAAGCCAGATCCTCATTGGGCTTTGAAATGATTTACCCTTTTCAAGCACAACACACTTTTTCCGAAAAACTAGATTTGTGACGTAAGACCTATTACGTAGCTTTACGAAAAATTACCACAGTTGTCAATTTTTCCAAATGTAATAATTAACTTGTTTTGCAAAGCTTTTGTTTATTTATTACACATAAATACTTCATACACCTTTTTCACTATATGCAACATCATTTAAAATACAATTTTCGCTATAATTAATCACAACATCATAGAATATTTAATGTTCATCATTCTATATTGTGTACGATTAAGACTGACATTTACGATTAAGACATAACGATTAAGAATGACAATTGTTGGTAATTGCAATATCGTGATTTAAAAACCAACTTAATAATTAATACTATATTATTCGGCTAGATATGCCTTAACAGTATCACATGATTAGATGCCAGGATACAAAAAGCATGATGTAAAAGGAATTTACATGATTTCAAAATTTAAATAAGTTTGTATATGTTATGTCTCCAAATTGTAGCAAGGGTTTCTGCGACGGAACTGATAGCTAAACGTGACTTTTGAATCATCATACACTTCTATTCAATCAAACAGTTTAGAAGTCGAAACTAGTCTAGCGGACTCGAAGACAGGGGTTATCTGTACCTGTTTACTGAGGCACTCAGGTCCACCATTATGTCATCCGGGGCGGACAAATATTTTGCCGCCACAAAAGAAACTTCACATTTTATTATAATCCCATGTTGCTCCCCTAAAAATTTGCCACTCCGCAAGAATGCCCGGTTCAACATCCCTTAGCATCGGCCCTGGAGGTACGTACATTAGATCAAAAATAGCTCTTTATTTTTAAAAGTTTGCCTGTCTCTGCCTTATTTGTTAAAAGTTGTCTATCATGCCAATAGATTTCACAAACAATAATAATGCTCTTACAATCAACACGAATTTAAACGTTTAAACATTTAAACATTTAAAAACGAAACACATACAAACGAAGTTTAATGTGAGCTGGAGATACATCTCTAGCTCACATTAAACTGCGTATGTGTGTATTAGGGTGGGTCGAAGGAAACGAAATATGCATAATCGAAACGTAATAGAGCGGGAAAGTTGCCTTAGATATTAAGGAATAAATTCGCAAAATATTACGCCAATCGGTTAAACAAGTTTAAAAATCGGTTTCAGTGGCTTTCTTGTCTTCTGTACTTCAATGAGCTTCCGCTGATACATTTTGGAACATCTTAATGTAAATTTATTTAATTTTATACATATTATAAAAATTACAAAAATTGAGAAGAATTTTCTGACCCTACTGTAGTTGCATTTGTCTGTAAAGTCAGTCATACCTTTAAAACACCTTTCGCCGTATGAGATATTTCAAGTATTACGTAAGCACCTTTGGGGTGGGGTTGTTGCTGTTGTGCTTATTTTCCTATGTTAGCTAATGTTAATTTTTGCTTACTGAGGGGGGGGGTTATAAAATGGCCAAACTTGCTTACGTAATACCTGAACGCTCATATGTGTCATAAATTTCATTGTGATCTGATCATTACCTTCTTGATGTTGCAATTTTCATAAACATAAGTGTGTATAAACTCACGTTTGTAAAAATTTCAACACCATGAAGGACTCTTGATATCAACAAACGATTAAAATTACAAAGCAAAAAAATAATATTACATGTCGAAAATCAGTATTTGGTGAAGCCACCACGCGCTGCAATAAGTGATGCTATACGACGTGGCATGGAATCAAACAGATGTTGAATGTGTGCCTGAGGAAGAGCATTCCAGATTGCTTGTATGCGACCCCAAAGTTCATCTGTAGTAGCTATGGGACGAGGATCACGAGCGAGACGCCGACCAACGAAATCCCACACATGTTCAATCGGCGACATATCCGGCGAGTAGGCAGTCCAAGGAAGAAGCTGTATCTGTTGTGATGAAAAGAAGTATTGAACATTCCTGGCAATATGTGGTGCATTGTCCTGTTGAAATACAGTTCCGCAAATACCTTGAAGGAAGGGAAGAACTTCGGGCTCCAGAACTTCATTGATGTACCGGTTGCTGTTAAGATCACCCACAATTCGTAGCAGCTGAGATCGTCTGTACGATTATACGCAATCGCATCCCAGACCATTACACTAGGTCTTCGTCCACTATGAAGTTGGATAACGCACCTTGGGAGGTGGCGTTTACCGGTATAGCGTCTATACGGAAGCCGTTCAAAGTATAATAAACCTTTTAACATCTTGCATGAGTGCCCATATGAGTAATTCTGTGCGGGGGCGGGGCGTGAAAAAACTTACCTTCTTCTCAATGTTTTAAAGCAGTTTAGTGAATGTACAAGATACTAAAATGCTACAAAAATAATTGATACTGCTTGACAATTAGTAATGAGCTAAAAAGTACCTTATTTTAAAATGTAACTATAAAACTTTTGAAAGTAAATGCATAGCAGAATCGGGCAAATAAAATTTTTAAACGGCTAGGGAAGCTTGAACCCCCCCCTGCCCCACCCCCTATATGGACGCCCGTGACATTGCATGTACTTGCAAATGTTAAGACCTAATGATGGGAAACTCAAATTGTATTTATGATTTCTCCAATCTAAGGTCGGCCGGAATGCGTGTAGCCCATACTTAAGAACGTTTTATGGCATCATAAACACAGGTAGTTTCGAGATAGTTATTTAAATTTATTTCAAATTGCTTTTATCGATTTAGATGAAACAAAGATTCTGGCCAAATGCAACATCACACATGCGTAATACGTAATTCAAAACACTATTGAAAATAGTGTTTTGAAAACTATGGACCCTCTTAAAATTTAATACAAGTCAATGAAAACAATGTAAGCATGAGGAGCAACAACCTCACCAAAGTAAGTTTCAATGACGTTGTTGATATTTTCAATAAGTTCTAAAGATAGTAATCCAGCAATCGTTCTCCTTGACACGTTTCCATTGCCTTCATAATTGGGGGAGAGAGAGAGAGTGTGTGTATTTACATGTTTCCATGCATGGAGATCTCCTTCTTAATGCATTCAATCAACATTAGAAATGACAATTCGTTTATTACATCAAGCGATGAATGATTTCGCCTATCAATCATTAACTAGCAGACTAGTTCCGTTATTAGTTCATTTAACGATTTGTCACGCACCGATAGACTAAACTATCAATTTATCTTAAGTAATTAATATTTTTACACGATAATTTAGTAACACTGGTCTTAGATTACCTCCTTAATTAGTAAACACTCTTTTCAGTTAAACGGCTTCCATGGTTTTGAAATTAAATCATACATCCGTTTTTAGTAAAATGCTGCAATGTTTAAAGAAGGAAACTGTTTAAAGGTCGTCTTCCAATAAGAAGACTAAAAAGATTGTTTTAATTTTAAAGAAGCCCAAGATGATCGACGCTTTTAAAATTAAAACAAAGATGATTTTAGGTTACAAATGTTTTTCGAGCATCGATGTTTAGAGACAGATATTTTCCAATCGTGGGTGTTTTTCTATCAACCATCACCTCTAGTGGAGGGCGGTATATATGTTACGGTAAATGTGATTAATCCGGTGATTATGTATAATTACCGGTGATCATTCATAATCACCACTAAACTTAGTATATGTGATAAATTATTGACTATTTGTCAAATTTACCGGTTAGGTTATAAAATCTCCAACTCATAATGGCGAGTGTGATAAAAGTCCATAACTTTTCCAAAATTTGTCTAGTTTGTGTAACTGCTTTGCTTCTATCGTGACGTAAACCACTGCTAGGTCAACAATTACAGGCAAAGAAAATGTTCCGAGTTGTTTTTTTCTGGAACTATGCGATTAACAATAATTTATCAAATACCCTGTACATGAAGATACTGATTCACTATATACTGATTCAACAGATGCTGATTCAAGGCAGCGCACATCGAATGTGATCGAAACGGCACGAGTCACGAAGAGACGAAAAGGGGGAGGTCTGAGGGGGGGGGGTCAAAAAACTGTGCTGTATTCTACTGACTTAATCAGTCAAGATCTTTATCACATTCGCCATTATGAGTTGGGAATTATGTAAACTCACCGGTTAATTTCATAAATATTCAATAATTTATCACATTTGCCAAGTTTAGTGGTGATTATGAATAATCATCGGTAATTATACAGAGTCACCAGTTTATTACATTTACCGTAACATATAGACGATAGTTACACTACATTATAAAAAAAGTAAAAAAAGGGTAAAATTAGTATTCAATACACACGTCAGTTTTTCAGAATCTCAATCTCAGACACTTTTCTCTGTCAAAGTTTCGTCAAAACATTAGCTTTTGGCTGATAAATGAACCAATAAAATGTATTCAACTCTAGAAGCTTTTCTTAACACTTTGCAAATAAGACTAAAAAATTGTTTTACATCGAAAGATTTACATTAGATCGATATATATACCCCAATCCCTCGCACAAGATATTCGTCGTAAGCTGCTAAGTAACAGGTGCAATTGAAACTATTATGCAAAAATTGGTTTCATAGCCATGATGGAACGACGGCGCCAAGACGGCTAAAAAAGTGACAGTGATCGATCCGAAAGTTTAAGATAGAAATACAGTTTCTGGTACTTTTTATTCCAAAAAAATGGAAAGATAAAAAATGAAGGAAACTAACCTTAACTTGTTGTTTAATTTCACCTTAACTGTTGCAACTGAAGAAGAAAAAAACGCGGTTAAAAAGCATATTGTTTAGATACGCTTCATGAGGCTTAGATTTTTACGTCAAGCAGAAACTTTTAGTTGCATACAAATTTCAATTTAAGGAAGGAGGTGCGGTAATGAACACTTTAGAAGGAAGAGTCAAAAACATTATGTAGTAATTTTTGTTTCTGTTGGCATGTGTTCCAATTCTTTTACATATTGCTATTTAATTTGTAGAATACGTAATTTAATATGCAAATGCATATGCAAATGCAATGGTATCATAACCATTATAATAGTTCAAACAAAACAATACCTGTTTTGTATTATTTTATCTATATAATCAAGACACTTTCAAGTAAATTAGAGAATTTTTATTTCAGGATTAGTTAAGTTATAAGCCATAGCTTTTTGTTTAACTAAAATTTAAATGATAGAAATTGGATGAATCGTTTTCATATTAATCCTAACTACATAACAGATGCTGTGGGGCGAAATTCTGCAAGTAAAATGGCATATATACGTTCACGCTGACCGGAGAGGCCGATCTTCAAGACCATACTCTACACTCTGGCCTAATATCGTGTGTATCTCCACACGCTTCGAACACCTTTCTGAACGCCTCCATGCATCATATTGATTATTATTTTTGCAGTCGGAATCCAAAAAACAACTGTTCGAACGATGTCGTAATACTTCCACACTATTGCAAAAACCTACGGATTTGTGGTACTTGCATTCACATCATGCTTCTTTCCCATATCTCTTACTTCCGCACATGGGATTTGCCCATACCTTAAAATTCTATAATATAGTTTTGTAATTTCTGTCGTATAACATTTAGTTTGATCAAAATATGATTTGTTTTCCCAATGGTAAATGTTTTCTTCGCAGAGATTTTCTGACTAGTGAAGAAAGTTTATCGAAGCTTACAGTACTAAGAAGTAACTTCATTAAAATATTTACCTATCTTGCAGATACACTGCTAAAACAATTAAGGGCCATTATGAGTTAGGTAGGAAACAACAATATAACCGGCTAGTTTTTGTTTTTAAAAATGAAAGAAAATCGATTATAAAGGAAGATATTTACGTTTGCAAGCTTTGGAATATAAATTTTTTTTTCTCTGACGTCGAAAATTACCCGTTTCTGATAACAAGTGAAAAGCTGACTCGGTAAACTGGAGGGCCATGCGTCATTTACAGGCGGGCCAAATGCAAACCGTTCTTGTGGAAACCTTTGGTGAAGTATACCAAAGTGTCCTTTCTAAACTATGGAATCTTTTCTTTTTTGGAAACCGGATATTTTAGCCAGGAAGAGGTTGCAGGCGTGCAGAAATACAAAATAAGGACGGGCAGAAGAAACCGCAGTATGGACATCACTCTTCTGCAACATCACCATATGAGGGCTACTGGAGCCAGATTTTCAATTTAAGCTGTTCGAAACCGACCCCATAGTGTTGGTTTTTATGCTCGCACACTTATGGTTTGTGATGATTTAACAGCGGGCCATCGTGCTGCCCGCAGAAGGTGGGCACAGAAGCATCTCAGATGGAGACGAAATGAATGGAGCAATGTTCTCTTCTCAGACGAGTCCCACTTAAGTGTACAGCCTGACAATGGGCGGCTTATTATTAGAGAGAGAACATGGCACGCAGAATAAGCCCGCATTTGTGAGAGAAAAAGTTCGATTTGGAGGAGGCGGAGTGATGGTCTGGGCCGTTATCACTGTAAATGGCGGTTCAGCGTGATGGCTGAATTTATTGTTTGTGTGATTTGTTACGTTTAATTAGTCTGAGGTCCTCAAGCCTATTATATTCATCATGAATATTTACTTAGGACCTTTCTTTGTGTGGTCATGTATTGTCACAACGACTGTTCCAAGAAGAATAAATAAAGTATTATTATTATACCATCAGAAATAGATTTCTGAAGGCCAGCGATATAAGGATGAGGCCCTCAGACCTATTGTGGGCCCTTACGCTGCAGCAGTCGGAGATGAATTCCTTACGGACGACAATGCCATTTCACATCGTGTTCGATAAGTTAATGACTTAGTCGGTTGGTTGATGACTTCCTTTTCGACAGAGGAATACTTTGAATGGATCGGTGGCACGTTCCCCACACATAAACCCAATTGAACATCTTTGGGGCATTCTAGGAAGAAGGGTTGCTGGCAGCTTATCACTCCAGAAAAAGATCAGTAGCTGGTAACCGCTACTCTGGTGGAGTGTAAGAAAACACCCCGGCCCCTCCTTGATGAGCTCATTGACTCCATGCCTCACAGGTGTGTATAACATTGCTTTCGTTCAGGAGAAAACGTACCTCTTATTAAAATTAATTTTTATCCGAGAAAGGCAATTATTGATGGTGCTTATGGCATATATAAAATGTGAATTTTTTGTTTTCCGACAAACAATGAATAAAATGTTATTATTCCTTGTTCTGTGAGTAATTTTGTTTTCTTTATAGCTTAAAATTGGATCAAACACTAGCCTACAAAACATTTCTTTACCGACACTTTATATTCAAAATCACAATATCTCCTAATCGTTTTGAGCAGTGTATTTAGTATTGTATTTTAAAAACTACTAATTAAATGCGTTCACGAAAACTTTCAAGGCGTCCATTAACATACATCATACGTGTGTGTCAAAAATTATTGTACAATACATCATAGAGCTTTGCGGGTTATTCCGCAACGTCTGTTTATTAAAAACACTTAACGTTTCACTCCGTGCTATGCGGAACATCCTCAGAAGTAATACCGACCAAGTTTCCCTCTGCAAAATGCAAGACTTTCACTTGGTTACACGGCAGAAAAGTCTTTTCTGCTTAGCAGATAATATTTCTCATAATTTAAAATACCAATTTTATTGGGTATGACACATAGGTTATATCTCTTGCAACATTTTATTTGGTGTCCAGTTACTCTGTGGAAGTATAATTATCTTGGCAATTGAAGAGTTATTTTTCGGATATTCCGCTTTTTCCCGGTTTAATAAGGTGTTTCCAAATGAAAAGGTGACTTTTGCAGTAGCGGCATTGTATGTAACCCACAGCAACCAAGAGGTTTCTGCAGTGGAGCCATCAATTCCCTTACTGCGCTCTGGAATCAGTTGCATCAATGTCAATGACAATTATGTGCAGGTATCATGTCAATATTCTATAATAAAAATATTCTGCGATTAAAATATTCTGCGATTAAAATATTCTGCGATTAAAATATTCTTTAGATATAACAGTAATCTCCCTTTCATTTGAGTATACCTCATATTAAACTTAGAAACGGCATAAAATAATTATTATCTACATTTCGAAGACAGCTATCGCTTACATACACCGACCGCGCATGATTTGTTCATGATAAGTTGGAAATAAGGGATTTGTCAAAAGAATTATCCAGCAAAATAGCGATCGTGTTTTGATACCTTCACGCGCGAAGACAGCAAAGATGACATTGCGTCGAAACAGTTTTCCGAGGAATCCGAACCTCTTAAGACCAAGGGAATTAACTCATCGGACTCTAGTGATCAGTTAGTCTGTAAGCATTCATATTTTTGGTACGTTGGGTGTCGAACCCGGGTCAATGGCAAGTTAAGTGTACGCGTTACCACTGCATTACCGTATAGCACAGTAAAGTGTTGAAGAATGGAAGATAGCCAGAAAACTGAATCAAAATTGTCGTCACTTTATGTTTTTGGATACGATTCTGAATGGGGGTAGGAGAGATATTTTTTTAATTATTTTTGGTTAAATTTTGAATTCTGAATTTATTTTAATTAGTAAAGTAATTAGCAGTTTATCGTTTCAAATAATTGGGGATATTCAATTATTTAAGGCTTCATGGTAAAGGGATTGATTTGGTGTCCACTGGGGCATCGGTCGCTAAATTTTTGGACCTCACGGACCACTAAATTCATAATTTTAAATCCCGCAGACCACATTCCGTGAATTTAGTGCAATATAAAGGCAAAAATTGTCATTCAGAATATGAGAATTTCTTAGAATATTATTTTTGTTTTATTATTAATAAATCATTAAAATGCACATAATGTCCAGATTTTTCTGCGGACCACCAAAATTTTCTCACGAACCACCAGTGGTCCGTGGACTACCGGTTGGCGACCGCTGCACTGGGAAATAATTGCTAAATTTGGTTGGCCCAATTTTTGCGGCACAAGTGCAACAAGGGCCTCTGCGTAAAAAGGCACTCTGCGTAAAACCGAGGTGTTAATCGTTAAGACTGGATATCAGAAGGCAAGCAAATATTCCTGGTTACAATTTACTGAAAAATTTAAACAGAAAAATGAGAAGAGATAGTTGAATTCTGGACGAAACCACTTTAAAAATTAAGAACTATATAAAGTATAAATGATATATAGTAAGAAGTTTATGGACGTTGATTTTGTGGAGAAATACTTGTGAAAGAAAATGGGTCTTCTTATTAATTGGAAGGGAAGATAGGTTTGTGTGTTGTGGTAAGAAATTAAATTATTCTCATTTTAATCTCCAGAAGTAACATATGATCGTCATAAAAATATCTCCATACCCCTTAGGTTTCCCCAGTCTTTTGACATTTCATCATATTTTACCTTCTTTAATTTTTTCTGAAGATATACTAATCCGTTTTTGACATGTGTAGTATTTTATTGGTTATATATCTATAGATCCTAACTAGAAGCAGTTGATAATCCAATTAACACTTACCAGCACTTACTGCTTCTGATGGTACGAGGTTTCCCAGGGACAACAGAACTACTAGAGAAAGCACCACTGTCCCCTGAAAAATAAAAGAAAAACAATTGTTCAAAAAAATTGACGCTAAACTAGTTCAACATAACCGAAACATACCATAAATCAACTTCACATGACAAAAATATATAGGAAGAAAGAAAAGAAAAGAATGGAAAGAAGAATGAGAAATTCCTTAATATCCCAATCTAGTTTTAAAACATTCGTTGCCTCAAACCATTTGTCAACGTCTACTTTTTCTCATTAAATTTTTTGTCAACGTCACATCGCTAATTACTCCCACTTACAAATTCTAAAACTTTAAAACATTTATTTAAAGTATGATTAAAAATCTCGGAGTAAATGGCGTTCTGTCTTTGTCTAATTTATGTCACTTGCGTCTCATGATGCATTTAAGAGAAATGACGTCCAGCCCCTAATGAGGGACTAAAACCTAATTAAAATTAATTTTCAAAGTAATGCAAAAATAATTTTCTCATTACTTTTCGCCGATAATGACTGCGTTTATTTACTGAGAAATACAATGACAATTTAGAAATTATGATCATGCTCTATTTTGAAGAAGCAATCTGTTTTAAAAACTGCAGAAAATAGACGTTAAAAAATTCCTATTTTCTACTGTTTTTAGTAACGGCGGATAAAGAAAATATCAAAGTTCAAACTTAACATGTGCTTCATTTAAATGCGATACTGTACTACACCGATTATTCGAAATAAATGTTAGGGACAAGATAATTATTTATAAGTAAAATTTCGAATAATTCGGAAATTCAGTTTTCTCTGTGAAGATTCAAGAAACTACAACACTTATCCAAAAGCACGTTTTCGTTTTGACGTACCGTATTTGCGCTTTTGTAGAGTGATAAGAATGGAAAGTGATCGATATTCGTGGTAAATATAGGTCACTTTTCATTCTTATCAGCGCATGAAAGTGATCTACATTCGTAGTAAATATAGGTCATTTTTATGGGGTGATAAAAATGGAAAATTATCTATATTTACCACAAATAAGGGCAGAAAGAGGTTGGGAACAGATTAATTACAAAGGACTAAAATACTGGAAAAATCTGCCTCATGAAATAAAAATAATAGACAATGTAAACTTACTTAAGAAGAGTATGCTCAGAGAGTCATGTAAAACTAGGGACAGACAGTTGGCTATAAAACAGAGTCTGGCGCAGGGTATATACACAGGTATTTACCCTGGACCTTCTGCATTGTATACACCATTAAAACTCAATAAATATAAGGTATCCATTTAGAAATATTACATAAGTAATGTATTATTAAACATGCTGTAAGAGCTGAACTGTAATGGAGTGTACACACTTGTGGGAAATAAAGAAGATATACTCTCCCTTTCTCCTTGCCTCACCCGGACCAGGTATCCTGGGTTAAACTATTTAGATAAGACAGTAGTACAGCGACAGTTGTACGCTACCAAACAGACTTTCCAATTAAGAGAGATGAATTTCCAGAAAGATGTATAAGATTATGAATTTATGACAGCTGCGATGTATCTACCACAGCATAAGGATAAAAAAAAATAAGATCATACTACGCCGGGACCTACAATTTTCTGAGGAATCCAAACTTCTTAAGCTGAAGGGTGGCTGGTTGCATTTTTATACATAAGGGCAACAAGGGTCATTCTGCGCCAACTTAAGCACAAGGAAGCCAACACTTGAACTGCAATAATCAGTTAGTCGGTTGACGCTTTTTTCCTTTAACACCGTTGGCAGCCGAACTCGAGTCATCGTCATGATAGGCGGAGGCGTTACTATTGATTCAGGTTGGTTAGTTGTGTTTCTATGGCACAAGGACAACAAGCGTCATTCTGCGCCAGAAAAGGTTAGACCACACAAAGGTTTTAAGAACAAAGATTAAAAAAATACGAAAGTAAAAATGTAATAAACATAAATACAATGAACCACTGTAAGATCTTGAAACCATTATTTAAAATATATTAAATATCAGTATCACAGCGATATATAGGGTAGATTATTTTTTATATTGAGTATTGGCAGCAAAAATGACATTGCGCCAAAACAGTTTTCCGAGGAATCCGAACCTCTTAAAACCAAGGGAATCAACTCATCAGACTCTAGTGATCAGTTAGTCCGTAAGCATTCATATTTTTGGTGCCGTTGGGAGTCGAATCTGGGTCAACGGCACGTTAAGCGAACGCGTTACCACTGCATTACCGTAGAGCACAGTACAGTGGTGAAGAATAGACGATAGCTAGAAAACTGAATCAAAATTAACGTCGCTTTTTGCTTTTGGATGCGATTCTGAATGGAAGTAGGAGAGATATTTTTTTAAATATATTTGGTTAAATTTTGAGTTCTGAATCTATTTTAATTAGTAAAGTAATTAGCAGTTTATCATTTCAAATAATTGGGGAGATTCAAATATTTAAAGCTTCATGGTAAAGGGATTGATTTGATGTCCACTAGTATCGCAGTCGCCAGCCTTCCGCACTTCACGGACCACTAAATTCATAATTTTGAATACTTGAATTTATTTATTTACTAAATATTAATATTAATAATTTTGAATACTTTTAATTTATTTATTTACTAAATATTAATATTAATAATTTTTAATATAATTTAATAATAATTTTAATATAATTTAATAATGATTTTAATAATAATTTTAAATTAATAATAATTTTAATATAATTTAATAATAATTTTAATATAATTTAATAATAAATTTTAATATAATTTAAATAATTTAATATAATTTAATAATAATTTTTATTTTATTTATGTATTTATATATATTTATATATTTTTATACTTATATTTATATATTTTTTTATACTTATATTTATATATTTTTATACTTTATATTATATATTTTTATATTTTAATAATAATAATTTTTAATAATATTATTAATTTTGGAGCTATCGATACGTTTCGGACAGTCGTTTCGGTCAGTGCCTGTTGTACGCAGGGGCGCATAGGGCCCCCGGGTCCCCGATTCGGAGGGGCCCTAAATTCTAAATTTAGTTCAAGATACTCGTAAAAAGTACACCACGGAAGTGATGAAATTTTTTTGGTTAATCTATTGATGTCGTTTCTGAATTTTTGTATTCTAATATTTTTTACGGGGGAGTCCAGACTATTCAGGAATTTAAAAAATCCTTTACTAGCTCCTTTCCCTTAAGACCAGGAAAGCATACCTGGCTAGGCAATGTGTTATATTGTACTTTGGTCTTCTAAATAACATTCATTCGCTCATACCTATAATAATAATAAACATATTATCAGAAACCTGTCGTGTGTGAAGGAGGGGTGGGGCCTCTTCATGAATGCCTGCTCCGGGCCCCAGAATTTCTAAGTTAGGCCCTGGTTGCCGTCCCCCGTCTGAAGCCGACTGAACAAAATGAATGTTATCATTTCATAATAAACCTACGCCATTTTTAGTGTTGCGTGGACGGCTCTATTAATCTCCACATAAATTATATACGCCCCTCTTATTTTTGATACGTGTCTCTGTTATCAATATCTTCAGCCAATAAGGTTGGGGGACGCACGCTGCTGCCAGAAACACAACATTGATATGAAATGGTAATACTGTGATCAGTGGAGAGTTAGTTTTGGTTGATATCTGACGAGGGACGGCGACGTCATTCTGAAACTCGAAGATATATCTTACCTTTTAGGATAACTTTCGAGATAAAACCTAAGATTTTATCTGTAGGCATATATATTCAATCACCTTTCTTAGGATACGACCTCGATGACTGATGATCCTATTGTATAGTTTGCCTACTTTTGACGGCCCATCATCTATACAAGAAATGATACACATTCCCTTCTGATCCTTTAAATTAGATTTAATGAGTCCAAGAAACTAAACACAAAAGTTTTGTTTAAGAACACGTCAAACAGAAAAACAGTCTCAATGGACGAGTAGATCAAACTAAAATTTCCCCAAGCTCAAAATGAAAAGAGAGAAAAATATTTTTTTCAGGCACGTATTTTATGATAATTTGGGTTCGAGAATTGGAAAATAGAAATTATACAATAATTTTTGCCACCCACGTATTAATTATAGCTCAAACTAGAGCTTATTTGTTTTGGAGAAAAAGAGACGCTTTCCCCATCCTGGATTCGAACCAGGGTCCCTCCGTTTAGCCCGGAGTGTCTTGGACCGCTAGACGAATGAGGACAGGAAACAACGCTCTCTTTCTCCGTATGTAAAGATGTTAAGGTATTATTATTACCCTTTAATCCGGGTTCGACTCCCAGCAGTGCAAAAAGAACGCTTACTCAGAGATCTCATAAAGATCGCACTGCTCACTGTAGTCCGGGGTTTGGTTCCCTAGGCCTTAAGAGGTTCGGATTCCTCGGAAAACAGTAGGTCCCGGCGCAGCATGACCACTGTAGTCTTTGAGCCGTAAAACCACAAAGATATTATTACCCTTCACAGGGATAACACAATTGCCAAATAATGGTCAACACGGAAAAGCCTCGGGGGCGAGATTTTTGTGAGTTTTTCGTGGGGGAATTTATTATACAATAATTTCTGCCACCCACGTATAGCTTATAGCTCAAACTAGATCTTTTTTGTTTTGGAGAAAAAGAGACGCTTTCCCCATCCTGGATTCGAACCAGAAAATAGAAATGTTACTTTATTTTCTCGACATACTCCCCCTTTGAGTTTTTGGCACACTCAAACTCAAAATAGAGACGAGAAAAATTATAAATATCTAAATGAAGAGGAGCATGTACTGGTATCGGAGAGACATTTCAGTCCACAGGGTTAAGTAAACTCCAGGCGTCAGGCATCTTGGAAAACTGGAACTACAACCACTAGAAGATCAATCGGAATGCTCTTTACAAGCAGATCTCTTTAGATATCCTTGAGATTTTCTTATGTCCTCATCTGTAGAGTGGATCATTTCAAGCGGACACAGTCTCTGAACAGGTCGAAGTACATCCCCAAGTTGAGTATTTTTACAAGACGTATAATACCATCTTTTCCAGGAAATAATTGAATCACTTTTCCTAGTTCACTCTCTTCGTGTTGAATTCGATTAACACTACATCTCCCCAGAGAAAAGTAATGGTAATTCAGTGACATTTTTGCATAATTTTTCAGCTGTCCAAGATATTCTGAGCGGAATCGTCTTCATAAGTCTTGGCTAATTTTCATCCGATATAAAATTATCTTTTTCAAATTGGTAGAATCAATGCGATCTAAATCAGGAACTCAACTTTCCTTAATGTCTCTGAGAAACATTTCGGGTATCAGAGACTCTAATTCGAGGTCCTCAAATACATAAATGATCGGTCTTGAATTGATAACGTCTTCACAATCACACAGAATTGTAGAAATTTCTTCATCTTTTAATGAAGCTCTGCCTAACACTTTTCTCAGAAGGTTCTTCATCAAACCTATCATTCGTTCCCAAAATCCACCCCACCATGGTGAACCTAGAGGAATAAATTTCCAGCTGATTCTTTTCACGGAAGTAACCTCAACGATTCTTTCTGTTCCAATCAATTCTCATGACCAAGATTTGCCGCAATGGAATTGGCACCATTATCCGTGTAAACGATCGAAGGTCTTCCTCGGCGAGAAATAAAACGTCGTAATGCTAGCAGAAATTTTTCGGCAGACAAAGAGGAGACGAGCTCTAAATGAACAGCGCGATAAACAGCACAGGTGAATAAGACAACCCACGATTTTGTCTTATCCTTCAAAACGAAGGACCAGTTAGATCTATTCCATACACTTCTAAAGATGAAGCATCTCTTATTCTACCTTCAGGTGCGGGAGCAGCCTGAACTTCAGGATGTTTGGAATCGAATCGTTTGCAGAGTACGCATTTGCGTAGGACCTTGCGAATCGACTTACGACTTTTCAAGATCTAGAAATCTTCTCCGAGTATCGACATCAAAGTTTGGACTCGGCAGTGTGATAATAATTTATGCTTATGCATAATCAGGCTCATGACAACAGCATGATCAGAAGGGAGAACAATTGGACATTTAAAATTTTCAAAATTTGGCTTTATTTGAATCATCCCTGAGGGGTCAATGAACAAATGTAAATGTCGAATACGCTCATCCATAATTTACTGGAAGACATTTCTTTGTACCATCTTCCAAATGAGTGTTTCTGCATCCTTCAGTTCTTTCGCGAATAAGTTTCCACTAGCACGAGTGAATTCAGGGGGTCTACAGTTTTTATTAAACCGTCGTATCCAAGCTGTAGTTCTAACGAGTTTTTCATAAAAAGAAATCCGGGTAAAATAAGAGAACTCTTCCTTAGAAGTAATCAGCAAGGATGTAATAGACTTCCTCTTTTTTTCAGAATTCACAATTTCGTCATCAGAAACAATTTCAGTGGATGGCCAAAATCCTTTTCCTTGTTGTAACTACTGTGGCCCTTCATGCCGTTTTTTAGCTATTAGGGTTTCCACTGAACAACACTTCAATGGTGTATCCAAAGGGTTCAACGCTCCGGGAATATGCCAATATTATACGTCGGGCGTTTATCCTCATTGTGCTTTCACCCTCTGAGCTCGAATTGAGCAGATGACATTATTTCTTTCGAGAATATAATAAAATCTTAAATCTGGATTTTTGTATCCTGACTTGTGACGCAATTGTCCACGTAAAAGGAATTCTTTAATTTCTTGGCTAATTCCCTATGACGAGTGGGAAATTGTTCCAAATGACAAGAAATAGTAGCGCCGAGTAGAAAAGGACTCGCGTAATGATGGCGTAATAACATGGAAGTAATCATTGGACCAGAATTATTTCTCAAATCTTCCTGTTTGCTACGTCTCATAGCAGTCCAACTAAGTTTCGTTTCTATCGCTACCAAGCTCGACGGTAATCTCTTGTAGCCCTTCGGTCATCAACTTTTCGGATACATCAGCGCCAAGCAGTATTTCTATTGGTCCCCTTTGATGGTCACTTACGTCGATGCCATTTTCCAAAAGCTCTTTCATTCGAATTCCTCGAGCAACAATTGGCATGGTTTCGCAGATCCTTTCTTGACCTAGGACTTTGAAGTTACATCTCTATACGTTCCAGATAAGTTCGACAGATGAACTCGAAAGACGTGTTGTAAAACGTCCGTACCTTTACACAGGGAATGTCTAAGGTTCTCTTTTTGAAGGCAGCCATATTTTAATTTATTGGTGGTACCTTTTTAAAATGTACGACCTTTGAGATGCCGAATCCAGGATGGCGCGAGCATTCCATTTCCTTTCTCCGTTAATAATGGTAACACGTAGAGTTTGAAGCAATATATGGGGGGGCTGCCGTTACATTAGCTAGAAACTCATTTTGCGTTGTGAGCGACTCAACACACTTATGCTCTGATTGTAAGTTAGGTTTATCTTTGTTCGTACATATAAGAAAATTATGATATCGATTACAATTTAGACACTAAATCCTAGATTTTCATTGAGAAGAAATATGATTTACTTTCAAACAACGAGAACACGCTCCTTTTTGTAACAAAAGGTGCTTTCTTTTTTTTAGTGGCAAAGTTCGTATAAATTCACAATCTGTACTATTATGGGGTTTTCCGCAATAAACACAAACTACACCTCTAGTATTAAGTCTAACTTGGCGAGTGTTAAAACATGTAGAGCCAGATGTCAATGCAGCCGGAATCTAATCAGATTCTTAAATGTTATTTCGTCTTTAAGCTGTAAACCATGTGGTTGAACCTGAATCTGGTTGGCGGCTTCTCTGCTCTCAATTTCCCAACAAATCCATTAATTCTTCAACCTCAAAACTTTCTTGCGATTTTCTATCTCTATTAAAATCCAACGTTAATTGGTTGAGCAATAATTTTAGTATGTTCGCAGTAAGTAAAGTTCCGTAAGTACCTGCAGCTACCTCACACCCATTCAAATTTCTTATTTGTATCTCAAAGTTATCGCGTAACTTTCGCAATTCAAGTATGTGGTTTGGGTTTCTAATTGGTTCTAAACTCAACAACTTGCTAATGTGGGCATTAATTACTAAATTATTTCGTCCAAAACGTTGTTTTAATAATCCAATGGCCTTAGTGTAATTATTATTCGGAGAAAAAACTCACTAATGGCATTAGCTGTTGCCCCACTCACCAAAGAATGTAAATAGTTAAATTTATCAACAGCAGTTAAATTTCTACTTTCGTGAATTGCATTTTCGTATTGACTCCAAAACCACAGCCAATTTGAAGAATCACCACCAAATTTGTTAATTGTTGTTAGCTTTGGCAACTTTACGCCAAGTATCTTCTTGGCAAAGCTTGGTTGTAACCCCAAATTATTCTCACTAGCCATCGAAAGGACTCTGTTATCGTTATCAGCTACTGTATTCATAGAAACGGTTGTGGACCTATTTACTGTATTCAAATAAGTTAGGATTTTCACTCTTATCGAAATTATTCTCTTGTAGTATCTTTCACACGTTTATATGTCGCTTTCAAAATCCCCAGCATTCTCAGTCAAAACCTGAATCTTCTCGTCTAACTCTTTAAGAGATTCATTCTTTGCACTCAACAATGCTAAACATTCTGTGAATGTTTCTACATAATCATTTTGCTCAGTAACTATTTGTTCACTTTTATTAATAAGCCTGCTTGTGAGACTGCGAATATTTGCTCGTTTTTGTTTTAGCTTTTCCAAAGTACCAGTCATTTTCATAAACAATTCAATCATAGTAATTCAAAATTTTCTAAAGTTATTCAGCAATATATTACCAGTATTCTCGAAAACAACTCAACCCACGTAAATCAATACTTACAAAATCTCGTAACAGGGTCTTCTCTAATACGTTGACATTCCAGATATTAAACGCAATCAATTACTTAATTGCCCTTTTTGTTAACGTTCTATCATCAATTTTACCAAGGTCCTTGTTCGGGCGCCATATGTTACCTTTTGGCGTAACTTTCGAGATAAAACCTAAAAGTTTATCTGTAGCCATATATATTCACTCACCATTCTTGGGATACGACCTCGATGACTGATGATCCGATTGTTTATTTCTCCTTCTTTTATCGTCTCTCCATCTATACAAGAAATGATACCCATTCGCTAACCCTTTAAACTAGATTTAATCAGCCCAAGGAACATATGCAAAGTTTTGTTTAGAACACGTCAAACAGAAAACATTCTTAATGAATGGGAATACCAAACTAAAAATTTCCCCTAGCTCCCAAAGAAGAGAAAAAAAACTATTATTTTTACAGCTTACCTTGGGTACGTATTTTACGACAATTTGAGCTCGAGGAGTGAAAAATAAAAACATTGCGTTATTTCTCAAGGAAACCCCTCTTACTTTCCATCCATGTCCCCACTACGATATTTTCAGCTAATAGGGTTGGGGACGTATCACTGTGACCAGTGGATGGTTCGTTTTGGTTGATATCTGACTGGGACGGCGACATCATTCGAAACTCGACGATGGGGTTCCTCCCCAACGTCGCGGGCTATGCTCTATAACGTTGATATTAATTAGTGTCATAATTGTTATGCTGTTTTTTATGAATGCTAATTTATATTCCGAAGGCTTTCGTCAAATGTATAGAGGTCTAACCGAATAACCAAATTAATAAGCGTGATTATGTCGTAATAGAAAATTGAATAACGACAGTTGTTTCCAGTGGTCGAGTTATTCATCGTCGGCAAACGGAATGACTGTTTTATCTAACTTTAACCACTGGAAGTATTGCCAATTACGCGGAAAGCTGCTTCGTTTATAGACTGAAATCTTTTCCAAAAGAAAAACAAGTATGGGAAAAAAATTCGCCTAAGGTCGATATTTAAATTTAGCGGGTTTCAATTGATATTGATCACAACTCTCTAATTCTCAAGTAACTCGGTAGGTTTTCAATGTTAACAATAGCCATCATTATTGCATTTACGGAAGACCTTTAACTTGCCCATTTGGTGACGGACGGACAGAAAGAAAAACCAAAAGCGGTTTCTATGTCCACTGGACCCCGCTAATGAGCGAAAATTTTAAAGTTCTTCCTTTTCCGCGAAATGTTTCACCCGTGGTGGCTTCCGTACAGGTGTGCAAAGCTAGTGACGTCACCGTTTCTGAACGAGTCAGTGATCAATGTTTCCAATCAGTAACAGATGAAAGGACATGTTGAGTGATTCGGTCACAGAACGACAGGACACATCCCTAGTTTCCATTCCCCAACGCCCCTTATTTTTGGTAATCTAACTGTTCTGGTGCCTAACGTGTTAAACTGAGATGTAAAGGCTAGAATATTAGCTAGTCGTTTTGGTTGGTTGATTGTATTTATATGGCGCAAGGCTCGCAAGGGTCATTTTGCGCCAATCAAGGTGAAGTTAGTTGTTTTGACTCAGGCTCATGGGCACCCCGAAAGGGATGCAAGGGTGTGTACTTGCACCCTTTTGACTTATGAAAAAATTGGAAAAAGATTGAATCCACAAGAAACTGCAGTCCACCGACATTATTTAATAGAAAGTTTTCTTGATGCCCCCTGTATATAATTCTGAGGGCGCCTATACTCAGGGTCATTATGATGGGCGACTAACGTCAACCTGACATCTAACCAAGCTTGTTTGGGGATCAAATCCTAATCCAGCGGGTCCGAATGCGGTGGATATAATCTCTAAACCAGTGATTGTCAAACGCGTTTTATTATGCGGAATCCTTTTCCTATAACCCGTCTGGCCACGGAACCCTCTAGAAATGTTATTCAAGCAAAACCTAAAGAACCTGTTTACCGGTAACTGGGTATAGATACAACAAGGGATAAATCGGTACAAACAGCAAGTAATGTATTTGTGCGGGATATATTTAGATTGCACAACTGAATTTAATGGGATTTCATAGGATGGGAACTGAATGATAGATATATTTTTTTCTAGAAATTTTTAACAATAATTTATCGGTCATATATATATATATATAGTAGAACCTGTCCAAAATAACCACCTTTAGGTTTGTTTGTTTGTGGTTTTGTGGCTCAAGGACTAGGGTGGTCATGCTGTGCTGAGACCTACAGTTTTCCGAGGAATCCGAACCTCTTAAGGCTTAGGGAACCAAACCCAGACTACAGTGAGCAGTGCAATCTTTATGAGATCTCTGACTAAGCGTTCTTTGCACTGTTGGGAGTCAAACCCGGATTAACGGCGCACTAGGCGAACGTGTTACCACACTACGCCACCACAAGGCTCCACCTTTGGGACTGGACTGCAATGGTCATCATAGACGGTGATCACTATATATGACAGAGTTTGGTATATACCTACTACAGGCATGACTGGGTTCGAGTCACTACAAATTCTCTCTTATAAAAAGTGGTCACTTCACTCAGGTGTGCAATTTACCATAGTGGGGCAATTTACCAGATGCCACTGTATTTAAACTGCTTGCAGAACTTCCGGAGAGACGCCACAGAACCTAGTTTCCACGGAACCTGTTTTGCCAGTTTTTGCCAGTTTTGGACGGCTAATGTCCTTAGCCGACAGATAAGGTTGTTTTCACTAGACCGGAATTACCGTAAAATGGCAACGATTCAGTATTTAAGTATTGCATATGCGTATAATCCTGACTGCTTACGTTGCTTCGTATGGAAATATATATAAATAAATAAATAATCTGGAAATGTTGGCCGAGCAAGCGGCACTGTGTTTCTAGGAGAGGAAGGGTCATAATCCAAGAGATGAGGTTGAATTTCCATTTGGAGATCAGAGTCCAGGGCTAAATGTAGCTCCCAACATCGGAGAGAAAACGGAAGACTGTTTGAAGAACAGAGCACAAAGTCTGTGGGTAAGTGTGAGTCCCATAAAGGTCCTTAAAATCCGGCGGAACAGGAAGGTCAAGTTGTGAGCATGTTTGAAAGAGTTCTCCTCTCAAGAGTGGGTTAGCATGGCAGTGTACGAAGAGATGTTCTGTAGTTTCAACCATACCTTCAGTGCGTTGAAGTCAAAGTGGCGATTGTGATTTTCCAGTACGGAATAGCAAATCGATGGTATAAAAGATTCCAAGCCTATGTCTATGAAATGTTATATAGATGTTGCGTGGACTTGTAATTGGTAGGAAGAAAGGCTTTCTAATAACAGAGTAAAGGGCTCGATGATGTCCCATTATTGATTGAGAGTATGTTGAGATTTTATTTACATTCAGTGAAGATTTAACTTTGCTAATAAAGCGAGAAAGACTGACTCTGTGAGAAGTTGATGTCATGCACTTGCGATTGCTACGCAATATACTGCGAGAGACATGATCGGCCAAATCGTTGTCAGGGTGACATCCATGTCTTGGAATTCAGCAGAATGTTAAAGGTTTCCGGGCAAGACAACATTTTGAGGAGATGTTCAATATGTCCAGAATAATAGAAGTGCAAGTCTGTTGATGAGGGTATGGAAGGAGACCCAACAGAAAACAACAGTTTCTGTTGAACCAAAATTCAGGACACAGTTTCAGGAGCAGTTTCAAAAAGATGAATTAATTCTGCGTCAGTTGAAGGAAAGCACTGTTGGAGTTGAAATTTGAGAATAAGCTTGCTTGATGGGACGAAAACCGCAGCTCCTTCTATATTTTTATATGCATCATATGATCCATCAATTAAGGCTTTTCAATTTGGCAGATGCAAATTCTGAATAGCCTATCAGGTTGTGGTCAGGAGAAACTTAGGGCTGACTGTTACACTCATATTGGTATGTTCGCTTACAAATTCATTTTTACCAACAAAAATTAATGATGTTTAGTTCCATTTTTATGGCGCAAGGACAGCGCAAGTGTCATGCTGCTCCGCGACCTACAGTTTTCAGAGGAATCCAAACTTCTCAAGGATAATCGCGGACTATGGTGAACTGTTAGTCGATACGGGTGGGTTTTTTTTTTGGCAAAGTTGGGAGTCGAATTCGGGATAACGCTGCACGTTACACGAACGCGTTATCGCTACAGGATCATAACGCCTGATATACCAAAAAAACAGACTTGACACCAGATGCCAGGCTAATTCATCTGTAACTGTTTTGTTTTTTGTTTTTTTTGACTAGTAGAGAGTCAAATTCGCGATAACCGCTAGGCGAATGCATTATGACTACAGGATCGTAACGTCTGATATGCCAAAAAGTCGGACTTGACTCCAGATACCGGCCTGAGCTAATATTCCCCCCCACCCCACCGATCCGGAATACAAAGGTAGATTCTGTCGATGATGGAATTCCGGAACCCTCAGGGAACTGTAGTTTTTTGTACAGCACGATATTGACTGTCCTTGTGCGCCATATGATGCAAACATAAAAAATAAGATTCAAATAAATCTATAGTTTCAAGGCGCAAGGCCTGCAGTGGTCATGCTGCGAGGAGGCCCTGCAGTTTTCCAAGATATTTGAACCACTTAATGCCAAGAAATCCAAGCCTGGGCTACAGTGAGCGGTTTGGGAATAAGCTTTGTATTTTGTTACCTTTGGGAAGGCTATCCGGAAAAAAACTAAAATCCTGCTCAATAATTTTGCAAAGAAAATAAGCATACAGGTTAATTATAGTGAGCTAACTTCTGATTCATATTTTCATGGATTCATGTTTTCATGTCATTCTAAACTTCTGATTCGTGTAATTTCCTTGGCCTACTGATTTCAACGGAAGGCGACATTAAGAAGGAACTCCTGAGATGTATTAAACTTGCTGAAGTGTATTCTGAAAAAACAGTTTTATCCCAAAGGAAAGACTGCCTGTGTGTCCAAAAAGAAATATTCAAATTTCCGACATCCACGTTTATTAACTTATACTAGACCTTTATGTTTTAGGAGAAAAAGTGACGTCGTCCTCATTACGGATTCGAACCATGTCCCTCCGTTGAGCCCGAAATGTCTTGACCGCTAGACGAATGAGGACAAGAACAACGCTCTCTTTCTCGGCATAAAAGAATATAAAATATTATTACCCTTCTCAGGAAGTAGTTGTCAACACAAAAAGCCTCCGGGGCGAGTTTTTGTGTGTTTCGTTGGGAATAATTATACATGAAAATTCCGACACCCACGTTTATTAGCTCAAGCTAGAGCTTTTCGTTTAGGAGAAAAAGAAAGAGACGCTCTCTTCATCCTGGATTTAATCTAGCGTCCGTCCGTTGATCCTGGAGTGTCTTGACCGCTAGACGAACGAGGATAGGAAACAACGCTCTGTTTCTCCATATATAAGGATGTAAGATATTATTACCCTTCACAGGGAAAGAGAAATACCTCCAAGCAGAGTGAGTAACAAGTCCTCTCTTATAGACCAACTATTATGGTTACATCAAAGGATTAACTGCACATTAAACGAACACATCATCACTGTCCGAATGCAGGGGCAAATATATTTAAGTATTCATAGCAACTGTAATCAGATTGTAAGATATTATTACCCTTCTCAGGGATAACACAA
>QLNU02015003.1:117789741-117813587 GCA_006491805.2 Dysdera silvatica | reverse complement strand
TACTGGTATCTAACTGGAAGGAGACCCACACGCTGAACGTATGTGACGATGTGTGGAACCGGCCAGGCCAGTAACCTAGTGTCCTACCCCGCCTTCAAGTGGTGCAGGCTGAGCTTTCTATTTATGTGGCAAATTAATATTTGCTACACGGATAGAAAGGCGGAAGGGGAGGGCTAATTCCTCCATTATGTTGACACACCAGAAACCATGGCCCCTAGTCTCCAGGTGCTGGAGTGCTCCTGATCAAGGCAGCGGTCAGTGTGGCATGAAAGCAGGGGGTGCTAAGAATCACTGGAATGGCCCAGGCTGCCGTTTGTTATTGACCTTGGCTACGTTTAATGGACGATCCCTTGCTTCTGAAGCAAAACTTCAGGAATTGGAAGAAGAACTTGACAAGATCAAATGGGACATTGTAGGACTCAGTGAAGTTAGAAGAAAAGGTGAAGAGTTGGTGGAACTTAAAAGTGGACATTTGTTTTATTATAGAGGAACGGAAACTGGAAGAACAAGTGGTGTTGGCTTCTTAATCAACAAAAGAATTAAAGACTGTCTTCTGGAAGTTGAAAGTACATCAGATCGAGCAGCGAGGCTCGTTGTTCAACTAACCCAGCGATACCAACTTCAAATAGTACAGGTATATGCACCAACATCAAGCCATACCGACGAAGAGGTTGAAGAATTTTATGAAGAAATCAAAGAGTTACACACCAAAGGGAAACAACATATCAAGCTCATCATGGGGGATTTCAATGCAAGAATTGGACAACAGGAACAAGGAGAGACATCGGTTGGTAAATACGGATATGGGGAAAGGAATGAACGTGGCGATCAACTCATCGAATTTGCAGAAGCTGAAAACCTTAGCATCATGAATTCATTTTTTAAGAAGAAACCGCAAAGAAAATGGACATGGAAACACCCAAATGGGGGAACTAGTGAAATTGACTATATCCTGGCAAACAAGAAATCAATTATTGAAGATTGCAGTGTACTGAACAGATTTAATACTGGAAGTGATCATCGAATGGTGAGATGTAAAGTGCACTTAAATACTAAATTAGAACGACAGAAGCTCATTAGGAAACAAGTAAGTAAGAGGGTGGATTTAAAGAAATTAAAAGAAAATACCGAGGCATTCAAGTTGGAATTAAAAAATCGCTTTTCTGCACTGGAAGGACTTATTGATGAAAGTGATATCTCAGAAGCAAATGAAAACATTGTTAAGACAATAGTTGAAACTGCTGGGGAAATTGGTGGTGTAACCTGTAAAAAGCACAATAGCAAATTATCTGAGAAGACGAAACAGCTCATGAAAAGGCGAAGAGATATGAAGGTGGACAATCGAAATACCAGTTCCAGGATTGAGTACATAGAACTTTGTAAAACTCTGCGCAAAAGCATGAAAGAAGACATAAGAAAATTCAATTGTGAGTTAGTAAGGAAGGCCATTGAAAATAACAAGAGCCTTAGGGTTGTTAAAGGAAGTTTATCTGTTGGGAAGAAACACATCATTGCATTAAAAGGAGAGGATGGCACCGTAACAAGAAATAGGGAAGAAATACTTAGAAGAGTTGAAGAATTCTACAAAAAACTATATGAAAGTAACAGTGGATTAAACGAAGACACTGAAATAGTCGAAGGAACAGCTCCTAAAATCTTAAAAGAAGAAGTTTCATTTGCAATAAAAAGTATGAAGAAAGGAAGAGCCCCTGGCGATGATGGTATTACATTAGATATCCTAAAAGAAGCTGGAGAATATGTAGAAGACATACTTGCAAAATTCTTTACCAAATGTCTTAACAGCGGTAACATACCAAACCAATGGGATTCTGCAACAGTAATTCTTTTGCATAAAAAAGGTGATAAAGAGGATTTGAAAAATTACCGACCAATTAGCTTGTTACCTGCTATTTATAAAATCTTCACAAAAGTGCTAACACATCGCCTGCAGAAAAAATTAGATGCAGCTCAACCAAGAGAACAAGCTGGATTTCGAAGTGGATTCAGTACAGTGGACCATATTCAAGTATTAAGAGAATTAATTGAAAGAACACATGAATATGAACTTCCATTGTGTGTTGCATTTATTGACTATGAGAAGGCCTTTGACTCTATTAAAACATCAGCAGTCATCAACTCTTTAAGATCAACAGACATTGAGGATGTGTACATTGACATGGTGAAACGTGTGTATAAAAATGCAAGTGCAAAATTTCGGTTACATAAAGATACCAAAACTATCAAACTTGGCAAAGGGGTGAGGCAGGGAGATACCATTTCTCCAAAACTTTTTACTTCAGCTTTACAGATGATTTTTCAGCTGATAAATTGGAATAACAAGGGAATAAAAATAAATGGTGAATATTTAAATCATTTGCGGTTTGCTGATGACATTGTTATTTTTTCAACGAACCCATCAGAACTCCAAGACATGGTACAGGAGCTCTCAACTAGAAGTAAAGAAGTTGGACTCAAGATGAACCTACAAAAAACTAAGATCATGTTCAATAATTTTGTAGAGGAAACAAAAATACAAGTTGACAACATTGAGCTAGAAATTGCTGATTCATATATTTACCTTGGCCAGCTGATTTCAATGGATGGCAACATTATGAAAGAACTCAACAGACGTATTAAACTTGGCTGGAGTGCATTTGGAAGAAACAGTTTTATCCTGAAGGGGAAATTGCCTTTGTGTCTAAAAAGAAAGGTCTTCAACCAGTGTGTATTGCCAGTCCTCTCTTATGGATCAGAGACATGGAGTCTAACAGTTGGAGCAATACGAAAGTTACAGACAACGCAAAGGAGCATGGAGAGGTGCATGCTTGGAATAACTAGGAGAGATCGAAAAAGAAACACTTGGGTGAGAGAGCAAACTAGAGTAGAGGACATCATTGTTAAAGTAAAAGGGCTGAAATGGCGATGGGCTGGGCATATTGCAAGAAGAACTGATCAACGATGGACAACAGAAATTCTGAACTGGATTCCAAGAGACCACCGAAGACCTAGAAAACGTCCTCAAACTAGATGGGTGGATGAAATAAGAAAACAGGTTGGGGTGACGTGGAAACGAATGGCCCAGGATAGACTTGTGTGGAAAGCATTTGGAGAGACCTTCATCCAGCAGTGGATAGATAATGGTTGAATATGATGATGATGATGATATATATATATATATATTCCTAAACTGTTATTTTATTGCTTTGTAATATCCCAAGGCTTCCTAGTATACATTCTGTGTCTCAAGGCTGTGTTATGAGCTACCTAGGAAAGGACCAACGCCTTACCCAGACCTCCGAGTCACATTTCACTTACCCATAAATAAGCTTATTGGGAATCCTATCCAGACTAGTGGGTCCACACGCGATGGATGGTCATAACACTAAGGTGCAAGTGGCACGTTCATAATTTTAAGCACATATAATAAACATTTCCTTTTCACCCAATTAGAGAGCACTAAGTTAACACCATTTCAATTCCCAGTCCAAGTGTAAATGTCCAACAACTCTCCTGGATCCGTACCATGGACACCCTTTCTTTGTAAAGCTGCATCAAGAAGCAGTAAATTCAATTCTTTGATACAAAGTTTTATACGAAAAGGAGGAGGAGGAGAAGAAGAATGTAAATGTAAAGTAATTTGGCCCTTTAAAATATTTTTCTAAAAGATATAAAGTATTTCTAACGTTCAAGGTTTCCTTTTAAACGTTTTATTTCATCGAGCGTAATGAACTCTACATCATAAGCCGTATCTTTTATTTCTTCATTTGAAAATGTTTCATTTCGGTCACTTTAGTTCAGCAACCATATATTTTATTACATATAAAATGCAGCTACATTTCTCTGCTTTCGATTATCGCGGTTGCTTCACTGGCACAGTTACTACTTGTCAGAGCCGACGAGAGGTGGGCAGCAGGGGCTATAGCCCTGGGGCCTAGGATAAAGTCTAGGACCGGCGCTGGCAAGGAGTCTATGGGAAGGCCGGGACCTGGAAAAAATATCTATGCCCCTGCCCAGGAAAGGGGTCAAGGGGGTCGGGCGAAGTGAACCTAGGGGCTTGTGTTCTCTCTCGGCGCTCCCCTACTTCTAATAATCGGCTACTACTAGTAATATTTTAGTATAAATCGGGAAGGTAACTCTAGACTAAAACCCTCCAAAGTAAGAGAAAAGGGGTAGAATGAAAAGCACATGGGATAAAAATGAAGGAGATGAAATGCACAAAGGCGACAAAACATGAGGAAAGCACTATTTGCAGAAAACCGCAGCAAATGGTATTTTTTGTGGAAGCTCTATGCCTTCTTAATCCTTAATCCTAGGATTAAATGAGAAAGGAGGAAAAAGTGGGGTGTTTCAGTTATTTATGAATTCTGGTGTATATTAATTATAGTTACCTTTTGTTAAAATCGACGATCTTTTCATATTAGCCAATGATGTGGCAACACTAGGTGATAAATTACTCATAAAGAAAAGAACGATTTTCCGGAGCCTGGTAAGAATTTTCTTTACGAGTAATTTAACATCTATTGTTGCCATATCGTCGACAAGAATGAAAAAAATCGTTGGTTTTAATAATATTAATTCTTGTTCGTCTTATGGCACCTTCCTGTTTCTTTGCCTTATCGCTTTGGTTAATAAAAAAAGTCAAAGAAAAACTTGTCCAAAGAAAGTTTTATATATACTAGTAAAGGATGAAATAAATGTACGCCTGAAGCTTATTGACAGAGCAGCTGACCGGGAATCAAGTGATTATGAATTCATGTTCTATCTGGCTCCAGTAAGTAAGTATTTTCTTTATGAGTAATTTATCATCTATTTTACCTTTTACTTTAAAAGGATTAAAATGTCAAATGATCATAATTAGAAATACCCTGTTAGAGATTCCCTGTAACTTCAATTAGTAACCGGAATATCACCGACTTTTGTACACATAATACAAAAAAGTAATGTCTAGGGGTTTATGCGAAATGAAAAATTAAAGTTCCAAGATCTGTTGGTGGGGAAATATGGCGCTATATAACGGAATATACATAGAAGGAATAAAATAAACAACTAAGATTTTTTCGCGGTGGGGCGGGACGGATGCTGCTTGACTGTAGCCGACTGGGAGTATACGTCCACAGTCTTATGCAGAAAATTCTTAAGGGGAGTTGTACGCTTAAAATGGGTGTTACAAAGCTACAATTCCATGTAAAGTATTCATGCGTATGTTCACAAATTTCATCGGAATGGGGATTACAAAACCCCTGAATACGCCGATGGTACCTTTCTGCTTAGTTGCAAGTATACTTGCATCGGCCGAAGGTGTGTGTGTATGGTAGGCCAGTGATTTCTCTGGTATATTCTACAAATTTGTATACGAGGCGTTTGAAATGGATTTTATGTACGGCGGTATTCATAAATTGTTACAGCTTTGCAAACAGAGTATTCAACCGTGAAATGCACATTCGATGGAAAACTTTGAACTTCAGATAAAGATCAGCCAGGGCCTGATTCTGAAGTTGCGAAGACGGACGTGTCGCTCCGTAGTCAGCCCTGGCGTGTGGGCGAAGATGTTTTACAACAGGGCTGTCCAACACACGGCCCACGGGCCACAATCCGGCCTCCAACAGTAGTGGTAACCCGCCGAATACTGTTTAGAACAGAAAAATTTCCAAAACAAATATTTAATTTTTCTCCCTAAAATAAAGGAAAACTGCGGGGACAACGTGCAAGTAAGCAAACAAATAACTGGAAGAAACTCTGAAGTAAGTGGTGAGGTTTTTCTTTTTTTTTTTTAACGAAACCGCTGGCCCGCCAGATCAGTGGAATTTTTTTAAGTGGCCTACTTCTTAAAAAGGTTGTACACCCCTGCTTTACAAACAACTAAACTTCGGGAGATGTTTGATGACCTTTGAGATAGAAAAGAAAGGAAAGAACAACGAAACAAGACTTCAGGAAGTAATGACGTTACAGTGAATGTTTATTGCCTTGTGTGTGTGGGGGGCTTTGGAAGTCGATATCCAGACAACAGAATTGTGGGACACTGGTATGGGCTGGGGGGCCCTCTACCAATGATTGCATTGGGATCCAAATTCTATAGCACTGCTTCCATGGGAACCAAACCCCGGACTACAGTGGGAAGGAAAACGGCACACATTCTACCATACTTTTAATAGTTAACACTCATATATGAATATGTTTCCAACACGCCATCGTAGAACAGTTAATTAGCATTTTTCCAGAGAATCCTACCCTCACAAAACCAGGGAACCAACACCCCCCCCACCAACGGATTATAGTAAACAGTCGGTAAGCGTTCTTTCTTTGGTGCTGTTTGGTGTCCACCGCTTTTCCTGCACCACCGTAGGGCCCATTACAAGTAATATTATTATTATTATTGATTATATGGTCCGCTTATGAGGGTAAAAAGAAGCAAAAAGTGTCTACCCGCTGGTGAAGTAAAAGAGTGATTTGGAAAATAATACAAAATTAACGATAATTTAATACATTAATTAATGATAATTTGTTATAATATAATTATGATGGGCATAATTATAATTAACATGGTTAATTATAATTAACATAGTCAATTATAATTACGATGATTAATTGTAATTAATAAAAATTAGCAGAAATTAATGGCACTATACTTAATAATAAAACATTGATTGGAAATTAATGACACTATACTTAATTAATAAAACATTGATTAGAAATTAATGGCATTATACTTAATTAATAAAATGTTGATTACAAATTAATGACACTATACTTAATTAATAAAACATTGACTAGAAATTAATGACACTATACTTAATTAATAAAAATTGATTAGAAATTAATGACACTATATTTAATTAATAAAATATTGATTAGAAATTAATGACACTACACTAGTAGAAAAAAATTTTATGATCATAACCCATGAATTAATCTTAATGGTAAAGCACTTAACCTGGAACCAAGAGATCGTTGGTTTGTGTCCCACCAGAGGCTGCAAAATGATTTTTCTTTGCGAGTAATTCACTATCTAATACCATCACATCCTTGGCTAAAATGAGACTTGTTCTACTTAAATAAAATAAAAAAAACATGAACTTTGAATTAGATAATATTTAACATGCTAATTCAAGCCTGCTAACTGAAGAACCTCGCCATTACTTTCAGAAGCTTCTTAACTTTAATTAATTGAATTTTTATGGTGCAAGGGCATGAAAGGTCATGTTGCTCCAAACCAGGTGGATTCTAACTTTTGAACGATATTAACACAAAACGAAGGGACAAAACGAGAAAAGGAGAAGAAATTCCTCCTTGTGTGAAGAAAAATTCACCCATTCCGATTCGAAAAAGCATTTGTGGTTTTCAAAAAAGCATTCTATATTGGATTTATTTTATATTTTTGTAGGTATATTTATCCTGCAAAGAAATGTCCATAAAACTGTACATCACCCGTTTTATTGATTTCGGGGATTTTTTGGAGGATGTCCAAAGGGACGTTTAAATCTTGTTGATATTACCAACGACGGTAAAACCTTGTCTCCCTTGCAACTTTAAAACTCGAAGATTTAATTTTTCTTCCTTTTTTTGGGGAATTTGTTTTGAAAAATGGGAAACAATATTTACAGGCGAAAGCAGTTCAAACGTAACATTTAGTTTTACTTCTTCCGGTAAAAAAAATGTTTTTTGGACGAAGTAGCATTTCTGTATAAAACTGCTGCTACTTATTTCTATAGTATATAATAGAAATTTCCATGTGGAATGCAAACTTATATGTACAATTTTTTATGCTAAAGTAAAATTTTATAAAAGATAATGGACATTTTTCTACGTAAAATTTTCATTCCTAATAAATATATACATCAGTTACATTAGCCATGCTTATGTTAATATTCTTACACGTGCAGCTACAAAAAATATAATAATAGTAAATTACCAGCTTTTACAGGACATGACTTTAAATGTAAGTGTGAGGCAATTTCTTCTTCTCAACGTAAATATATTTATTGAAAATTCACCTTTCTACAAATAATACTAATTTTTACTTGTCTACAAAATATTATAGCAATAAATGCAGAATATATTAAAAGGTTGTAGTACAACCTGAACCTTAATTTATAATGGTTTATAAATACGCCACATATGGTTCCGTTTATAAGAAAAGCATGCATATTTTCCTTAGGTTAAAAACGTACCTTTGAATTTCCTACATATAAAAATCATGAATCTTTGAAACCCCTGAGCCTTTACCAGACGAATATTCCTAGTATATTTAAACATGCATATTTCCTGTATCTTAAAAACATGTATATTTCTGCATATTATAAACATTTATCCTTGAAATTTCTGAAAAGCGGGCATCTTGAATTTTCCCTATATCGAAACAAGCAAGTAAAAGAATCGCCTAAGGTCAATATAAATTTAAAGGGTTTCAATTAATATTAATTCGCCTCTATAACCATCATTATTACATTTAGAGACCTTTACCTAACCCTTTTTATTGCGTACAGGCGAACAAAAAAAAACAAAATCAATTGGCGGAATCGTTATCTTTTGAAACACGCTAACGATGTATCTTTGAAATAAATGTATAAGCGTGTGTATCTGTTTTTGAATATTAATATATGTCCCCTATACCTTAAAGCATGTCTATTTCCTGTAATGGCAGTATATATCAATTATTCTTATATGTCGTGCACAAGTAACAATTACATATTTAATTTTGTTCTCGTGCATGATGATAAATTTTTCGATCTTCGCCTGCGCGTCCTTTATTCTCTTTCAGAAAGGATCATTCCTCTCTTTCAGAAAGGAATAAAAATGCTATTTTGCCTGGTTGCAGATAGAAAGAAAAACATGCAAATTCGAATTTAATCCGATGGAGTCTTTGTTTCCGCAGGAACTCAGGAATAAAATGCGGTTGAATTACGGATTCAGGAAATGGGACAGCTCATGCGTTCTTTGTCCTGGAATAGTAAAATAAATCTTTTGTTTCGTTTCCTCTGTTTGTTGACGACGTTATTTCACAAGAGTTTAACAACGTGCTTCGTATGTTGAGTAGACCGTAAGTTGATTTTTCCGAAGCTCGTTCAGTCCCACATCATAAACATGTGTTTTTTCATTCAAGCAAACCGGACAACATCGTTTGATTTTACAAACAAAAGAAAACGTACAACCTTACGGAAGGAATTTAATACGGAAGACAGTTTTGAAGATTAGAGGCAAAAGTTTGGCGAAGGCATTTTCGCGGCTGATAATAAATCTTTTTACAAAATTTCATGAACATTTTAAATTTTCGCTGCTCGTTTTTCATTCATTTACGAAGTGTGAAATATACATGAGACAATTGAATATGTATTCTGAGTAGTTTTAAGTATCAAACTAATTTCTCTCCACTGCGAGATGAAACTTTCCCCTGCACGTGTCCTTCACACCCAATACTATTTTCAATAATAATTCATTTCCGCAATCCTATGACCTGCTTTTTATTTCACCACCCATTTATTTTCAGGATACTTCTAAGCAATGTGAAGATCCTTTTGAATCTAGACGAGAATTTTAGTTCTTTGGGATTGGTCAGTTTTACCTACAAGTGACCCAGATCACTGCCACACCTATTTACGTCTCATTTTACTTCAACAATGATGCTCCATTATCATTATTTTCTCTCTCACTCAAGTATCCAGTAGCCTGTTTACCTATCCTCCTTATTTATGATCACCATGTACCTTTCCATAGTCTTTTTTTGGTTGTTTGGAATTCCCGTATTGCTCTTAGACTTCATAGTTCTGAATCACAAGAGAACCCTAGTAACACAAACACACTGCTTTAAGGCCTTCCTTTTGAGAGTAATTTTCAATTCAGGATGAAGCTATGTTTCGGAATGCACTCCCGCTACGCTAAATATGCCTATGATGATTTAATCTGATGACTTAACACTATGCAGAATAATTAACATATAGGAAAAAACAACGTTTTTAAGCCCAGTTGAAATTTTGCAACGCATTTTGGACGAACTTTGACCGTCCCTCATTAGGATTACACGTAAGTCTGGCACAGAAACAAACGACGAAGGGTTGCCGATTCACGGACTGGTTGTGTTGCCAGTTAGATCCCGTTTTCGGTTACAAAGTTGCTAATAATATCGACCGTCGCTCCATTTATTGGCGATGAAACACTACATTGAATCAGTTGGGGTGGTAGACGAATGTTGAAGAGCTGAAAGGTTTCTCCAAGCTTTACCGAAGAATGATTTTTCTATTTGTTATTTATACCTATTGCGTTCCTTGTTAAGGTTGCGTACTCCTAATCTCTTTCTCTGCCTTTATAAAAGTACGAATAAGAAATTCCTAGTCCAATGTCATCAATCCACATTTTTGACTGCTGCATAAAATTAATCTTTTGTAAAACTTTATAGGTTTCTTTTGAGTCCAGTTTCTCTACTTTTATTTGAAGGTTCCATTATGGCTTGCAGTTCTGAAGGCTCCATTGAAAAATTAATATTATCAGCAAAACGCAAATGATTTAAATATTTTACATGTGCCTTTATTTATTTTATCTGTCCCAATTTCTTAGCTGAAGGCTCTTCTACAAAGATGAAACAAAAGAAATTTTACAGGTCATTTTCTCCTTGCCTAAATGAATTACTCTTTTTGGTACCTTTGGTTTCCTAACTTTAACGTAGAGTTTTCAAAATTATTGGGAGGGACCAAACACATGTTCGGTACATTTATATAATATAGTATATGTAAAATTGCAATTTATTTCAGATTATGGGGGGGGCTCGGACCCCCACGGGCCCATATAACTATTCGCCCATGTTTCCTAATGGAACCGAAATTTAGCACCTGTAGTTTTACACATAAGCTTATCTAAAATAATGTACGCATGTTAAATATCTGCCCATTTCAAAAGTTGATAATAAATGATGTTAGGATTGAACTAAAAACATTCCTCACAGTTAATAAATGTCATGCCCACAATAGAAGTTCACGTTAATTTTTTTTGTTTCAAAATTAATTCTCGCAATGCTGAAATACAATCTACTTTGCTGTATTTACTTCAAGATTCAGTTAGAAGCTCCTTCTGTTAGTTAAGCTATATCCATAATTTTTCTTGAAAACAATGCAGCATTTTTTAGAAGATTTTATAAATGGGAGGCATATATCTAAATAATGGGTTGAAAATCTTGGAGTCGGCTTTATTGCCTTTCTTTTACATAATAAAATTTTTGTTGTAGTGTCACATTGGTTTGGTATGTTAATAGTGTTGAGATAGTTGTTAAAGAATTTTGGGATTATCTCAGCTAATTACTTTCCAGATTCTTTCAAAATATTCAGTTCATATCATTACTTTTTTCATAATTCATACTTTTTTTGAATACATACATTAATTTATTTTTCGGAATCTAATCAGAACTTCTTTTGACTGTTTCAGTTCCTTCTCTTGTTTCTTTATATATTCCATACATATTTATGCAAAATATTTCCACCCATTTAAGTATTGCTTCCCGACATTTTGTTAGGATATCATCTTCAAATTTTAGTGCAATAGTTTTTCTCAATATCCAGGGTGGTCCTGAACTCTACTGACAAAATAGAAGGGTTTGTTAGGAACACCAAATAAGGCATATTTGACCATATCCCCGTGTCCGCAAAGGAGCCGGTTTGGCTGCACAGAGTAACTACTGTTTACGTCCATCACGTTGCTACGTAGCCAACTGCATGAATTAAATGCAATTTTTATGCATAATTTAAGTGAATAAGATAATAATACAGCAGAGACAAAGAAATCCGGAATTCCGTTTTCTGATTTTGATCTGTGTTACTATGTAGTGAAAATAAGCCTAAAAATGGCTTTCTTAACACACTGGAAAAGAGTTGGCAATTGCCAAGTATGTGTAACAGGTGAAAAATATAAAAACAACCATGTTTTGTTCAGTGGATGTCTTTCTAAAATTTAGCCGTTTGAGCACTGCAGTGAATTTTGTGTTTTCATCCATCACATTCAAGATTTTCACAAATGGCTACAATGCGCCATTTCACGAATTTTCAAAATTATTTAGCGTCAACAGATGTCGGGCTATCTCCGACGATTTTTTAAAATCAGTTAAATTCACCGGAATTCTATGTGTAGAATTCATACAATCGCACCTGAAGCGGCGAATTCTACACATACAATTCTGGCGAATTTAACTGGTTATAAAAAAATCGCCGGAGAGAGCCTCACGTCTGTTGACATTAAATAATTTTAAAACTTTGTGAAATGGCGCATTGTAGCCATTTGTGAAAACCTTGAATGTGGTGGATGCAAATACTAAATTCACTGTAGTGCCCGAACGGCTAATTTTTGGAAAAAAATTCACTGAACAAAAAATGTTTATTTTGATGTTCTTCACCTGTTATACATACTTGGCAGTTCCCAACTCTTTTCCAGTGTGTTAAAAAAGGCAGTTTTAGGCTTATTTTCACTAAACAGTAACACAGATCAAAATCAGGAAACTGAATTCCGGATTTCTTTATTTCTGCTGTATTATTAGCTCATTCACTTAAATTATGTATCAAAAATTGCATTTAATTCATGCAATTGGCTACGTAGCAACGTGATGGGCATAAACAGTAGTTACGCTCTACAGCCAAACCGGCCCCTTTGCGGACACGGGGATATGGTCAGACATGTCCTCAACAACTCCGCCCTAATTTGTTGGTAGAGTTCAGGACCACCCTGTAGAATTATCATTTAATGTGTCCCAGACTTATTTTTAATGATTTTGCTTACTAACTTACAGCTTATTTTCTGATATTTTCCTTTATGCTTTTACCTAGAGTTTTGCAAATTTCTACTCATTATCAAAGAACAACATTACTTGGAATTTGTATTCTGTGTCTTTTTCTATGCTTCAACTTTTCTTGAGCTATTTTGTATTCTTAGACAATTTGCTATTGCGCCGTATATTTCTATAACGTCAATTTCTCCAGCAGTTTCACTAATTATTTTGACGGTTGTAGTTCAGCTGAAAGAGCATTTGGCAGGACAGCAAGAGGACTTGTGTTCAGTTTCTACAAGGCATCGCGAAATAATTCTTTCTTTTGTGAGCAATTTATCGTCTAATATTACCACATCTTCGGCTATGATGAGAAAAAAATTTAACGACTTTAATTATTTTTATATTTCTATTTGCTTCTGAGATAAAAACATCTTTATTGATGCATTCCAGAGCAGAAAGGCGACATTTAGTGCTTCTTGAATACGTCAGCATTTACCTTTTCAGTTTTATAAACCCATTCCCATATATATTTGTTTCGTGATGCCCTTCTTCCTTCGAAATTCAGCATTTAAATAAATTTTACATATCAGTATTCTATAGTAGCTACTGGTATTAAATCTGTTTCACAGACTGCAATCTTTAATAACTGACTTCGTTAACCAAGATGTAATTTATTTCACTGGTTCTGCCGTTGGCATGATTCCATGATTCTTTTCGTTGTATTTTCTTCATACGAAACAAATTAATAAAGCTTGAATTTTCAACTAATACCAGTTTCATGGTTTGATGGCTAGGTTTATTTTTTCCCGATACATTCGTATTTTGTAACTACTGTTTTACTTTCTCCCTGTTGTCTGACTTTCGTATCATCTTCATTTTTTGATTTTTTTTGCTTCTCCTTGGTATACAACTGTTCGCTTTCTTTATAAAATTCCTCAAAGTATTCGTAAAGGTCTTGATTTTGATGCATACACATGTACTATTTGACGTTGATACAGATAAGTTAATTTCTTGCTTGCTCACAATTGAATTTACAAACCTTTATATTAATATACTTTCAACTTCTACAACTTAGCATTTTATTATTCGATCTTAATAGTGTACACCATTTATTCTTCCAGTGTTTGTATTGCTGTATTATAAAACAAATGTCCATTGTTAAATTTTCTCAACTCTTTATAAGACTTAGAATAATAAGAGGAAAAAGTAATATCCAATTTGATTTTCTCCCGATTTTTAAGTGTTGCTACAGAAACAAATCTGTGTCCAATTATATTCATACCATGTGTGCAAAAGCATTATATAATAATATAAAAATATTATACGACAATATAAATAATGCTACAGAAACAAACCAATGTATAACAACAAATGGTATCCTGTGTCATTCTTGTGATCTTTAAACCCACCACCCTCTAATTTCATGCTACTTTGACAGCTAACTCAATCAAAAATCCATTTCAACACTCAAAGATTAAAAGCCATGACATTTTTAATTAAATCACATTGAATGTACATGAAAGAAGTAAAACGCTTTTAGGCTTAATAAAATTTTAATAACAAACGATGTGCATCAAATTATTTTACTGTGCCTAAAAGGTTGTATTTCTTCACTGTACTTATTCCACCTAGTTTTACATCACTTTACCAATCATATTAGAAATATTGGCCATAAGACATTTTTGGCCAGAAGTGTTGGTGAGTGGTTCGGCCCTTTCCTTCCACACTCCTTTTCATATTTCGAATATAAGTTAATAATTTAATAATAAGCTAATAATAATTTTTCCTAATTCAAATATAATAAAATTCTTCCATAAAGGGAAAGCCCCGTCTGTATCAGTTGAAGGCCACACACACACACACACAAGTTCGATATTAGGATTCAGATCCAGCCTGTTCCATACATCATCTTTGACGCTCAAAGTGCTCCTTCCCGTTACACACACACCTGTAACAATTTACAGGTTTGATATGTACAATATTTCCAAATGTTACAACCCCTGCTCTGATGAATGGTAGCTATATTTTATTTTAGGAGCAAGATTTTGAAAACCGCAAGAAGTCTGCAAGTGACAACAATGAAGTGAAAATATGGTAAAAAAAATAATCGATAGAACTTTAAAAGCCAATTAGTTTGGAAAATAAATTAAACGACTTTCAAAGTACAAGATGCAAAGGAAAAGAAGGAAATAAAAATGGGAGTTTAATTAGAAAAGTCATTAAGGTTAGGGTTTTTTGTTTCTTCGTTATTCCTTTAGAAATGTTATTTTAGGAAACCAACCTTTTGTTATTATCGATTTTAATATTCTGTTATTATCAAAATCATTAGTACGAAGGGGAATCCAATTTAAAATAAAGGTCAAATATTTCTTTATTCAGTAATTTGATGTCAAATGTGACACACCTGGTGAACGAATAAAGAAAATGATACCGTAATTAGACATTTCTTTGGAAAACAATGGAAAATATGACAATGAGACAGTTTTGTAAATATATCAGTAAACTTGTGAATTTGTATCTAAATATAGTACAACTTCGAGTATCCGAATGAGTATCCGAATATCCATTTCACTTAAACGAAATGGCTAACTATTCATTTATAAACATTTAGTAGTAGATATTAAATTTTATGTTTCTGGACAAAAAATATTTTCTAGCGTATTCTATCATATTCCCGGAACCAGTAAAGATGAGGCTATTTTCAAAGCACTAAATTTCTTTATTAACGCATACATATATTTTGTTTTGTTTCTCATAATTCATACCACAGTTTAATAACATGTTGTTAAACTACCTTGGGCACATTTTGTAGTTTCGTTGCACATTTACACTGAAATTGTAATTTGCAGATGATTATCCGAAATTGTAATTTGCAGATTATCCGAAATTGTAATTTGCAGATTATCCGAAATTTCGCTTATCTGAAGTAGGGTGTTCTCACTGTAGTTCAGATAATCGGGAATTATTGTACAGCAAATCTCCAATATAAATAAATTATAAATTAATAAATTTTCATTCAACCCGATATACAATATTTCGTGATACATAGCTTGAGCAGTATAAAAATTATAGAAATGTAAGAGAAGATCTATATTAAATTATTTTAAGTTTTGAGGTTAGAAATGGAAGAGAATATAAAGCCGAAGCTTGTTCCGAGATTCTCTTCCAGAATGCGGTGATGTTGACAAGAGAGAGGGTAAATTTTCATATTTCTGAATTATGCTTATTTTAAAGAGTTCAGTTGTTGTATATCTTTGGCAGAAGGACGTGAAAACCATTGTAATAACTTAAGAACAGACTGAGCGTCGTTTTTACGAATTAATGAGCAAGAAGTATTATTATTATTTGGGATTTTTCATGGGCCTCATTTGAGAAAATTGCGGCACACATCTGGATAAAGCTTACGAAATTATGTTTATCAAGATTCAAGACAGAAGTGTATCTGAGAGTCAACATATCTTATCTGAAATTTTGATTCAAAAAATGTTAAAATGTTTGTAAAACAAACGTTAATTAATAAGTTAGTTGTACTATTAAGAGTTACATATATGAAATTATACTATTGTATAAGAGATTATATTTTGAAAGTAGTGTAAAACTTGGATCCAAAATACAGAATAGCTTAAGGAGGAAAAAGAGAGTTTCTATCCAGCAGGTGTCACAATTTTTCTTTAGGGAAAAAGCACAAATATCGTTGATTCTTTATGGTGCAGGTTTCGGAATGTGTTTAATGGATGTTATTTCAAAAACAAACGCAATTATTACATAAAAAGGTTAAACACTGGTAAAATAGCAATGAAAAAGGTCACTCAAGCTTTCGGACGCATCAGCAGCAGTCCTTCATCAGGAGTAATGACGATGTTATGTTTCTGTCTCTTTTTTATACTGAAATTTCTGGAAAAACCCTTCATCAGAGTAGTCGCGCAGAATGGGAAAACCCAATGAGAACCAATGGGAGGCCTCCAATAGAATCATGGAAGAACCCCAATAGGGACCAATGAGAAACCCACACTGCGGGTTACCTAATTTGGGGATGTCTCATACATTTCAGAGTAAGAGTTGTTTATAAGTTTCTGGAAGTGGTTGTGATGTATTAATGGCTTTCCCGTGTAGTTTGTAAGTTTCCCAAGATTCTAAGAAGAGTCTACTATTCTTGTTTGTGATGTGACGGTGTAGTATTTTTGTTGAGTCCCAGTCGGGTTCGTGTCCGTGTTGTAAAGCGTGTTCTGCCAGACGTGAGGCTATGTCTCCTTTCGCGAGTGCCTTTTTGTGTTCTTTTTTCTTGTTTTGATCATTCTTTTTGTTTGTCCTATGTAATGTTTGTTGCAGTCTTTGCATGGTATTTGGTATATGGCGCCTGTGAGGTCTTCTGGCGGAAATGGGTCTTTAACTTTTGTAAGTTGTTTGCGAAGTGTTGTGACAGGAGAATAGAATGTATGGATATTTGCCTCTTTAAGGATGCGAGAGATTGTTTCGGAAATGCCGTGAATATATGGAATAGATATGCGGGTGTGAGATGTATTGTTTAAAGATGTACTATTGGGTCTACAGTTTCTGAGAATGAATCGTTTAGGGTATCCATTATTTTTAAGTGCCGTGTGTATGTGTTTTGTTTCTGTGTTTGAAAGTGTTTCATTACTGCAGTGAGAATTCGCTCTAAGACTTAATGTTTTAACAACGGAAGCTTTGTGGCATGTTGGATGATGCGATTTAAAATCGAGATATCTGTCTGTATGTGTGGGTTTACGGTAAACTGAGGTGAAGATTGAGTTATCGTGAGATCTGTGTACAAGAACGTCTAGGAAAGGGAGTTTATTGTTCTGTTCTGTTTCGTATGTGAATTTTATATGTGAGTTTAAGTTATTAAGGTAATGGAAGAAGCTTTGGAGTGTATTAGTTTTAAGTACAACAAACGTGTCGTCGACGTATCTTTTCCAGAATTTAATGTTAAAATTCAGTGAAGACAAAGCAGTTTCCTCAAATGACTCCATAACCAAGTTAGCTACAACACTTGAGACCGGAGATCCCATGGCAGTGCCAAAAACTTGTCTATAGATAGAACCATTTGAGGAGAACACAGCAGAGTCCAGACAAAATTTCAACAATGTGCAGATGTCGTGAGGTGTTAGTGAAGTGCGTTCATGTAGTGTTGTGTCATTTTGGAGGCGTGTAAGTGCGGTGTCGATTGCAAGTGATGTGGGAATGCAAGTGAAGAGAGAAATTACATCGAATGAGACCATGAGGTCGTCGTCGTCAAGTTGTAGGTTATTTAAAGAGGTGCAGAAGGATTGGCTAGTAGAAACAGTGTAGTCGTTATTACCGATTATAGGAGAGAGTAGACGTGCAAGATATTTTGATAGGTTATATGTAGGAGAGCTGCAAAAACTAACTATAGTTTTAAGAGGAATATTTTGTTTATGAATTTTAGGTAATCCGTAGAAGGATGGTAAGCGGCCGGAAGTGCATTTTAAAGAGTCGTAGAGATTAAATGTAAGTTTTTTAGATTTATAGAGTTTTAGAAGGAGAGAGTTCATTTTGGATTGAATTGTTTGTGTAGGGTCTTTTGTGATGCGGGTGTATGTATTTGTATCAGATAAACTTCACTCGCGCTTAAACTTCACTCGCGCTTAAACTTCACTCGCTCTTAAACCGCACTCGCACTTAACTTCACTTGCACTTAACTTCACTCGCACTTAACTTCACTCACTCTTAACTTCACCATATTTAATTTTATTCGTTTACACTTTGGTCAGAAAACTCTTCAAATAGTTCGTAAATACATCAAATCAAAAATTAAAATTTTCCGTTTTAAAGAACATCTTCACTTTAATCACACTTGTAAAAAGGAATCTCTTATCCCTTTTCGCATAGGCGTTAGGTTGTCCTCAGGAAGTTTTGGACGCCGAAGGAGTCCTGCCACTCTGCAGCGGATATCAGCTGCAACACGTTCGTCGGTGTGAGTATTTTGTAGAGCATTTTCTATGGAAGCGAGAATCTGTGGTGTAGGAATTTTAAGTGGAGCAGGTGAGAAATTTAGGCCGAGTGATAGTACGAATTGCTGTTGTGGTGTGAGATTTTTATTTGAAAGATTTAGTATCCAGTTTTTTGTAAGGAGTTTTGACTGTTTTGAAATAGAAGATCTAAGGTTGTTAAGTTTACGTGAATGAGTAAGACGAATATGTTCTTGGATTTTAGATTCTTGTGAGCAAATAGCGGATTTAACTAGGAGCATGGTAAGAAAATCAAGTTTAGTATTTAGAAGGGAAGTAAGAAAGAATATTTCATTTTGAAGCTGAGTAAGAATGCAGTGACAGAGAGAAATTCTAGCGGAAAGAAATTTAAGACTTATGTTATGTGCGATGCAATGTCCAAGGGCTGAATTTACAAGAGGTTTAACTTTAAGTTTGAAAGGGATAAGAAATTCCTTTTTACAGGTGTGATTAAAGTGAAGATGTTCTTTAAAACGGATAACTTTAATGTGTGTTTTGATGTATTTACGAACTATTTGAAGCGTTTCCCGACCACAGTGTAAACGAATAAAATTAAACATGGTGAAGTTGTCAGTGAGTAAGTTTAAGTGCGAGTGAAGTTTAAGCGCGAGTGAAGTTTAAGCGCGAGTGAAGTTTAAGCGCGATTGAAGTTTAAGCGTGAGTGAAGTTAAGCGTGAGTGAGTTTAAGTGTGAGTGAAATTGAGAGGGCGTGAAATTTAAATATTAGTGAAGCGAAGTGCAACTGAAGTTAAGAGTGAATGTTGTTAAGTGTGAGTTAAGCGCGAGTGAAATTAAGTGCGAGCGAAATTTAAGTGTGAGTGAAGTTAAGTGTAAGTGAAATTTAAGAGTGAGTTAAATTTAAAAATTCACATACGAAACAGAACAGAATAATAAACTCCTTTTCCAAGACGTTCTTGTACACAGATCTCACAATAACTCTATCTTCACCTCAGTTTACCGTAAATCCAAACATACAGACAGATATCTCGATTTTAAATCGCATCATCCAACATGCCACAAAGCTTCCGTTGTTAAAACGTTAAGTCTTAGAACGAATTCTCACTGCAGTAATGAAACACTTTCAAACACAGAAACAAAACACATACACACGGCACTTAAAAATAATGGATACCCTAAACGATTCATTCTCAGAAACTGTAGACCCAATAGTACATCTTTAAACAATACATCTCACACCCGCATATCCATTCCATATATTCACGGCATTTCCGAAACAATCTCTCGCATCCTTAAAGAGGCAAATATCCAAACATTCTATTCCCCTGTCACAACACTTCGCAAACAACTTACAAAAGTTAAAGACCCAATTCCACCAGAAGATCTCACAGGCGCAATATACCAAATACCATGCAAAGACTGCAACAAACATTACATAGGACAAACAAAAAGAATGATCAAAACAAGAAAAAAAGAACACAAACAAGCACTCGCGAAAGGAGACATAGCCTCACGTCTGGCAGAACACGCTTTACAACACGGACACGAACCCGACTGGGACTCAACAAAAATACTACACCGTCACATGAATAGTAGACTCTCCTTAGAATCTTGGGAAACTTACAAACTACACGGGAAAGCCATTAATACATCACAACCACTTCCAGAAACTTATAAACAACTCTTACTCTGAAATGTATGAGAGATCTCCAAATTAGGTAGCCTGCAGTATGGGTTTCTCATTGGTCCCTATTGGGGTTCTTCCATGATTCTATTGGAGGCCTCCCATTGGTTCTCATTGGGTTTTTCCATTCTGCGGGACTACTCTGATGAAGGGTTTTCCAGAAATTTCAAGTATAAAAAAGAGACAGAAACATAACATCGTCATTACTCCTGATGAAGGACTGCTGCTGATGTGTCCGAAAGCTTGAGTGATCGTTTTCATTGCTATTTTACCAATGTTTAACACATGTAATAATGATAATAATAATAATAATGCTTTTTACTAGGGATATATATGCACACAAGAATATTGGAAATTTTCGGTAAGGATCTAATGGAACAAAGGCAGTAGCAAAGCTGGTTTTCAGGAGGAATTCATATTCTGCGATATGCGACATGCAGAATTAGTCCATGGAAATAGTTACAAAAGTAGCATACAGGAATATAAGGTCTTTGAGTCAGGCTGGTCATGGAGACGTCACAGTGGCGTACGCAGAGGGGTTGCTGGGGATTATAACCCCCACATGGCGATGAAATTTTGTATATATATTCACATAAATACATGGAGTCGTAGCTTTGTAATTCCCCTTCCACATGAACACAGTGAGACACATAGTAAGAATATATAGTAAGCAAGTATTTCATTGCGAAATGTGGAAATAAGAATTTCTGACGACATAGAGGAAAATCTTGGAAATAGAGTCAGACAGCGAACGTTCGTCAACTGTTTTGAAAACTGTGATTTGTTTTATTTTCTTCCAGAACAACAGATTGCAATATGACCAAAGATGCAATCTGACATTCTGGAAGAAAGACGAATTGCATCTTTGGTCATACTGCAATCTGTCATTCTGGAAGAAAATAATAGATTGCAATATGACCAAAGATGCGAACGACGGCAACGACTTATGTATTTGGACAAAGGAGATAAATCAACTGCTGAGTGTTTGAAAACAAATGATTGCGATTACTACGTCACCGATGACAACGAAGTTGAATAGCAATGAAATAGCCCAAGCTTTTGGACGCGTCAGCAGCAGTCCTTCATCAGGAGTAATAATGAAGGACTGCTGCTGACGCGTCCGAAAGCTTGGGTGATCTTTTTCATTGCTATTTTACCAGTGTTTAACCTTTTGTATGTAAATTTCCTCCCTGGTACCCTGTATTTTATTTCTAACGAAGTTGAAACTGTGGCTGGTTTGTTAGCCGCAGAGATCGTTGCCTATGTGTTCGAACCTCAAGACAACGAGAATGATACAGAAATAGGGAAACCGTAAACGATGAACTTTCGTTCCAGAATCCTATTGTTTCAGAAGCATTAACAACAATGGCAGTCTTCCTTTTCTTTTATTTACACGATGAGATATATTTATCGGATGTTGAAGATGCTGCAAATTTAATCGAAAATCGTTTGAGGAGAAAAAATACTTGCGGAAGCATACAAAATTTACTAGCTTCGCTTTGGTAGTCATTAGTTTGAAAATTATATAAACCCGTTGAAATATTTTTATGTACTTTTTATTTGCAATTTTTTCTATATATCATACCCCCGTATCATTAAAAATATATTATGTGTTTAGTGATCACTAATAATTTTTTATTTTATTTGAATTCATTATAAACAAGCAAATTTTAATTAACTTCAAAAAACAAAAAAATTGTACATTTTTTTATTATCAGAAAATAAAGCTTATATAGCACCATAAAATCCATTATTGTGTATAACTGTAAGCTTTGATGAGATAAATATTATCACCCTATAATATCACATACACTATAATACACTATAATATCACATACACTATAATACACTATAATATCACATACACTATAATACACTATAATATCACATACACTATAATACACTATAATATCACATACACTATAATACACTATAATATCATACACTATAATACACTATAATATCACACTTACGCTATAATACTATAATATCACTACACTATAATATCACATACACTACAATATCATACTATAATATCCACATACACTGCTATTATCACATACGCACTATAATACTGCTATAATATCACTATATAATACACTATAATATCACTATATAATACACTATAATATCACTATATAATACACTATAATATCACTATAATATCACATATAATAATAATAATATTATTGGTTTAAAACAAAATATCGTTAATAACGGCTATCTACCACTTGTAGCAATCGAATGTGCACAGCCACTTAGAGGTTGTTAAAAATGATTCCCGCTGTAGTAAGAATGGTGATTCTTATGAAATTATATATTTTTTAAAAAACATCACGTGCTTTTTACGTTAATTCATTTAATAGATGATTTTCGTAAGACTAATGCATAGGATTTTAAAGAAAGAAAGGGAAGGAACTAACAAAAATGAAGTGTTTTCTCACAACAAATATTTTGAAACAACACTTCATTTTTGTTTAAAATTTTAATTCTGTTTTGAAGTGGGGGGAGGTTAATTTACGAAATCCACCCTTGCATACTATCCTGAGCCCCCATGTACTAACACAACGCAGAAAGCGAGTTCCGCATTCTGAAAATTGCAAATGAGCAGTGCCATTTAAATAAATGAATTATTTCTGTTAGTAACTGAAGTCTGTTCCCTACATTCAGGGACTATTTGGATAGAGAGGGATAATTTACTCCCCACATCTAGGACATATTTGTGTAGAAGGGATAATTGGGATCCCGAATGGTGATGACGTAAAGATAAGGTTCGTTTCTGTTACTTTTAACATTACCAATCAATTCATCTTGAAAGAGGAGTCGATGACGTCACACGGAAGTGGCAATAGTCGTTAGCACAACTCCCATATTTGCGGGCGTTTGAAATTATAACTTCAATATACGTACGTACACACACACACACACACACATACATACATGCATGCATACCTACATACATAATATAACTTTAAGTAGTAGTTTGAAAATCAACATACATTAATTCCGAGCTGGACGTAAAGTTAAAATCGACGTAGGTGTTCAAGCAGTTTATATAAGGCTAATATAATTACAGCAAAATATCATCATTATATCATCTCAGTTAATCCTTCCTTGGATTAGTCTATATATTTTTTCATGCGTACAGTAAAACCTCTCTTAACGACCATCTCCATTAATGATCCCCTTTTTTGGAAACGGATTTCCTCCCCCACCCTATAAATCCAATGCTAAATTTTCCTCCATTCAGAGTCCATCTCATTCAGCAATTGCTTTTTCACGGAATCGAAGGTGGTCGCCTTAGGGAGGTTTTACCGTATATTGATATATATTGTTCATTATTTCAGAACTTTGCATTTTTTATATTTTTCTTTTTTCTCATATGTTTTGTGACAAAAAATTAAAGCACCCTTAAAAAACTCATCATAATAATCATGAGCATATTATTATAATTAATAATAATAATAATTAATAA
>QLNU02015003.1:117728110-117789641 GCA_006491805.2 Dysdera silvatica | reverse complement strand
CACGATAACTCAATCTTCACCTCAGTTTACCGTAAACCCACACATACAGACAGATATCTCGATTTTTAAATCGCATCATCCAACATGCCACAAAGCTTCCGTTATTAAAACATTAAGTCTTAGAGCGAATTCTCACTGCAGTAATGAAACACTTTCAAACACAGAAACAAAACACACACACACGGCACTTAAAAATAATGGATACCCTAAACGATTCACTCTCAGAAACTGTAGACCCAATAGTACTTCTTTAAACGATAATATCTCTCACACCCGCATATCCATTCCATATATTCATGGCATTTCCGAAACAATCTCTCGCATCCTTAAAGAGGAAAATATCCAAACATTCTATTCCCCTGTCACAACACTTCACAAACAACTTATAAAAGTTAAAGACTCAGTTCCACCAGAAGATCTCACAGGCATCATATACCAAATACCATGCAAAGACTGCAACAAACATTACATAGGACAAACAAACAGAATGATCAAAACAAGAAAAAAAGAACACAAACACGCACTCGCGAAAGGAGACATAGCCTCACGTCTGGCAGAACACGCTTTACAACACGGACACGAACCCGACTGGGACTCAACAAAAATACTACACCGTCACATCACAAACGAGAATAGTAGACTCTTCTTAGAATCTTGGGAAACTTACAAACTACACGGGAAAGCCATTAATACATCACAACCACTTCCAGAAACTTATAAACAACTCTTACTCTGAAATGTATGGGACACCTCCAAATTAGGTAGCCCGCGGTGTGGGTTTCTCATTGGTCCCTATTGGGGTTCTTCCATGATTCTATTGGAGGCCTCCCATTGGTTCTCATTGGGTTTTCCCATTCTGCGGGACTACTCTGATGAAGGGTTTTCCAGAAATTTCAAATATAAAAAAGACACAGAAACATAACATCGTCATTACTCCTGATGAAGGACTGCTGCTGATGCGTCCGAAAGCTTGAGTGATCTTTTTCATTGCTATTTTACCAGTGTTTAACCTTTTTATGTAATTTCCTCCCTGGTACCCTGTATTTTATTTCTAAACGCAATTATTTTGCGGATAAAATACCTAAAGAGCGCAAATTGACATTTTTTGAGTTCAGATGGTGTTTGAAAGTTTTGCATCCGCGCAGATATTGGAGAACTTACCTTTTATATATTGGAGTGATAAGTACCTGATAGAGGGAAAAAATGTTCAGTGTTAGTAGGAGTTCCCAGGTTGAAAAAAAAGGTTATATAATCAGTTTATCTTTGTAATGAGATGTATTCGCAGAAAGTGTCCGTAGGAAGATCCGGGGAAATGCTTGGAGGCCCTGCTGGAACAATGACTTGGTTTCGTTTTTTTTTTCAGCGCTTGCTTCCTAGGGTGCAAATTCAGTTCTTCCCTGTGTCCTCTCGCAATACAGCTAAGTGTTATTATTTGTAATGTGTTTTGCATCAGGTTGCGTATCTACAAGTCATGAAGCAAACTCAATCTAAAATGAACATGAAATTTTAAATAAATTAGAAACTGAATTACTGGGATTTCAGTTATTCGAATCCTCAATTATCTGGAAGAGCGGAACTAAGATTTTTGTTTTCGTTTTGAAACAACGCCTCCACTCAAAAGACGAGAGGGAGAGCTTGGAAGGGGAACGGCTCCTATGATAAAGGAAGCCCCTTCAACGTGGCATGTGTCTTTGGAATATGGCATGGAAGATTCTTGTTATAATCTAGTAGTTTAAAATCTTTGAGGAGTCATATTCTTTTACGTACATGCCATATGTTTAATGCACATCAATCAAGTTCTAATACTATTTTTAATTTTTTTTTCTAACTTTTATTCCTGGTTTTCTTATTTTCTATTTTTTTTAATTGTATTCGATTACACAGGTCTGCAAAATGATACTTTTTAATTTTTTTTCTGCACCGTTTAAAATGTTTTTAATGTTTTTCAGCACGTTTAGTTCAGAAATGCCAAGCTTTCCTTTCAACCAAGTAAGGTTTTTACGTAAAGTGAGGATGAAGGTCCAAGAAAATCACACATAAGATCTAGCAGACCTAAACAGCTTTATTTACGAAAAACATAAAAACGAGATGTATTTTACATTTTATTGCTTTGTTACGTTTGTTATAGCAACCACGAAGTCAATAATCATTAAAATGTCTCTTTTTCTTACCCTCAAAGTTCCGTTTAGAATTTTCTCTCTCTTGTGTGCTGCTGGCGTCTTCTTCCTGGTCAGCATCCATCAGTAGTCTGTATTATAGTGACATTCCACCGGCCTTGATTTCTCCATTCCATTTCCTCTATGTCTTGGATCCTGGTGGAATCTCTCTCCTTGCTCTTCACTTACAGCTCTTACATTTTCTTTGAAATAGCTTAGATGAGGGTTAAAAGTGGATATTCTAGCTCAGCGGTTCTTTAACTTTCCTAGACCGCGGACCCCCTTCAGAGATCACTCACCCTCGCAGACCCCCAAGAATTAACTCAAAGTTTAAAGCCCAGAATTTGCATCATACATATTTATTTCTAGTGTTTCATCACTAATTTTCACTATTTAAGGAAAGAATTTTTCGTCCCCTCATAATTTATTCTTAGCATTAAAGAGCAAATGCTCTTTTCTTGGTGTTTTTCCGAACCGTTGTGGAACACTGGGAAGATCGTGCGGACTCCCTTATATGGTCTCGCGGACCTCCAGGGCTCCGCGGACCACATAAGAACATTCAGGGACATCATAGGACAATATAAGAACCGCTGTTCTAGCTTATTGAACAACATAAGATTTCGAAGTTCTCCAGCATGTTTTTGAAGTCAGGGTCTTTCTGCTTGCCAAGAAACTTCTTTACAACTTCTTTAAAGGATTTTCAAGCTGACCTCTCAATGTTTTCCATTTTGGTTTCAAAACATTTTTCTCTCATGAGTTTTCGAATATTTGGACCAACGAAAACTTCTACTTTCAGCTTCGCTTCGAACAGCCCTGGAAACTTACTTGCCATGTACTTGAAAGTATCGCCATCTTTTGACAGAGCTTTCACAAACTACTTCATGATGCCAAGTTTGATGCGAAGCGGAGGTAGGTGTACTTTTTTTGAGTCCACCAAAGATTCGAAATGCACGTTCTTTTTTCCCCTAGATTTAGCGTTCTGGTCATACCTTCCGAGTCCAGTGCTTGGTTTTAGCACGACCTTCCCATTCGGAGAAGGAAACAGGAGTATTTAGTCTAGCCACCCTGTTGACCAAGGATCATTGAAAGCACTTTAAGATCACCACAGATTATCAATTCGTATTCTTTGTAAGTTAAGCTTGGTCAGACCACGGAAAAACTCTCATACCTCTCTTTCAGATGAACTGAAAGGCCAACCGGTATGGAGGCATATCTGTTGCAGTTGTAAAGAAGGACAGCTTTCAAACTTCTTTGTGGTGAGTTAATGGAGAGTCTTCAACATTTTGCCTCAAGTTTTGTATTCTTTTTCCATCCGTTATGGATCAAAAACTCCAAATTACTTAGAATTCGTTACGTTTAACTATTTTTTAAATGTACTTTGATTTTAATATCATTTATGTTTTTGACTTTTAGATAACTTTTTTTACTTTGTGTTTCAGTTTATCACTCATGAAGTAAAATACCTCCTTCTAAGCAAAAATATTGCTTTGACACATTTTTATAGTAGCGCACCACCTAGTAGGTAGGCAACCAGACAGAAATTCTCGATTTGTGTCAAAACTGTACGTGATAGAATTTTTTAAGTATTTTTCCTGGAATCATCATTAAAAAATACATAAGAAACACCCTTGACTTTGAAGAAAAAAAAGTCATCGCAGACATGTGTTATCCGGACTTTTGCTTATCTGGATGTCTCTGGTCCCAATTCATCCAGATAGTCGAATTTCTACTGTACACGCTGCTTATGGCGGAATTTTGCGGAAAAATGCTTAAGAAAATACAAAAATTTCACACTCAGAATTTCAGCTCGAACTGGAACTTATTGACTAATATATATTAAAAAATCTGACATTTTTTTTACGCTTCCGTTGCTCTATTGCAATTACCACGAGCATTGCTGGTAACTGACCATGAACGGCAAGACATAAAGCCTCAAGGAAGAGCGTATATCAAGCGTCAGACTTATGTGTTTGAACGACATAACAACAACAAACATTTGTAACTGTATTCCGAATTCGGAAAAAGACAAGTCTTCAATTGACTATCAACCTATATACACGTACACCATCGGAGACTCTGCCAAAAAGAGGAGCACAAAATTCCTTTATTACTGTATTATAATTATTTAATCATTGGCGTTAATTCTTCTAATCATGAAGTGTTCCATTAAATCAATCCTGAATTGTTGCGCTGTCTTCGAGTACCATACTTTCCAATTCTGTTTTGCCTAAATTATAGGCTAATAAAAATAATAGTAATGCTTATTTGTAACAAGGGTCCAGTCTTGAGATTTAATTTAAATACAATAAATAATTTCACAAAGTATGGTCAAAGCAATATAACTTTTACTTCCCCGTGACGGGTCCCCAGTAAAAATTATAAAATTTAACCGGCTGAGGACCCTATTAATCCGCTGGCGCACAAACTCCGTTTAATAAGTATACAATTAATTTCTTTTTAAACAATTTTATATTGTTAATAGATTATTTGGTAATTCATTCCAAAGCTTTATTCCCGTTTATTTTATTCCATTTCTGTACATTTTTTTCTAACCTTTGGCCGTCTAATTAGCTTCTTCTTGCTCTAATTATCTCTAATTACTTCTAATTGCTTCTCCTTAAATGTTTTTTGTTTTCATGATATTGGATATAAATATTATCAAAATGTTTTTCTTCTTTCATCTTTCGTGTATTATTTTTATTGTGCAATATTTTTCAATTTTGTCAATCGGTAATATATATAATTTCACAAATAATAAATTATAATTTAAGTTAGTATTTTATTTTATGATTTTTAAAAATTTAGTCTGTAGTTATTTAATTACTTCTTCTTGTTTTTATTCAGATTTCCTCATGCACAATTGCTATAAATCAGGTGGCTATATTCAAAAAAAAAGGTAATATAGACTCAGTAACATCAGCAAAGTAGCATTGGTTGTCAGCGCCACGGGCAAGAAAAATATTGCGCCCTCTAAATTCCGTTAGTACCCCCTCCACCAATCCAATATTGAAGTTTTGCGCCCGGAGCTTTCGCAACGGTGGCACCCCCACGCTACGGCACTGAGTAACACAGTCTTTGGAACTGAACGTGTCAATTTCTTTACGATTGCTGTTCCCGATCTGATTTGTTTTTAATTTTTTCAACTTGTTTATTGCAGTTTAAATCGTTCGTTAATGTTACTCCTAAGGAATCAATTTCTTTGACAATTTCAACTTCTTTTCCATTGACATATATTTTATCTAATTCCCTTAATTTATCATTTTTTTTGTTTTTATTTTAAAAATTAACATTTTTGTTTTAGTTTCATTTAGTTTCACATGATTACTTCTTACCTAAAATCCATATTTTCCAACGGTTTCTCGTCCAATTTTTATCGATTCTTCTATGTTATTTGCTCTTATAATTACGCTAGTATCGTTTAAATCCGTTATCTCTTCATATTTTTGGTGAAACTTTCGTGGATTTATTCACCAAAATTCCATGGTTCCTCATTTCAAGTCAACTGCATTATCAATTTTTACAAGTCAGATGTGCTACCCTCCTATCATATTGGCATTTGTTTTTTAGGCTTATACGTTACAAAGTTCATTTTATTAACGGTATTGGTATTTAATTATAAACCACTTAGTGGAACATGTCATTTGCTTGATGTTTTTATGCTGTACAGTAAAATCTATCTATGAAGAAACGGAACGATAAATTGAACTAAAGGTAAATTAGTGATATGTTTTCCGATGTCGAGAATGTCGTGGCAGACAGATTTCGCTATACTGTATTCGGAAACGATTAATATGTAATAACTGTACTTTAAATCAGAATCTCACTTTCTCCCTCAAAACCTTTTAATTCTTATGTGAAAATTACAGCATGAATTAAACACAAAAACTTGTCAATATACGCGGCAAGCCTTCAATATGAAGCGTGCCTTTATTCTATTAGCAGAAATCGACAACTCGCGACTAAAGCTGTCGTCTGTTAGTATATAGGAGCAAAAGTGGGCGGAATTTCCCTGCTTTATTAATCAGCCCGAACTGAAATTGATGACAAGTTGGTCAATAATTCACTTTCACGCCGTTTTGGCAATTAATTATCGAAATAGGCTCAAAACTACACGTAATTTAAGAGGCAACTATTTCTCTTCGGAACAAAGAAAAGAACTCTGACGATGGCGAAACATTTTTTCGCCTTTCTGGCCTTATTTCTTTTTTACTTCTCGTTAGCAGATGCATCCATCATCTGGTCCTGTCAGTAACGATCGCCTCTTGTGCCACAGGTAATATAAGGAGGATTGTTCAATTAACGGGACGCTGGATTGTCGCCTGTCAATTTTAAATGGCACCTCACGTAACGATGCAAATGACAGATAGAAGAGTCCATTTAGCTTTCCTTTCTCTTAACCGTTTACTACCACCTACTGCCTTTCTCCGCTATTTGGGTTAGATAGATAAAGAAGTGGGTATGTCCTCCAGAATATTTATGTAATTATGGCTAATTAGCCGCTTGCTTCTTAAGGATAACAAACTTTTAAAAGAAACTTTTCAAACTCTACGATTTTAAATTTATCTCTGAGCATATACAGGGTGTTTTAATAAATGGAATAAACTTGAAGAGGAGATAGTGAACAGCAAAACGAATGGTTTTCCTCCGAGAATGTATAAGCGGAAATGAAATGCAAGGTGGCAGAAGGCGCATAATTAGGAAACCGAGGAGATGAGACGAAAACACAAGAATGACGTGTAAGTCACAAAAGCAAGTTTAATGAGAACGACTTAAAACAATTGCTCAAAACGACGACCCGAAAAGGAAATGCATGCGGAGCAATGGTGAAGAAGGGATTGATGAACGTTCTGGAATATTATCTGGAATTCGAATATTATTCTGGAATAATATATCTGGAATTCGCGAGGAAGCGAAATTTGAATTCCTATCCCAATTTTAACATTATGGGAAAAATCTCCAGTCTGATTGGCTGCTATCGAAACCGCGTCATGCTATATTGGCGAAACAAATAAGAGGGGGAAAAAAAAAAGTTCGCCAAACACAAATTTTATTTGGTCAATAAACGATAAACTCCCAGATAGAGAGATATTATATTTTGTTGCATTTGGGCTATTTGGTATCTAAAGCGATGAGGTCATCATCAGTAATAATTAGTGAGTCAACATTTCTACTAATTCAGACATAACTCGAAGACTATCCAAATGGACAGTGAAGGGTATTCCCCCCGAATCGGGGGGATGTGTAACCCCCCACCCCCACTAACCCTTCTCTGATACAGTTAAGAGTAATTTCTTTTCAGGTTTAAATTTTTTTAAAAACTTACAACAGCGTTCTTTCTGGCAATGTTCCAAAAATTAAGGATGCTGTGTCATAATATCCATTATGATTTCTCCTACAAGACGACTAGATAACACGTGGGGCAAAATTTGGCATTTTTTTCGCCAATATGGCGTGATGTGGTTTTGAGAGCAGCCAATCGGACTGACGAATTTCCCTGTAATATTAAAAGTAGGGTACGAATTCAAATCTCGCCACCAGGCATGTCGAGCCCTTCCCCAGCAGTGGCTGAAAATCTAGCCACAAGTTCCTCTTCCGATTCAAGGGGACTTGCATAGCCCAGGCTCTTGCGTTGTCCTTACAAAAATAAGTCGTGAAACGACAGATCGGGCGATCGTGGTAGCCAAGCTATTGGACAACCTCGCCCATTCCATCGGCCCGGAAAGCTCACGTCCACAAAATGCCCCAGCACTTGTCCATAATATGCTGGTGCTCCATGATGCTAGAAGCACGTACGCCACTGGATATCTAAACAGATTCTTCAACAAGACAGAAGGTCTATTACTATATGTCCCCAATTTATATACTTTACAATGGCATGTTTTGACAAACTATTCTGAAATGGTATGTCTATTTGAAATCACACATTCCATAAAGGTAGTCTTCCTAATATCACACGCCGTGCCGTATTTCTCAATAGGCTATACTAGGCTATAGACTAGGGCGGCAAAATTTTGTGTATTGTGTATGGTAGAATAAAATCATTATCATACGATGATATAATCAGATGTTTTGCCGAGAAGAAAGATAGACATCATGCTTTCCATTTAAATACCAGTGTTCGATAGGCTTTTATTTTTTTGTTCTAAAATTAAAATTTATTTCGATAAAATTGAATTTGATTTATTATATACCAAAAAAGAAATAATACTTTAACATAAGCTTTTATTGTTTAATATTTGTGTTTCAGTTTATGAGTTTGTTTTTCAACATTTTTAGTGTCAACATAAAAGTTTTTGGCATATATTGAATGTAACAATTTTTATGTTCCTACCACTGATTGAGGGTAATTATAGCTCTAATAGCCCTCCTGTAATTATAGCTCTAATTGAAAAGATATCCTGCAATAACAGACCTGTAATTGATACGTAATAACGTCTGTAATTAATATATTAAGGCATCTGTAAGTGACATAACATGTCTATAAATGAGACATCCTGTAATAATATATTTGCAATCAGAAAAGCATAGTGTGTTTTAGTCACGTGCAATTAGGGTAACATCATGTAATGGCATTCATAATTACAAGACATCTCTGTGCTCTTATCCATACCGATATATTAAAAGCAAAAGTTTGTGGGTTCAATAAAAAATTGTATTATATCCTATGTTTTGTACTTGGCAGTTCTTCATTAATGATGAGTATAAATAAAGAGAAGAAATCTAATATTGTATGCATGGTTAATCTAATTTGATTGAAACGAAGGTTGCAACTTACGTTTCGGACGGACCTTGATCGTCCTTCATCAGAAATACATCTAATCCAAACTAAACAAACACAGAAGTGTTCCGGCTGTGGGTGTTGCCGTTCTTACCAGTTAGGAATAATTTTTTCGGGCGAAAGTTGCCGACAGATCCATCTATCGCCAATGGAAAGGAAATCTAAGCAGCTAAAGTGATATTTGTTGACTGGAGGACATATTTATCATATGAGGAAGGTTCAATGGTCCAAATCTTATTGATGCCTCCCACTGCCAACGCAATCGACAAATATTTACAATTCTCACTTAACAATGAAAAGACGACCCTACCTTCCTTAAACCTTTTATTAAAAAAGTGGGTGTCAATTTGCTGCATCGGTTTACCAGAAACCATTCACGATGTTACTCCCATCTTGTACTAAATCCTATCACCCATTTAAACAAAAAAATGGCGGCTTTTTTTATGCATATGAAAACCGGGTTTAAAAATGTGTTCAATCACCGCAATCGCAATCCAGGAACTTACCTTTTAAAGTCAATTGCTGCTGAGAGGGAAGTACTGCTTCCGTTTGTCATGCTATTTCTAATGGTAAGAGTATTCATGTCTTCATTTTTTCTGCATAACGTTACAAGAGAATGACTTCGAAAGCGAAGGAGACTCTCTCCACATAGAGTGGATTAGGATACGGAAGTCTTCCCAATGTAAATTGATAATCATTTTAAATGCTATGCAGCTAAGAACTAGTTTTTAATAACATTTTTAAGGAGCCAAAAGAATTTTAAATCTTAAATTAATTTAATTTAATTAATTTAATTTGCTCTTTTTGGTTGATAAAGGCACAAGGTTTCAAGAATTAAAAGAGAAACCTGATCTAACCATAGTATTAATTAGTAACGTGAAACACTCCGCTGAAACAATAATAAACTATTTAAAACACGACTAACACAGTTAAAATAATTTATTAATTAAGGTGGATGACGATCGTTTCGGCAGTGAATGACTGCCTTTGTCGAATCCAGTTACAAAAGTGAAGGTAAACTTTACCGCACTAGGCGTATAAACACGTGTTGCCATATTTATTTATGGAGAACATATGGAATGGAGGTGAAGAGACTTTTTTACGCACATGAACCCAGCGTACAAAAGTCGCTTCACCTCCACTCAATATGTTCTCCATATATAAATATGGCAACACGTGTTTATACGTCAGGTGCGGTGAAGTTTACCACTTTTGTAACTGGATTCGACAAAGGCAGTCATTCACTGCCGAAACGATCGTCATCCACCTAATTAAATAATTTTAACTGTGGTAGTCGTGTTTAAATAGTTTATTAACCATAGTATATCTGGTACTGGATAAAAGATAAAATTAAGGTAAAATTACCTTAGAAGTTTTGACTTCATGCTCATGGTGCATATTATAGAATATTTTGTTTTTATTTCTGTATGTGCCCCAAACAAGCTGGATTTATTTCCTGAACCTTATGACCTCATTAAGGGGCTCCTTGAGACAAGGGACCTACAGTTTCCTGGGAAATCAAGCCATTAATTATTGGCTACTAAACTACTGGCAGTAGAAAATTAGCTTCCGCCCCACGATTTATTAGGACGCAAATGGAAGATTTTCAGATGGCATAGAAAGAAGCACGTTTCCTCAACATCACGTAACGGCCTTTTTCTCATTTGGAATTAACATTGAAACTAACACTGCTGTTTTCTGTACTTTTTGTTTTTACTTACATACATACTTTCCTAAACTCAAAATTTGAATTTTTTTATAAATGCAACAATTTTATTTAGGCCTCACGGCACCAGAAACAAAACAGACGAAAGTAACAGAAATACCTGCTCAAATACTACGTATATATCAATATCAAAAACTACGTATATGTCAATATCAACAACGACGTATATGTCAATATCATATCTTTTATAGTAGAAGTGATGGGAAAATGTATAGTATTTTAGAAGTGATTATTACATCTTGCTGTGATGTATAAATGTCCTATTGTGAGGATACCCTCTTTTTCATTCCTGCATTTGACTCTAAAAATAAATCTGGTGTCATAAATAGAAAGATTTAAATTGCTACTTACATATAAAACAACATATTCTAATGAGGTAGGATAGTAAAAAATTGACCTAGTTTTATGATTTCGGATAATTTCGCATAATAGAGCGGATGAGAAAGAAGAACGGCAGATTAAAAAATATTTTCTAGGAGAATGGCAAAACTCGAAGAATATTTGCTTGGGGAATGGATTGAACTATTTGAAAACTAAAATATTGAATTAATCTTTAAGATATATAATAAGTGTAAAATTGTTATTCTCAAGGGATGGCGCTCTTTGCTTCCTTGAATTCATTGACATCATTGTGTGAATACTTTTCCAATTTCATACTATCCTCAACAAATAAAAATATTTGTATAACGAATTTTGTACAAAAAAATATGTTCTATTTTTAAATTCCATACATTTAGGAAATTTTAATCGAATTTTGTGAAAGGTTTAAAAATTTCTTATTGAAAACGAAAATATTCGTAAATTGATTGTACACATAAAAATAACAGAACAAAAGATTGAAAAACAGCATATAATTACAAATATTATTTAACTTTTACAGTAAAAATTAATCGTTCTGAAAGTACATTAATACCACATGCATATAACGCAATCAATAATGCGTAGAAAAGTTTTTAATATTTTGGATTGTGCGTGCGGAAAGGTGCAATTAATGATATGCAATTCGGTTAAAAATTGAATATAAATCACCTATATAATCGAATTCTAGCAAAGTTTAATTATTTTTTCTTTGTGATGAGATGTGAAATTTGCTTGCTAAAAGTATAAACCTCCTATAATAAATCAAGCCTTCATTAAACTATCATCATTAATTACATTTAGAACAGACTAATATTTTGACTAATCGATTTATTTTATCGACTTATTTTTTTGGCCTAAATTCAGTTTACACCACTAAATTGTTTGTAGTTTTGTGTGTTGTGTTTTCCAACATTTAGGCACCGTTGATCAATTAGTTTTCGTCATGAGTTAGATCAGCATTTCAAAAGATATCACTTATACCTACGATATCATACGATATATCACGAAAAGTTTCCGTAACATTCTATACCTTTGTATACACTTAGTGTTATGCGGAGATATACCACGTAATGTATGCATAAGGTGATGTGGGAGGTATACCGCGCAATGTATATATAACGAGGTAAGCGGAAGTATATCACGAAAGGTATACGTAACGTGGCATACAAAAGTTGACCTCGGAAGATGCCTGTAATGTGTTATGTATTTGGAGCTGTATCACGGAAGGTATACGTAGCAGAGAGTGCAAAGGTATGTCAATGGACAAATTGGCCCTTTGGTGGCAAAGTGTTAACAGGAACATTTAGGACGCTATTAACCCATGTTCACCTCCCAACGGTAGCAAAAGACAAAACTGAAAGAACATTTACAAACTAACTGCACACCGTAGTCGCAGGTTTGATTTTCCTGGTCTGACGAGACTCAGATTCTTCGAAACAGTAAAGGTAGGTTTCCAAACAAGAGGGCTTGGTGGTTACAGACGATCTTCACTTTATTGGCTTTAAAAATATTGCTTCTGGAACAACCTCTCGTTGCCAACATAACTTTCATAATTATAATTTTTATCCGTTGGCAACGACAAATTTTCTTTACGTGATTAGCAAGCACTATTACTTTAGACATTTGGCAACAAGGTTATGACCGTTTTTTCAAAATCTAGAAAAGATCTTCTTTAATTAACTATTAGCAAGGATGGACTGGGTAGCCGGCAAACCAGCCCCCGGGTCGGTGCGCCCTCATATCTATAGGACTCACGCCCTCATGGGCTATAGAACTTACGCCCTACGATAATCCAAGGTATGTACCCAGTATTCTTCATTTTACTGTTTCACCCTACTAACAAGTTAATCATAATAAAGATATGTTTTTAAATTCGATGAGGACAAATATTTTTCAAACAAACCGCAACTTTCAAAGACTTTTTACTCCACTCTCAACAGTGTTAACATGGTAATGAATTTCTCAGTCGTGCCGTTATCCCACGTTCCAACCAGATGATATCGTAGGCCGCGTTCTGTTGCTTCACCTACGGTAATTAAGGGCTAAGTACTTTTTCGCACAGACACCAAGTAGACTTCTCAAAAAACTAAGTCATGAAGCCACAACACCTTCGCTGTCTTTACGCTGTAAAAACACAAACCAATAGTGGATCCACGGAAAAAGGGAATTGGGGAAACTTGCCTCCCCCCCCACAAATTCATAAAAATGCGGTGTAAAATGGATATTACGGTTATAACGATGAACCGCATATATAATGATGGAACTTGCACTAAAAGTTTAATTTCCTATTTTGTTTTTTTAAATTTCTACAAGATAAAAAAAAAATCCGTGTTTTTCGCGCTATATCCGGAAACATGCTAAATACGGACTTGTTATAAGTGGGTCCTGCTATATTTTACATCCCCTAAACTCCCTCTCCGTATCTGCCTCTGCACAACTATGCTATAAGCATTGATATTGTTTAAGTCTAGCAATTTCAGTACGCAATCCACCCCCCCCCTTTTTTTGCAAACCCGTGGATTACATACTTCGAGAAATTTTTATTTCTTCGTTACATTGGTTACAATGTTTTCATTAATTAATATTTATTAATTATATTTTTTTAATGCAGTCGGGTTGTGTAATAACTTATTTATTGAATTTAATTTCAAATTTGTTGAATTAATTTCAAATTTATTGAACTAATTTCAAATTTATTGAACTAATTTCAAATTTATTGAACTAATTTCAAATTTATTGCATTAATTTCAAATTTATTTTTAATTTAATCTCAAATTTATTGAATTTAATTTCACAATTATTGAATTTAGTTTCAAATTTATTGCATTTAGTTACACATTTATCGAATTTAATTTCAAATTCATCGAATTTAATTTCAAATTTATTGAATTTAATTTCAAATTCATCGAATTTAATTTCAAATTTATTGAATTTAATTTCAAATTCATCGAATTTAATTTCAAATTTATTACTCTGGGCAGTCTAAAATAGACGTTTTGAACATTTTAGTGGTGTGGGGGAATTTGACCAAGTTGTTCATGAATAGTACGCTAAAATTAATTTAATCCTATAAACACACAGCATGTTTTTAAAAAAAGTACCAACTATTGTATCGGAAACTGAACCAAATGACTGCCTTAGAATTCCGAAAATATACACTGTATTTCTCTTTTCTATGATATTTATGTTGTGCTTTCATTCTTATACGTAATAAAAGTATTAATTTACAACGGTCATTTTTAACATGAAATCTATGTGTGTATACATGAGCAGGTATTCTACTCAACATGCGGTTATAATTACCAACTGCCAAAAGTATCCAAAATATGCGACATTAAGCTTGAGTTGAGTAAGCCATATAAACACATTTTAACCACAATGCTTTTCGGAAATACATGCGTGTGTGCATCCACTTGTGTATATGCAAAAATTCGATATAAGAGTGAAGGTAAACGTATTGAAGAAATAGAGCAATTTATCCAGTTAAAATAATATGTATTAATACTTTAAATGTTTAGGTTCATTTATTAATTCGCCAAAAGATAATTAAATTCAAATAGAACGTTAGAGAAAGATATGCCTTTTTGGCTGTGCCTTCGTAGTACGTGTGCACACGTTGATGGTAAACGGACGACTGACTATTATTTTAGAATTAGAACCGCAATTACAAATATCCTTGCCAAATACAAAAAGGTTAAATTATAATTATACAATATATTTTTATCATATACGGGAAGTGAAATTATTTACATTTGGAAAACATGTAATAAAAGGAAACAATTTGACATTTTGCCAATTTTAGAAATTGAAATTTTAAATTTGTATTAGTGCGTTCCCAAGTGGCAACAGTCGAGAAAGTCTGCAAAGTTAGCAATTCTATTGTTGAAGCACACAAGATTACCTGGTTTAACAGAAATAAATCAACGACAACTTACCCTGGTTAAATGCCAAGTAGTTGTATCCATAGAGCCTTAGCCCTCTATTCCAAATATCAAAGATTTCGGTCATGCATGCCAAATTGCAGAGCTGAATCTTTCTAGCCTAAATAATCCTGCAAAAAAAAACAAAAATAAATAAAACCACCATAACAACATACATTTTTTTACATCAAAAGAATTATTGAAAGGTGTTTTGACTTCGCGTTTTAAGTCCGAGCTAGAGCTACATATGAGATTCACTATAATTTAATAATTACATATATACCCGAATAGTACATGTCGATTAAACGAGTATTATAATAATAATTACTCGTATGCAAGAATAGTACTAGCCGATTATACGAGTATTATAAAAATAATCAGCTATATTCAAGAATTATTATGTGTTATATGCAAAATGATTACCTATATATAACAGAATTAGAAATAAAATACAGGGTACCAGGGAAGAAATTACATAAAAGGGTTAAACACTGGTAAAATAGCAATGAAAAAGATCACTCAAGCTTTCAGACGCATCAGCAGCAGTCCTTCATCAGGAGTAATGACGATGTTATGTTTCTGTCTCTTTTTTATACTTGAAATTTCTGGAAAACCCTTCATCAGAGTAGTCCCGCAGAATGGGAAAACCCAATGAGAACCAATGGGAGGCCTCCAATAGAATCATGGAAGAACCCCAATAGGGACCAATGAGAAACCCGTACCGCGGGCTACCTAATTTGGAGGTGTCTCATACATTTCAGAATAAGAGTTGTTCGTAAGTTTCTGGAAGTGGTTGTGATGTATTAATGGCTTTCCCGTGTAGTTTGTAAGTTTCCCAAGATTCTAAGAAGAGTCTACTATTCTTGTTTGTGATGTGACAGTGTAGTATTTTTGTTGAGTCCCAGTCGGGTTCGTGTCCGTGTCCGTGTTGTAAAGCATGTTCTGCCAGACGTGAAGCTATGTCTCCTTTCGCGAGTTCATGTTTGTGTTCTTTTCTTCTTGTTTTAATAATTCTTTTTGTTTGCCCTATGTAATGTTTATTGCAGTTTTTGCATGGTATTTGGTATATGGCGCCTGTGAGATCCAGCATCCCAATAGTACATCTTTAAACAATACATCTCACACCCGCATATCCATTCCATATATTCACGGCATTTCCGAAACAATCTCTCGCATCCTCAAGGAAGCAAATATCAAAACATTCTATTCCCCTGTCACAACACTTCGCAAACAACTTACAAAAGTTAAAGACCCAGTTCCACCAGAAGATCTCACAGGCGCCATATACCAAATACCATGCAAAGACTGCAACAAACATTACATAGGACAAACAAAAAGAATGATCAAAACAAGAAGAAAAGAACACAAACAAGCACTCGCGAAAGGAGACATAGCCTCACGTCTGGCAGAACACGCTTTACAACACGGACACGAACCCGACTGGAACTCAACAAAAATACTACACCGGCACATCACAAACAAGAATAGTAGACTCTTCTTAGAATCTTGGGAAACTTACAAACTACATGGGAAAGCCATTAATACATCACAACCACTTCCAGAAACTTACAAACAACTCTTACTCTGAAATGTATGAGACACCTCCAAATTAGGTAGCCCGCAGTATGGGTTTCTCATTGGTTCCCATTGGGTTTTTCCATGATTTCTATTGGAGGCCTCCCATTGGTTCCCACTGGGTTTTTCCATTCTGCGGGACTACTCTGATGAAGGGTTTTCCAGAAATTTCAAGTATAAAAAGAGACAGAAACATAACATCGTCATTACTCCTGATGAAGGACTGCTGCTGACGCGTCCGAAAGCTTGAGTGATCTTTTTCATTGCTATTTTACCAGTGTTTAACCTTTTTATGTAATATGCAATAATATAAGATCTTAAAAAATGAAAAAGGCAAAGTCTCCGGCCAGTGTCCATATAGCGATAACTTCTTAGAAATCAAAAAGTCATAATGAACTAGACCGCCGGGGCATGGAAAATGAAACCTTTAGCTTGGATTACATGCTTTTATCCTTTATGCGGATAGGGAAGAACATTCCCTCAAGAAATTGGGAAGACCCTGGATCTTTATGTATTAAATATTGATAATTGAATTATCTCTGCAGAGGATAATAATATCTTGAGAAAACGCTGAAAAATATTTGCCGTTTTAGTACTTGTTTTTGGTTAATTATATAAAAAATATTGAATAATATTTTACATAATTTTCATCAATGGTAGCATATGATTGACATAACAATACTTTAATTTATTTTTAAATTTCCTGTGATTTTTTATCCAATTCTTATCGAAATCTACATTGGAATTGCTCGTACATTAATTAGAAAATGAAGATGAGATCAAATTCGTTTTTTTTAATCCTTCTATTTATCTTTAGTTTTTCATAATTCTGAATCTTGTCGCTGTTTCTATAGAATTCTAAGGAAAGGGGCGAATATTTTTAAAACAAATTTAGTTTTATAAACCTGCGAAAATTGTGTTATTCGAGGATTTTAAATTTATGTTAACATAGAAAAAAATTCTAAACAAAATAACTTTGACTTATCTATAGAATAAAAATAAATATCAAATAAAATAATTTGCAGCACGCATAAATCAACAAAGGAATCTTTAGAACTCTATTATTGTATAGAATTTCATTGAAAACTATTTTCGTTACAAAAATAATTTTGACGTAAGGAGGAGCATATGAAAAATATCAATAGAAAATGTAAAAATATACTGTCCGAAGAATAAATGATTGCTGAGTTTTATACAGAAAAATATTTTAAATTACCTAAACGAATACAGCGTAAGATGGAAAATTAGTTCTTTTTAAGTTCTTTTTAAAAAATTTCAGAATCTTTTCAATTTATATTATGAACTTTAATTTATTTTTTATTTAAATATTTTCGAGTAGCTAACTTCAAAACCATAGCGTTTGTTCTGTATTAAGCATTAATGATTTCTTCTTTAATTAAATTTAATGTTCTGTATTAGCTTAAAGTATACCGTTTAGAAAACACTACGCATTAAAGCCAATCCTCGAAATAAAATATGGTTTATTTCATTTAACGAATAACGAAAAAGTAATGAAGTGTTAATAGGAAGTATGCAGTGAGTATTAATGGCAATAAAACGATTTTTATTTCCATTTTATTCCATTCCATATTCATTACTGTTTCGAAGAAGAGTGTATTAATGACTACAATGATAAAAATTTCTTGTAAATCTTTTCTAGTCATATCTAGGTTTTCTTCTTGTGTCTTATCAAATAAACACAACCGCATATACCGCTTCCCAAAAAAAATGCAACACGATGAAAATTTTGTCGTAGAGCTATGGAAATTACAGGATATATATATATATATATAAATAGACTTTATATAATAAATATAATAAAAGCAATCAGACAACTTTGAGCGGTTTGTTAGATTATTGGTACATGAGCCGGCTTTCGGCTGCGCTAAAGGGCAGCCTTCATCAGATGTATATGGAGCGAATCGAACATACAGCAGATAATATAATCAAGGAATACAAATGGGGAAAAAATAATGTAAAAGAAGTAAGAACAAAGATAAAAATAAGAAATATAAACCACGCGCGCGAAAAAATAAGGGTTTTTGTCAAATACTTTTAGGCCGAGTAAGTTAAAAGATGGAGTTTAAGAAGAGATAGAAAGGTACATAAGATATGGTGTAGTAAAGAGTTGGCTTATTAACGAGTGAATTGTTATTATTGAAGTTTAGAATTAGATTGAAGAAATTGTTATTAGTGAAGAGTTATTGAAGAGTTATTATTTAATTAAGTCTTATGTTAGATATTTGAAATTTTCTCGCGGCCGCGAAAAGGAATTTATGCTGTTATATGTGCAAAGATTAAGCTTGCTGAGTGAGAATGTCCGTACGCTGCCAACGATGACACTTACTTTAACTGGGTGACTATATTCTATATAGTTATAGGATTGTATAGAGGTAGTTAGTTCTTGTATCATTTTGTGGTAAAAATTGGACTGAGTGTATCAATCGTGTCAAATTTAAAGATCTTTTCTAAAAACAGAAATGTGAGTTATCGCAGCGAAACTGGATAACTTTTAAACGCATGTCACAATGCACAGATCGATAATGAAACATAATGCTGTAGCGGTCCCACAATTCAAAACTGCCCACAATTTGTTAGATGTGGAAAAGGGCACTTTGTGCTCCAACATCGACGGAGGCGTTTTGTCGCAGATTGAGATTGGCTTTCAGGGTGGAACTAACACTCGTCGTGAAAGCTTGCAGTGGCATGGCACTAAAGCTATCCAGCGTGACACACGGCATAGCATGTTCAGCGATGAATTTCGATTCGGTCTAACGTAATGTGGCAAACAAACTAATTTTTTGTTGTTTTGGAGCGTTACATTGCTCGTCAAAGGGGAGTTAGGTATTAGCGTGCTATCGGATACACAATAGCTATGCATCTCTAGTACGCGCAACAAACAAATTGACGGGACAACAATATGTTGATGAGGTGCTACGTTCGTTGAGGTGCTACCCTATTTTCAGAGTATACCAAATGCCATTTATCAGCATGGCGACGCATAGCAACAGAGAGAAAACATCAACAGGCACACTTTGCATAATGATCCGGTGATTCCTTGTCCAAAATTATCTTCAGACGTTTCTCCAATTGAGAATCTATGGCACACGACCAGTGGCGTCCCCGGAAATTTTTTTGGGGTTTTCATTCATAAGTTAGAAGCGGGAGTAAATTACTTTTACGAAAAATCGAACTTCATGTATAATAAAAGGATGTGTATTTTTAATCAGATTTGGGTTTTTAACCCCCAACTCCCCCCTTGGGTACGCTAATGGACACGACTGAACATCATATTTATGCTTTCCAACATTCTCTAAACCAGGACAAACTCTGAACCTTGGCTAATACAACATAGTTCACAATACCTCAGTGTACTTTCTGACGCAATGCCATGCCGCATAAACTAATTTAATCTCAATACAGGGGGTCTATTACATGCTGAACACTATACATTAACACGCGATGTTCGTGTACCTGTTTGAAATTAAAATAATTTTTTCAGAACGTGCTTATCTGTATACCAAGTTTGTCTCATTTGAAGCATTTCTTCATGAATTTGCATATTCTTTGTGGCATAGTGTTTTGTGTCAAACAGGATTGTCATTCATTATTAGGTAATTCTTCATTGCAATATCTTGGTTCCGTTCAGTTTTGATGTTTTTTCGGTAAAGATAGCTGATAACAGAAGAAAATACAACCAAATTTTAAGTTCTATGGAAGCTTATTCACATCGTTGTTAAGGATGTTAAATTCCAAAACAGCGTCAATGAAAATCATGGAGGTTGAAACATGCCTTGCTAGCCAAAATCTCTGAAGAAACCTAGCGCTTATTACTACTCGTAAGTGAACTCAAGAGAGCCACAGTTACTTCTGCATCGGTTTTGTTTAACCTGTTTGATTTTGAAGCACTCACACAATTCGAAACGTCAAAATGCTCGTATGCCGTTCAGTGTCTTTAAATATATCTGCTTTTATAATTATGTTAATTTGAAAAATACTCAAAATTCACACAAAAGCTGCATTGCAAAATCAATGACTAAAAAAGTGCCACTAAAACACGCAACAAAATTCTATAAAACTATACAGAAACAGTAAGATTGTAGTTGATTGTTAAATGAAATAGTTGCCTAAAGATAGAAAATAAATTGAAGTAATAAGTTTAAAAAATAGGTCAAGATGGTTTCGAAAGTAAAAAATGTGGAAAGATTGTCAATTGACATTAGATGAACCAGTATTCAATACTTACATAAAAATGCATTTTCATGAATGCACATTTACACGAAAAAGGCAAAATCGTCATTAATTTTTCATTGACGAATGTGAAAAGAAATGATTATTGAGATAGAACAGCTCAGTTTATGTTTGTTTATATTCTCTACAGCAAGGACTGTTATAACCCATATTATGTCAGAACTTGTAGTTTTCCGAGGGATGTGAATATCTGCTTGAAGTGTTATACCCCAGAATGCGGGTTCCTGAATCGAAGAAAATATTCAGCGGCAAAAGAAGTTAAATGCGGATTTTATGCAATGTTTACAAGCACTAATGTTTACGCTGGCTCGTGATTCAATTATGGTATTCAGAATATATATATAGAAATAAGCTGTGTTAAATAATTCAATATTTGTATGGGTAATGGTTGTTAATAACAATATAAATTTTATAACAACTTGTTATATAATTTATATTTTCGGAAACGCGTCTTATTTCGTTCTTTTTTTTAGTTCAAACATCAAGTGCTTAAATATAATTTATATAATTTCGATAAGTTAATAAAATTATTTAAGGTTCACCTAAACTAAGCATTTACAGCAATACTGAATCCTTTTTAACTTGATTTGATAAAGGGAACGGACGAGATATCGAGGTTTCGGTTTTCAGGAAGATATATCAAAATATTGTTGTCGAACCTCCACAATTAATGACGAACGGCACATTGTATAAATTAAAAGACATCACAAAATTCCCTTATATGTAATCACCCGCATAACTAATGAATGGGGTGGCTTAACTACCGCATCCCCCCTTACCAAGCAAAAATTACAATAAATATTATATGTAAAATAGGAGGGTGGGTATATAGCCCCCCCCACACACCTTTAAACTTCGATATTAGCCAGGTCAATATAGGAAACTAAGAGTAATTAGTAGTATCACAAAACTTGCATTCCACTGCCTGCAATTCAAAAAGATTTATCAGTAACATACTAAGCGTTTCAAACTATCGATTGGAAGTAAAGAGTTTATGAAGAAAGGAGGTGTACGTTTGCAAATTATTTCGCAAAAAAATTCACACACTTCAAACGATTGGTAAACTGATATTTCAAAGGAAGATTTCATGCAGCAAGAAAAGATTTCAAAATGAAATTCGCTTTCTTCATTCATTCGGGAAATCGACTTTCAAACGAAACTTCTGAATTCATGTTTTCTTGCTGTTTGTTGACGACAATATTGCCGTCGTGGCAGATAAATTTTTCAAAAAGAAAGCGCATCATGCGTACTTTCCTCCTCTTTTTCACTTTCCTCTCAATTTCGATCGTTTTTTTTTTCCAGAGAATAAAAATTCGAGACTTTCAACAGAAGGCGATGAGAAAGGGTAGAGAAATAAGGAAAAGCTCTTGGTGTGAGAAGAATTCAAACCCGAAGTTCATGCATAGAAGGCAAACGCGTTTTCGTACGACTTAGATCAGTTGCAACCATTCACAAGAAAATAAGTCATCCATTCATGAAGTTAAATTGTACTACTTTTGTAGAAAATACTGTAAGTTGTGTGATCATTGCCCTTCAACTGCTCGGATCATCAAAACGAATCACATCCCCGCCGGTAAAGTGTCTCTTTACGGAAATAATCTTTACCATCATGCCGAGTATTGATCTCATTTTCTAGACATCAATACAACTTACTGGAACAATGGAACATCAGTCAAAACCATTAATCATAGCGCAACCCGCATTTTACGCAATTGACAATCAAGAATGACCTCCTTAGTTTTACAGAAACGAATCGAAATGACCATTCAGTTTCAGTCAGTCAGTCAGACCATTCAGCCAAGAAGTTTGAGCTGTCATTGAGCCTATATAAAAATTTGTAAATTTGACTTAATCACGAGGAAAATTTGACATATAAAACCATCCAGAATGTTGTTTGTTGCATAAAATCATCGATATTGTGTTAGGAGAAACTATCATGTACTTTTAATTGTAAAGTCAATAAAGCTTTATATGCCGATAATTCAAAACTCAGCTTAATTAATCGTATCAAAGCATTATTTGAAATAATACCAATATCATATATAACTTTTAAAATATTCATAATATGCATGACTAGAATAATTGATAACTGAAATTAATGAGCTACCGATCAACAGCTATCATTCTCAATATATTCTATACAACAACGAATAATTGAAAAAAAAACAATAATACCTCTCATTAGCGGACACTTGGTGGACAGAAAGTTTTAACCGTAGAAGACAGGTGACCCTTAAGAGATTGTTTTCGGAAGAAACGTAATGAAAAACGGATTCCAATGTAAATAAATGCCAAATTTTAAATTTCTTGTTAAAAATTTGCTTCGGAGTTTAATATGAGATGACACTGCATTGTTTTACATCATTGTAACCTCTAAATGGTGCGAGGAAATGCGCTAGTCTCTTTGGATCCTTTCCACACGCAATACGTAAACTACGAGAAATCCACATCCGATGTCTTTAAAGCCTCTTCATCGCAACGAGAGCTTTCACGGTAACAATTATCATTCGTTTTATATAATGAAGACTACTGTAGTTACCGTAATTAATTTAGAACTCGCATAATGGAAGATAAAGTGAATGGCAGAATTTAATAATTTTAAATACATCTTTAGAGAGGCAGTCACGAAAAATTCGCTTCATATTTTCCAGCCTTAAAGTTTGTTCTATCACAGCAAAGTGTTTCCTTCCGCCACATTGGGTTGTTCAAATCATTAAACGGAAACAAAACTTTAGAAAGTCTTACGACTGAATAATTTACGGAACGTGAAATTCATTAGCTCTAAAAGGTAGGTTAAAAGTTCAATAAAACTGGAATTTCGGCTGATATTTCAAACTTACTAACATAACTACAAGTCAGTACGTCACGAAAGATTACAGTTTAAATACTTAACTTTATGCACAGTTTTCATTATTTCAATAAGCTTCTTTGTATATGCTTATTAATTCTTTATGTGTATTTATGTGATACGTTCTAAGATTACGAACTTAGCAACTTTTTAGTAAAAGTTACAGTAAAGGTTCCTGAAACTATCAGTCGAAATTCATCACTTTAATTATAGGTTTCTGTATTCAGAATAAGAAAAATACATTTAAATTTTGTATTTTAATAAATTGTTTATTTCTAAAAGCAGGTTAATAATGTAATTCTGTAAGAAAATATCAAATATCTCCGAAAGTTGCAATCGCTTCTTATAAAATGCAAGCAGGTAATGTCAAAACACAATATATTTGATGTAAAAATGTACATTTTCCTTAAGCTAAAAGAGCCATTTCTGTGTGCAAATTGTATTAAAATTAACACTGCGCACTGAACTTCAGTTGCTAGTTTTTTCTTTTGATTTTTCCTATTTCATGCTTTGAATTTAAAATATATTTTAATTGTTTCTGTTTTAAATGAATCTTGTAAAATTTATGGAATGTGCATCAAACCCACTAGTAAAACAACATTGGACTAATACTAGTAAAGTAATCCCACTAACACAACGAGATCAAACAGCCTTATCAGAAAAATATTGCCTACAGGAAAAGCAACAAAAACTGATAGAAAAAATGGCATGAACCTCTAAAGAACTACACAAACGTATGATGAACAAAATCTTGGAAATAAAACAGCACAGAGTTACAAGAAAAAAACAACATAAGCCTACATGGGAGAGCAGCATAAATTTATGAGGGCCTAACTTAAGCAGTGACAACGCGACCTACACAAGACTACTAGAGAAAAGTAACCAATGATTGCTTGTTTACGTTTCATACGACACAAGGGCCATGATGCGCCGAGACTTGCTGCCTTCCCAGGAATCCGAACCACTGAAGGCCTTGGACATAAGCGCCGACGGCATAAAAATATTGGGGGAGGGGGGACAATATACCAGTAGAAGGCATTTTGTTTGAAATTGGAGGGGGATATGGAACCCTAATACCAACATTGGAGGGCGGGTCCCCCCTGTCCCCCCGCTAAGGGCACCCGTGGCCTTGGAAACCCATCCCTGGACTATAGCAGTCAGTCCGTAAGCGTTCTTTGTGGGCATCATTGAGCGTCAAACAAGGGATAAAGGAAAGCTAAGCGAAAGATTTACCAGACTGCATCACCGCATGGCCAAGTACTAGTACAGTAAAACCTCCCGAAGGCAATCACCGTCGATTCTGTGAAAAGATGGCTGCTCTGAGAAGTGGTCTGTGAATGGAGGTAAATTTAGCATTGTCTCGGGGGAGGAGTAATATCAGTTTCCAGAAAAGGTGGCCGTTGAGGGCGGTAGTCGCTGGATAGGTGGTTGTTAAGAGAGATCTTTATTTATAACGCAAATAAAACCAACATACTAGTATAGATTACCAATTTAAATTACACTACTTATCAATTAAAAAGGTCACATCTAGTTTGATATGTTGAAATTAATAAATCAAACGTATCGTTGTGTATAAAATTTAAAAAGTAGTGTTTTTAGAGTGCCCCGATCTCAAAAGCCATATAAAAGACCTAGCTTAGGAAATGCCATTGAAGAGCTTGCCATTAGCAGTAATGTTAGAAAGGAACTTAGCAAATAAATGCAATTATCGATTCACAAGTAGCTTTGTGTGAATTTGCCATTCGAAAAGTAGGAAGGCCATTAACTCATGGATAATTAATTGCTCCTTGATTTGCAATCATTGCAGCAATTGAACGACATAAAGATATACGAAGATCTTAATGCTCAAGCGTTGAACATTAAAAGGTACTTCCAAATTGCCTTCCCATTACAAATAAATCTCACAGCATTTTTTAATTACGTTCTTTCGTTAATTTTACTTCAACTACATAAATTTACACTTATTGCTCTCATTTGTTTCTCCCTGGCTAGCTACGAATTTCAGAATCAGTAAATCTGCTATTTTCGTTACTTTCAAAATTTGTGCTTAATGATTACAGAGCAATTGAAAGTGCCATTCCATTATCGCATTCAAAAAGCAATGTACAGGGTGGTCATAATTAAACTGAGTGTTCTCATTGCTATTTGCAACTTGATCCAACCACTGGAATGGCACTAAATTTGTTAAGTGGACTATTTGAGACACGAGGGGAAAGTTTCGTGAAAAACAAAGAGTTCTAAAAACGGCCAATAGGCAAATATGTGGCACTGTTTTAGCATCCGTAGCCGAAAATTTTCATAAAACTCAAATAAAAACCTTTCATGAAAATTCTAAATTACGTAGGCTAAAACAGTACCAATAACTGGGCTATAAAGAGATGAGAAAATTTTAAAAAAACATTGAAATTACCAATTCTGCTCAGCAACATGGTTTTGCAACTTCAGGAAAGACAATAGGCTACCTAGGCCAGATAATTTGTATGCAAAATGAAGCACCACCACACATTGCTCAATCGGTAAAATAGCTTCTACGACTTTGCTTTAAAAACGAGGAAGTTAAGAGTTATCATTCTGGGCTTTCCGGTTACGTGGCCACCTCGTTCCCCAGATCCAGCTCTATGCGACTTTCAGCTGTAGGATTACCTCATGTCCAAGATTTATTTTGGAGATATCTAGAATTTTACTACCTTAAAAGGCAGTGCATTACGGGCTGTGATGAACATTCCTTCAAAGATGTTGCGTTCGACAGTGGAGAAGGTTTTGCAGACTACGCGATATCTGGTTCATGAGAACAGTGGCTACCTTGAGCTTATCCACTTCAAAAAGGGAAGTGAATGTGTTGAACAAAATGTAATGTTTTAGTTCAATTTCGTTTTCGTTCTTCATTTGTCTGTCTGTTGTAACTCTGTTTAACATCACATAGCACTGTTGTTGAGCAGATCTGATAATTAAAATGTCTTTCTGAAGTTTCCCATCCCTTTATAGCCTAAATTACTGGTGATGTGTTGCAATTTACGCATTCGATAATTTTTATTAAAGGCTCTTAGCTAAGTTTTATGCAAATTTCGGCTACGTGGGCTAAAACAGCACCACATTTTCTTCCATCGGCGACTTTTAGAACTATTTTCTTCACAGAATCTTCCTTATATCATAAGCAGTATACTTAGAAATTTTCCGAAAAATTCGCACTACTTTAATTTATGGGGTCAGACCGCAAATCCGTAAAAAAAAAGTAGCCAGCACCAGTACCTGTTGAACTTTAACCTGGGTTGTTTGCACAGTAGTCAAGGCATGTTAGAGCTTTTGCATCGCAGGCCCGCAAAAAAATCAAATAGCAGTGTATAACAGAAGATACGTTTAATATCTAACATTCCGAAACATAATTTTGCTTTTTTTTATTCTTTTCACGCCTGTTTATCTCCTTTATCTCTAGTGCTTACTTGTTCTTGAATCTTCGGCCAAACCTATTTTCTTACAAAGAGCAGATGATTGGTTCATTTTGATCCCACGAACCACAAAATTCTGTTGAAGGAGGTGGATGGTGTCTCTGTCATCTATCACACCCGAAATGAAGGAAGATTTCTCACTTTGACTTCAACACATTTCAACATTTCATCTAATACCTGAACTCTTTACCCACTTTACTACATTCACTGATTTACTTTCTTCAGATTTCCTATCATAAAAACGTTTATATTTTCACCAACAGCGGTTTATATTCAACTCGCGCTGATCGAAGTATGCATCCCGTCATACTTCATCGAATCCAACGTTTTTGGTCATCTTTCTGTATTACATTGGTACTGCTATGCTTTTGGCCTTCTCTCCCATTTATTTGTCCTCACTTTATAAACGTATATCGTTCTTACACCACATAATTTTGTGATCTAAATACGAATACAGAAATGCACAGAGATGTAATTAACATTCCAAACACCAGAGGTTCACGATAAAGTAGACTGATGTTTTAAATTACAAAATATTGTTTGATAAAATCAAGTTTCAATATTCATATGGAATATACTGGTTTATAAATAACGTGTATACTGTTTAGTAGATTCCTGATATGGATTTTACTATATTTGCAGAAAATATTTTTTAAGATAAAAGAAAATATTTAGACAGTTCATATCAAGAAAATGGCATTTATAAGCAAAACCAATACGTTGTAAACTGTTTTGACTGCCGTCATCCTAGCGGCATATTTTCCACGAAATTCTGGTAAATTTGAGCCGTCATATTCTTCCATTCCTACAGCGAAGCAACTAAAGACGCCACAAAGGGGTATTTCCTTCGCTGAGACCGAATTCCTCATTCTTTCTCGCCTCACAGATGTTCTGTTGTCCACGGGCATTTTTTCCCGTATATGCAAGTTATTAGATTTTTTATACCAATACTGATAAACATATCGGTATTATATATCGCCGTAGTGGAATTGACATCTGACATCTATTGCGAGTAAAATTCATTTCACTCACCGATTACAACTTGGAACATCTTAAAAGCAGCCAATGATATTTTGCGATAAACATATGTATGTGTTATCATACTTCTGGAGAATTTAATTTCATATATTCTATGGATTTAATATGAATTATTTTATTAAATGAATACATTTTACAAGCTGACTAGGGGGCTTTCTCAATACACCTCAGTAGGCCTAAAAGTAAAAGATTTCTTAGTTCTTCGTTGACAGTTTTTCTTTCAAGTCACATAAAAAAATCTCAGTAAATATCTTCAATAGAATCACAATAGTTGAGAATCTAAAAACGTCGGTCTTTACGAAGTTCATGAAACGCGGACCAAATACTAAGTAGTAAGACCGTTCTGCGACACATTTAGCTGGACAAAGGTCTCTCTGAATTTCTCAGAGTTCTTCGGTCCAATTCATTCAAGAACGTTTTTGGATATATCATAAAAGCGTTGAATTTTTGTCTGTGAGACTCACTAAATATATATACCTCATATATATCAAATATAATCTATATATGGTATTATATATCAAATATAATATTCCTCATTAGAACTTAAAAAGTACTGTTTAAAGTAAAATAATTTGGTTGTTGGGTTAGATAAATATTCAGAGTGAAGGAAATGAAAGTCATTTAGCGCTAATAAAATAATTTAAAACGTATGTAGGGGGGATTTTGTTATACACTCATCCAATGGCGCGCACACAGGGGGGAGGTTACAGCGGTCGTGGCCCCCAAAAATATATTTTTTCACTGTAAAAAATTCCAACTTTCATGATAAATGAAGGGTGTTATTCCAAGACCATGGCAAATTCTGTCCTTGACCCCCCAAAATGAAAGTCTGTATCCGCCCCTGTACCCATCTTGACTACTAGAGCCCTGCGACAAAGTATAGGGAAAGTATGCTTCTTCTTCTTCTGTAGACTACCACGAGAGTATTTGAATTTGAATATATTCTCGACACCTCTCAATCATTAACCTACATACATTATAAATGCTGCATAGTGTCCAGATACCTGTTTAAACTGGAATTGAGGTCGGTTATGATCTCCTTTATAGAAATTGTAGAAAATACATTTCTCTTATAGCCCTGCAGTGGCTCAGCGTAGTAACGCGTTCGTCTCTAATGCAGTTAATCCGGTTTCGACTCCAAACAGTGCAATGAAGACTTACTCAGAGATTTCATAGAGATCACACTGCTCACTGTAGTCCTGGGTTTGGTTCCCTAGGCCTTAAAAGGTTTGTATTCCTTTGATAATTGTAGGTCCAGAGGTTCTGATTCCTCGGAAAATTGTAGGACCAGAGGTTCGGATTCCTCGGAAAACTGTAGGTCCATGCGCAGAATCACCATTATAGTCCTTGAGCCGTAAAACCACAAAACAAATAAACTTAACTTCAAGCATACAATTCTCAAACATGCATTCGAACCCATATTCGCCTACATCAGAGGTTTTCAAAGTTTTTCTCTCACGCACCCTTTCATCCTGCTCGAGCGTTTTGGCTTACCCCGTCAGAAGAATATGGTAAAAATGTATGGTAGTCATAGAATAGATAGCAGACGAATAGTATTTCTTTATAATCTTAGTCAGTACATAGTTATACATTTAATGAGATGGGTGAGCTTGGCTCTTTTCAAAGTAAATCAATTCTGGAAACCGTTTCATAAAGTTATACTCGCATATTATTTCCAATCGACAGTTTTGAGCGCTATTTGTTTTTGATCATTCATATTGTTGAGAAAAACAAAAACTTAAAACTTTTAAGTGAAAACTGAAAAGCTACAAAAATATTTTTAGCAGGTTACTCCATAGATATTGCATATACATTTTGGCGGGAGCCTTCCATATGTGTATATATTAAATTAATAAGAGAGAAGGGAATTTGCTAGAGAATGAATCGCTTAATTCGAATTAATAGAGAAATAACCTAGAAAAGATAAATTTTCCCAAAACACTATTTTGAAAAATGATCTTTATTTTGAGTATTAGATAATTTCGTGTGGTTGAGTATTCTATTTTCAGAATAAGCCAATTCCACTATATTTATCACATCTGTAAGTACCCATGTTTCTGTATCACAAAGGAAACAAATTCTAAACTGTAAAAATTTAACAAGCTTTAAAGAGTAATTTTGTGAAGCTACTGAAGAAATCATTCAATAATATAAATTCTGTGATTGTTTAATTACTATTTAATTATTATTGTATATTTTGTTCTAAATTGCTAGCATTCAGCAAATACTTAAAAAAAAAGAAAAACTTTAGCACGGATTGTTTAGTTTTGGGAGTGTCCATCACACAAAGGAAATGGGATAATTTGCATTGAAGCAAATCGAAAAGCTTTCTGATATTTATTAGGCGCTACTTCTGAAAAAATATGAATTTGAATGTGCGCTCAGTTTTCATTGTTATGAGGAAATCCATTATCTTTTTAATACTACGGTTGCACAATTTTCGCGCTCTTTTTCACTTTTGATCTCTGCAATTTATGTATGCATGGTCTGATACGAATGAAAGGAAGTGCATACTATATTCCCCAGCGACAAAAGCCATTCTTGTCGTAGGTTTTGGTGGAAATATTCTGTTTTTCTGAATAATTAGAATGGCACGTATGATTTAGCTAAAATTGTTTCCTCTTCAAAAATATATGTTGGGAGCCTACATTCCTTTATACTGCGCGATTATAAGGTAACTATGAAGTCTTTGCTTTGACGCCAATCTGGCAGCAAGGCAAACTTTTTTATCTCAACGTGGGTCAAAAATAAAGTTTTAGCATGACAGTTTTAGTAGAAGGGGAATGAGAGGCAATATCCTACTGATTATTTCCTCCGGGCCTTTCCAAAATTAATTAAAAGTGTGTTTTCTAACTACAGAAATTTTGCTTCGCGAAAGCGGAAAAATTTCTTAATCCTCTGACTGCTCAATTGTTTTTACCAAAACCGCTTTAAAAATTGCATATTTTGTTATTACATATTTCAAATCTACATGTATTTGAGAGTTAAAATATGTAGCACATTTTTGTAAACAAGATTTTTTTAATATAAATTTCGTGCATAAGAACAGGCTTTCATAAAAATCAATTTTAAGAGTAATCGTTTAAATTCAAAAATTCTGAAAATGAATTTTGATTAAATTACGGTTTACTTTATAGAATACAAATATAAAGCATGTATACTAATAAAAATCACTCGCTGAACGTTTCCTACAAGCCATATTCTGGATATAAAAAATAAAAACAGCGTAAGCGCTTGCAAAATCAGTTAGTGAACTCTATGCAAATACGAAAATTTAGGCGACAATAACGCCATTTGTTGACCAAACTACGACTAGAAGTCTAAATATTGTAGAAAATGCATTATCGACGCTTAAGCTTGGGGAAAAGCTTGATGCGCTTTTAAATAGATGAAAAAAACTGTATACCCGTAAAAGTCGCGGGATGAGAAAATTTTGTTACTTTCATGTTGCCCGTGGAAATCGCGGGATAAGCAGTTAGAGAGTAAACCCTAAAACGCCTCAGACTCTAAGAGCACACTTCCACTGGTCTCCTTTTGAGTGAGGATATTATGTTCTATGACCGCGTAACACTCAACAACGCAATTAGCAATGAATAAAAGCAATGCGCAAAAAATACGCAGTTAAGGATACGTGAACTAACGCAATCTTTCATGTTAATTCAGTCTTTCAATAACATTCACATGCTTACCTCTATTGAAATACATTGGATATTTTATGCTTCTTCAGTGTGTTAATTGCTTTCTTCAAAACGTATTTAAAACACAGTAAAACTTCCGTGAGTCTAAAATTTCGATGTACTGAAGGTTAGATTCACACTGTAATTCAATGTTCCAATTTATTACGTAAAGAGCTATAGATGGGCTCCGCATTAAAAACACTGTAAAAGGAATGTCACTGACAGGTTCGTTTCTTGACAATTGCACAGGGAGACTGTTTGGATATATCGAATTTCTTACGGAACCTTCGATTTTAATCTATGGAAGTCCTACTGTGTGTGGATGTGGTTTTTCCCCCAAGAATCTAATATACCATCGATAAACGTGCAAAACCACGAAAGTCGAAAAATTCGAATCAGATAATTTTTTTTTTTTTTATACAGATAAGAATTTTTTCCGTTGTCGGGACGCAAAATATGCGAAGTTAGGAAAACCCGTCTTTAATAATTTTATGAAAGTTTTTATAGGAAATAATCAGTACGGTAACTACATCGAATTAGATAAACTATGTAAATAAAAAAATCCTAAGTGCATAATAAATCGTTTCTAAGTTACTTGGTTTATCTATCTGGCTGGATTATTTCCTTGCACATTTCCATATGTATAAGAATTTCTTTTTCCTTATGTGGTTTCGCATTTTCAACAATATATTAGATTACCAGCTGTAGTTGAAATACATTAGAGAACTCCATGGGTTTCGCGAACAGCTACTAAAAATCCGCAAAAAGCCACATAAAAAGCATTCCAAATTTACCCACTAGCTTTCACGCCACATTAGCATGCGTAACATGCACTCTTGTGAGTCTATTTAACACCAAAGTATATAAAAACAGTACATTAATGAAAGAGCTGCTAGTAACATGATTTAAAACAAAAAGATAGGGTACGCCACATCAAGGCTGCAGAAAAATTGCTTAATGGAATATTTTGCAGAATTGGGCTAGGAGAGCGTGCGTAGGATTCCAAACAGTAGGATGGTGTTTTTTTTATGAAAACCGTCGATTATTCTTATGTAGAAAATTTTCTTTCCCCATACGAAATTTTCTCTTCAAAATATCTTTCAGAATGGGGGTGAGATTATCCCCAAGACCTCATCCTGCACATGGCCTTTTTATAAATAAAAACATATTAGTAAACCATAGTTTATTATTGAAGAATTAGTAGATTGTAGGTCTTCGCTTTACGTTTTCTGAAGAAAATGCAAATTGTAGTCAATATTAAAAAATCGTCCATTCCTACTTTGAACACAGTATTTTTTGTAGAATTTGTTCCGTTTTGTTTTGACTTTTTGCATATAGTTTAGCAATCGTTTCATCTTTCGGTTGACGAAACATTTCCCTTCGCAGCTAACAACTCGTAAAAAGTTCCAATATGTCGCCAATTGCTTGCCAGTTTCCAGAGCAATTCTTCCTTCTCTTAAAGAAATTTTATTTACCTTTCCAGTTTCGAAAACACATCGGTAAAAGTAAACTTGTGGAAGAAACAAAAAAAGCGTAGTATATTTCGCTAGCCACGGGAAGTCCGGCATGATTTTTCAGCTTTCGAAGGAAGTTATGTTATTTCTGCCAGTTGTAGACTGTATTCTTCGTAGCTGGATCCGCAAAGTTTCGAAGTTTAAATTTACCAGTTCAATGGACTTAGCTGCTGAAATCCGGTGATCCGAAAAAATCTTTTCCCTAAACGTGATTCTTGGCATCTTAAGTGTTCGAGGAATGAAAAGTCCCTCACGTCGTATTTGTTTAGCCAGGAGAGACCATGGCTTGCCATTTTTCAGTTTGCAAGGAACATGACGTATTTTGCAAACTAGACATTTTCACAAAAATTGCAAACTGTTTTTCCTTAAACAAATTTCACTGTTTTGATATTATAATCAAAGAAGTTTATTCAATATATCAAATATATTTCTCTCAGAACAGGTATTCGCAACGGGGTTTCTTGATAAAATATAAGCAAAAAAGCAATTTGCTAATCAATCTAACTCGTCATGAGTTGTAGATATAATAACCTCCATTCAGAAGGTTGCTTGAGGCCTCAAAATTAATTCAGTGGTTCCTCTCAGGTTCAAAGACTTCCTTAGGTACTTCAAAAGAACTTCCTTACCATACAATTTTCTGTTTATATTCATTATCTAATTTATAAGATTATTAAATTCAGAAAATATTAGATTCATATGTTAGAATCAAACTTCGATTGTACATAATCTTGATAAAATGAATATAAATTTTATTAAATGATTATCTTCATAAGTCTTAATTACATTTATAGAACTTAAAAGTAGATTTAGACGAATAATTTTGGCTCACTGAAATGGGTCTGAAAAATTAAATATATAAGCAAGCTAAAATTCGTCAAACAATTTTCCAAAATATATTAATGAGGTTTAATGAACGAACGTAATCAACGTATAAATTAAAAGTATTGTTAATTAGAAGCAAGAACACAATTACTCTAATTACGAACACAACTTTGGACAAAGGGCAATAAATGGAGAAATACTGAAGCCGAAGAATAAGCTAATCAATCCAAAAACAGAAAACAATAATATTACAAGAGAATAATGTATTTATTTAATTAAAATTTAATTTAAAATCACATTATAATAAATCAAATTAAAACATTAAAAATATTAATGGAGTGGAAAAAGTTCAATGACGTTAAATAGGTAAATGTGGTGGTAGTGGTGCTTTTCAAAATAAAAATACGGTTCATTGGTTAATAATGGCATTTTCTTTCTTCTAGTGTTTGATACGTAACGGTTCCCTAATCGTGCAAGCGCAGCAGTTTCTGATGCTTTGTTGGCAGCCTTTTTTCTGACGTCAGAAACAAAATATTATTCTGACTGGGAAAAATCTTTGGAAATGTACCTAGAGAAGATTAGCATCAAGAGCATATGACTGTGTGTGTGTGTGTGTGTGTATACATAAAGCCTATATAGCTCGCATATGCCCAATGTTATTGACTACTTTTTCTTGTAATGGGCATGGGAATTGAATATCGCAAACACACTTATAACATTTAAAGAAACTAGATAATAATAATTAATATATATCAGCTCTAAATGTTATAAGTGTATTTGCGATAAAAACTACGTACATTAATATAAATTATATGATATATGTATATATATATATATTATGAATTATAGATATTCAAATAGATCATTATTTTATATACAATATTCAACAACGTTCAGCTTGTTATAGAAATATCGCGAATCTAGTATTCATAGGTGGTTGGTTGGTTGCATTTTTAAAAATGTCCAAAAAACTAGCGAAGTAGTTTCAAATGGAACCGAACTTTGCACCTATTTTCACACCTGAATTCCTTCAGACTTTAACTTATCAAAATAGTGGATCGTTTTAATTTTTTACCAAAAACTATTAATAAAAATTATATTTATGGAGTGTACATATATATAGCCGCTTATAACGAGCACGCATTTTTCGAGGTTCCAAACTTATCGGAGAAAATATTTTTCTAGCATAATGATTAAGTTAAAAAACATTTAATCGTTTTTAGCGAACAAGACTGCTGCTAATCTTGGTCGCAACAAGAAAAAAATTTAATTTTTTGAACAAAATATAAAAAATTCTAAAAGCTGTTAAATTTAAAACCGAATGATCGGAGACAGTTTTTTACGGCGCCTCACATAAACTGGCGAGTTTTTAAAGCCTGCCATCCCTTTCAGAATACATGGTAAGGAATTTACAAGGAACACTTTTTTAAGGCAGTGATTTTACAGTTTACTATTTATTTTATGTGCTAAATATTTATGAGGGAAGAGCGTTTTTCATTTTTCCCATAGAAGATTCTTGTCTGGGAATGATTGAAAACCATTAGGGCTGGCTGAGAACATTTTCATGCTAATTATTAAGGCCTGGATTTTCATGCATAAAATTTAGCCCAAATAATATGCCAATGTGCTCAAAATTATTACAAAATATGTATGAAAATATGCATAAATATACAAGTGCATAAAAATCCGAATCCTACTCCTTTCGAAATGAATAAAATGACAATTTATTGAAACAGTGCAGATGTTCTTGAAATTATAGCATATAACATATACTGAAATACATATAAAATATCCCTTTCTTACGTCTTTGAATGTGATTATGTAAAAAAATTAATACAAAAAACAAAATAAAAAAGTACATACCAAAATATATGAAATACGTACAAAGATACGTTTAAAATTATAGCAGGACAAGCATTGGCTTGGTCCAGGGACGCCGGCTGGGTAAATATAGCGGGAGAGGCAAATGCCTTAAAGAATGGAACTTTTCTACCTTACTATTTGAATCTTACTTTTTTTCAAACAAAATCGAAATAGGGTGATGCAATGGCCAGGGGCGGAATGGGTTCTCTCAAAGGGTCAGCACCTTGAGTTTTCGGAGGGCGCATTTCCTTGCTATTCGGAGGCGTTAATCTTATTGCCCATGAGGGCATACCGGCCCGGGGGGGCCAGTCCGCCCCTGACAATGGCCCTCCCCGGAAGGTATAGTCAAGGAAGGGCCATTATCCGCCCCTGAATATGGCCCTCCCTTGCCTATACCTGCCGGCCCTTATGGCTTCGGCCGGGAAATATTTGGTCTTGACTTGGAAAGTTTTAGGTATATTGAGAAATATTATCACAGGAATGTGAAGACTTCAAACTTTTTTTTCTCTAATTTTATTATCTAATTAGATCATTTGCAGTGGAAACGTATTCTGTAGCTTTTTTTTTTCATTTTTATTTATTTACCTTTGACCTTTTTAAAAAAAAGAAAGATCGAATTAATCTAACTGGCGGAATCACAAGCGAATTGGAAAAATACGCACTTTTTGAAAATTTTATGAAAATTTTGCAGAAATTTTGGAAATATGAAAAATATGCTGACAAAGGCGAAATATGCAGAAATGTGCAAAACTGTGCAAGTGAATAGAAATCCGCGCCCTATTACTTACGAATCTGCAAATTCGTCTGCAAAGATCGCAAAGATCTTTCGTTCTGCAGAGATCGTGCGATCTTAGGAAGCGACTCTTTTCGGGATTTCAAATTACAATGGGAGGCTATGGAGAAAGGAAGTTTCCCATGGCTTCTGCAAAAAGACCACAGGTGACCTCAATTCTGTTTTTAGGCAAGAATGTAGAACTATGTTACATATTAGACGTGTAAGAACTAATACTCTGGGAACGTACAAATCAGGGTAAGAGAAATTAAAGTTCACTCTATAAGAGAAATATATTTTCTACAATTTCCATAAAGGGGATCATAGCCGACTTCAATTCGAGTTTAGACAAGAATCTAAACATAATGTATATGGATTAATGATTGAGATGTGTCGGGAATATATTTAAATTCCAATACTTTTTTTGGTAGTCTATAGAAGAAGCATGCTTCCCCTATAATTTTCTTTAATTTGGACTCAAATTCCATTCTTAAACAAGAACTTAGAATCTACTCTACATAACATATCTTGCTTAATACTCCGAGAGTATCATGAATCTGTCAAACAACAATATCAATCAACGTTTATGGGCGTAGTGATACTAACACCGATGTTATGGCGTGATTAGATGGTGAAACGTTCGAAAGAAAATAAATATTTCTGCGTTCGATGGGACCTGAACCCATGACCTTCCACTTCAGGTCCCACCGAACGCAGAAATATTTATTTTCTTTCGAACGTTTCACCATCTAATCACGCCATAACATCGGCGCTGGTATCACTACGCCAATAAACGTTGATTTATATTGTTGTTTAATTTAATCTGCGTAGTGTTCGATTTATATAAATATCATGAATATGTTCAAATTTAACTTAAAAAATTGTTCTCTCTCATTTTCGAAACTGAATTTGAGTATATATATCTTTAAGCATTAATTCAAATGCGTCAGGTGTTGCATAATTTCTAATTTCTTGTCCAAGAATACAAAAGGGGTCAGCTTTGGTGCACTTTGCGGAAAAATCGTTTCTATTATAAACTCCTATATTCATCCATAACTGGTGACGTGAGTTTTTTATCACATAACTGATGAGGTGGGGTTTGACAAACCCCAATTTTTAAATTCTCACCAATGACATTCAATGCTGAAAGCAACTTAAGCAATATTTTTTTGCGATTATGTGAAAGTTAGTGAATATGTCCATGCACATTTCATCAAAACTGATTGATTTTTGAAAGTATAACAGAACAAAAAATAGAAAAATGCCAAAAAACAAAAACAAAAAATACTACACATCACATATAGCTTTAAGAAAAAGCCATAAATGACATATGATTAACATAGAAATTATTGAAACTTTTAAAATACATAAGAAAGGCGAATTTTAACTGAGGCAAAGTAAACTGTCATAAACAAAATTCAAAGTAGTTTTGTATGTCCTTTATCGAGCGAGGTTTCCTCAAAACGCGACAGTTCACTGTCCCGCAAATGGAGGTCATTAATAAGAGTTAACTCTATTTTTCATCTGCTTTCTGAGTTGTTACGTACAACATACTTGGTTTCTTTGTAACATACATTTCTCTTTGTGTAACGTTTTTTCTTTCAGGATCCTAGCGGTTTCGTACCGTCGTTCAAGGTGTAAGAGCTCATTAATTTTCCACATGTTCATTTGCGTCTCCGTCAGCTCCCTTGTAAGCTTCTAGACAAAGTCACATCTACTTTGCTGTGAATTGCCCAAGAATAAATGTGACATATGCATTCATCAGAAACTTCTTCAGAACTGCGTAAAAAATCGCAAAACCAGAGCCATCTTCTGGTTTGCCAACTGGTTAAGAACATTATGCATTTTTCATCAAGAGCATCCATACCTCCTTTTGTGGTATTACACAGAAAGGGATTCTTTCATATATCCCTGTTTCTGGATCTGCACTCTTTCCATGGTGCATGGAAGACACCAATATTACTACTTTTTTCGCCTTTAGAACGTCCACACATATCCAAGACTTTGAATTCGTGGAGACTTTCTGAGAGTCCACTTCTGACTTGGGTAAATTTTCATTTGTGCGTAAGATTATTTTGTTAAAGTATTATTACCCTCCGCAGGGATAACACAATTGCCAAATATGGTCAACACAAGAAAGCCTCCGGGGCGAGAATTTTGTGAGTTTTCGTGGGGGAATTTATTATACTATAATTTTTGCCACCCACGTTTTAATTACAGCTCAAACTAGAGCTTGTGTAATTTTGGAGAAAAAGAGACGCTTTCCCCATCCTGGATTCGAACCAGGGTCCCTCCGTTTAGCCCAGAGTGTCTTGGACCGCTACACTCCGGGCTAAACGGAGGGACCCTGGTTCGAATCCAGGATGGGGAAAGCGTCTCTTTTTCTCCAAAAACGAATAAAGCTCTAGTTTGAGCTATAATCTATACGTGGGTGGCAGAAATTATTGTGTAAATAAGATTATTTTACTAAGAATTTCTTCAGTGAAGATAAGTTTCCAAGCTGAGGCGTGAGAGAAGTTTCCGTTGTTTCAACGGTTCCACGATTCCTGGAATATGTGAAATTATATTGTTCTGTCTGATTCTAGTAGTCAGAACAAGTTTATATGCAGATCATTTAAATTTATTTCTCCGGGAAAAGTTTTTTAGGAACTTTCTCATTTCATAATGGTTCATTTTCTAAATTATCCGTTTCACTTTTCTCGTCATTTTATTTTTCTTACCAAACACTGAAACTCTGTCGCTTGAGATCGGTTTTGATCACTTATCATCGAGCACTTTGGATTTACCGCCGTGATTACTAATTATCTCATTGTTTTCACTAAAAATACTCTCTACGTCGTCTGATGTGTTAACGGCGCATTTCTCAAAATTTAGCTCATCGGATTTCATATAAACCTTGGATGATGATGCCATATTAAAATCAAACGAAAAAGTCAAATTGAAAAAAATCACACTGAAAAAATAACGTAACTGGTGAGGTGGGGTTTGATAAACCCCACGCCTCGACTAACACACTATATATTCACGAGATAATTCGCTAATATTTTGGTTACTCTCTTGACAAGCAGCCACCACGCTTCTTGGAAGGTGGGGATGCAGTGAATAATTAGAGTCATCTAGTGGTTCATTAAATGACTATTGGGGTTTGTCACACCCCAGCTAGCCCGTTACAGGTTAATCCCACTTGGAAGTGATTAAACATTATCATCACTAATTAAGAGTATTTTTGAAGCTAATTAAGAATCTGTAATCTGTTTTACGGCGCAAGGACGACAAGATTAGTCTCATGCATCAACATGCATTTTATGGAGTGGCGCCTTGTCTTGGTGGACATTAAATTGTTCTACAAACTAGTTCATGGTCCGATCCCAGTCATCCAATGACGCGATTCCTCGTCCATCATAATACTAGAGGACATTCGATGGGTATGAAGCTCCCGGTGGTAAGAAGAAACTTTCGTTTCCACTTTTTTACTTTTAGAACAGGAAGAATTTGTAACTTGTTGAAGTGCTGGATTTATAAACGATAAACGGGCACGTTGGGCACTTGCCCAGGGGGCAACATTTCAAGAGGCGCAAAAGCTGCGGATTTTTTTTTTTTAATTGCAAATTATTTACCGTAGAATTCTGTCGATCAGCTCTCCCCGAGAAGAAGGCACCTTCCACCTTTTTTCTAAATTAGAAATTCTGGAAAAGTGCGTAAAACTGCCCTCCCCAACTTCTCAAAGCCAGATCAGGCAAAAGCATGCGTTCCCTTGAGAATGATAAGTTTACAGTAAAAATGATTATTTTCAAGTAAAAAATACTTAAAATCAAATTTACAAGTGAAATTTTCGAGCTTTGCGCCTCCCTGAAATTTTATTCTGCATTCGCGCTTGCCAGCTCCCCAATATCCAAAAAAAAAAAGAAAAAATCCGTAAAACCCTCGTCAAATAAACTAAATTTGTTTGTAAAAATATCATTATTATATCTTATAATAATGCACATAAGGTAGGCTAATCATAAATGTCGCTCCTTCCCTATCGTCTGCGATTTTTCGTCGAATTTGAGGGGGCGGAAGGACAGAGTTTTATTTATTTCTGCTAGTACAGCAGGGGGGGGGAAGGGGAAATGGGAGTAACTAGCATCGAAGTCTTGGGGGCTAACTTTTTTCTAGGGGTTGATCTATTTTCTAAGGGGGCTAAACAGTATACTTCGATGCTTAGAAGAAATTTTCTTGAGGGGTTCCTAGTTGCGCCAATGGGGGGGATGTCAAAAATCGCTATGCCCAGGGTGCATCACACCCTAAATCCGGCCCTGACTTGCTGCCAGAGGAAGTGATTGCTTGTGGTTTTTTAATGCATTCTGTGCTCCTCTTGATAATTACGACCTGTCACGTTTTTTAGAATGTTTTCCTTTTTGATTTTGTTTTATTTCTTACGTAATGTTTTATGACTCATACTCTCAGCGTGAGCTTTTATTGTACCTTGCTGAGTTTTATTACAAATAAATTTGACACCCACGTATTAGTAGCTCAAACTAGAGCTATTTTTGTTTAGGAGAAAAAGAGACGCCGTCCTCATCTCGGATTCGAACCAGGGTCCCCGCGTTGAGCTCGCGGTGTCTTGACCTACTAGACGAATGAGAACAAGAAAAAACGCTTTTTTCTCCGTATATTAAGTTGTAAGATATTATTACCCTTCACAGGGATAACACAATTGCCAAATATTGGTCAACACACAAAGCCACCGGGGCGAGATTTTTGTGAGTTTTTCGTGGGGGATTTTTTATTACAAATAAATTTGACACCCACGTATTAGTAGCTCAAACTAGAGCTATTTTTGTTTATGAGAAAAAGAGACACCGTCCTCATCCTGGATGACTGAGAATTATCCATTGAGAATTATAACCTGTCCCGTTTTTTCAAATGTCTTCCTTTTTGATTCTGTTTTATTTCTTATGTAGTGTTTTATGGCTCATACTCTCATACTAAGCGTAAGCTTTTATTATAACTTGCTGAGTTTATTGAGAATTATAACATGTCGCGTTTTTAGGGTGTTTTATTTTCTGATTATGTTTTACATTTTTATATAATGCTTTATAGCTCATACTCTCAGAGTGAGTGTTTATTGTAACTTGCTGAGTTTTAAATTGTTTTAGAGTTTTCCCTTCTCGATGGCGTTTTCATGGCTTTTACTCTCAGCGTGAGCGTTTACTGTAACCCGCTGAGTTTTAAATAAATTATTATTATTATTTACACAGTTGCCATTAAATTTAACTTCTGTATAACTTATTACTTTTAATTGGCTATATCTATTTCTTTACTCGGTGTTATGAATATAAATCGATATTGTTTTAACTCCAGTTAAACTGTCCACTTGCATTTTTCAATTTGGCAACATTCCTCTAAATAGAAAATAATTTCCTGTTTATTTCGAGTATATTCCTTGCTATGCTAGTACCATAAACGTAAATAATTGAAAATGTCTCGGGTCAAGAGGATACGACAATTATTACAAACATTTTCCTGGCTTGTAAAATTGGAATCTACTTTAAAACAATTCACTCTTCCAACCTGCGTTACATTGGGAGAAAAATATAGACCCGTTGGCACGCTTCTTTTGTCATCATTAAATTTATTTTTCGAAGTACAAGGTGCGCCAAAAGTTTGTAAAAACTTTAAAAATCATAAAAAAAATGGAAAAAGAATGATAAAAAGTGTGGTTTGTACGAAACTGTTTCTAGGAAAATCGGCTTCTTCTAGAAGCAAGAAACGTCAAGTTCCAAAATCACGTGTATGTGACGCTGACAACTCAACAGAAAAACTGTGAGTTCCTTTGATTTGCTATTGCAATTATTGTTAAATATGACTTCCGGAATATTCTATGGCAGAACTAAGGCGACTCACAACTGCCGTGGTAGTTGCGTAGAACATGTCGGGATATATATCAAAAACTACACGACGAATGGCATCATCTTCAAGTTCGGACAATGTGGAAGGGGATAATTTTACACAAGCGATTTTAAATACCTCCATAGTCAGAAATCTGCTTGAGTGAGGTCGGGTGATCGAGCGAGCCAGGTGGCCTTGCAGCCTCAACCGATAGCCCTGTCTTCACCAAAGGTATCCAAAAAGGAATTTTCTCACCGGATCAGCATAGTTGGACGCTGCGCCATCCTCTGTATGAAACTAAGGACAACACACCACTTTCGTGCAATGCGACTTCCTCTCGCAAAAGAGTGGGATAATGGTCAGAAGTCACCCTATACATTTTCCGGGCAGATATAAGGAAAGGCTCTTCAAAGAAGAAGAAAGGTCCGATGATGAAAGACAACGTGAAGCCACACTAAACCGTTATATGGAGTAAATACAGTGGCTGCGTCGTGTTCTGATTGGGATTCGAAGTCGCTTATGTATTAATGTTATGAGTGTTGACAAAATAAAGTGGGCCTCATCCGTCCAGAACACGTGAAACCACCACTGAGGTTCTCGTTCCATTTTCTTCACAGCCCAGTATGAAAATGACTCCCTCGCATCTGATAGTAATAAGTGACGCAGTGACTGCAATTTGTAAGGATGCATACAAGAGCGTACTTACGGCGTAAGCGGCCCCTGGGCGAAACAGATTTTAGCGACCCTCAAAAATGTTTTAACATAACACAATGATAAAAAGACTGACAAGGGTTTAGCATTACAAAATAAAGTTATTTACTGATCCAAACACCAAAGGTAAAGAGAGGATAGAAGTTAAGTTAAAAATAAACATTTTTAAACGAAGTTAGATATGAATATACCAATCACTTGACATTTCTTGCTTAACTTCCATGATGTGGATAAATGAAAAAGCTTTATTTCGGCCTATTGAAGCATTATAAACACAAAGAAAAACCAGTACAATGTAATTATAAATTTCTGCTTCTCAGAACTTTGCGATAAGTTCTTTTTTGTCGGAAACAGGCGGTCTCTGTAGTGTATATAAGGTCACCACTATAAACGTGATAACTTTCATAGTTTACTGATGCTAACGCATTTGACTATAAAGTGTAACTGGCAACAGTAAGAACGTAAGAGATTATATATTGTCCTTCGTAGCTCAGTGGGTAGAGCCTCCGCCCGGCAAGTGGAAGGTCGTGGGTTCAGGTCCCACCGAAGGCAGAAATATTTATTTTCTTTCGAACGTTTCACCATCTAATCACGCCATACCATCGGCGTTGGTATCACTACGCCAATAAACGTTGATTGATTGACATTGTTGTTTGATTTAATCTGCGTAGTGTTCGATTAATGCAAAATATAAAGTGTATATTTATTTTGACCACCATTTAGAAGTTTCATCAACGTCATGGGAAATATAACGTCACACACAAAAGGTCAATTGTCCAAATGCTCCGCGAAAGTAATATAAGTGCCGCTAAAACTTATTTCTTGTTGCTTGCACTGTATTTTTTTATTGGCATTGTGTGGCAGTCACTAAATACGGCCCTGGACACATATGCAATAACTCATGTAGGATACGTTAAATCAAATCAAATCAAATTCTTTATTTAGACGAATCAGATACAAATTATAAGTGAGGTATACAACAAATGTTTCAAAATTAACTTGACTCGTCTGGGCAGCAATGTGTAAAGACTATTATGTCTGACAAAGCCCATGCTGCCCATGATGAGTGTTTTAATTATACTCAAAATATATATTCCTGAACAAAAAAGAGAAAATAATAATAAATAATAAAGAGAAGGGATGTTTATTTAATGGGTGATCAGTAAGATATTTTTTAAATAAAGAAAGAGCATTTAAAATCTCTAGTGTAGAAGGAAGTGGGTTCCATACTCTAAGGCCACAGCAGCCAATTCTTGCCATTCCAAGACTAGTTCGAGAAAAATCTGGAGTACTCAGTTACACCCAATATGTTTCCAAGTTTACGTGCACTGAAACTCTCGTGGACGATTTCGCCACCATGCACTGTGCACCGGTTTCCACAGCAGAGCAGTGCCGCGGCTCTCTTCCAACGAGGGTGTTCCATTTTGTGACAGATTCTCCAAACGGCCCATTTCTTCAAAACGTTTAACAAGCTTCGGCATTCCAGCAGATGACGTGTGGGGCCATTTTTAGTCTTCAGTTTTTTCATTGTGCGAAATTTTCACATCGCAGTGGTTGCTGCTTCACCGGTTACACTCGATCAGGTAACGGTAACATTCTCCAATTATGCAGTACTGCCGGAATCTGAGAAAAATTACACAAGTATCCAGGTCTTTATTGAAAGCCTAATTTCCATACTTCTACTGAATATCTTGCGTGTCAGCGCCATCTAAATGTGGTGGCTGTTTGAACTTTTTTTTTGCTACTGACGAAAATCGTTTTTCTTGGAAACTCACTTGTGTAAACCGCACTTACTATTAAAAAACATAAAAAGGAACAAATAAAGTTTCTATGAGCTTTTGGTGCACGCCGTATTTTTAAAGTATAAAAATTCATTCAAATTTGATTACTATATATTTTGATTATTCCCTTTTACTTTAGTCGTACGAAGATATGAAGCATTTATCTACCGTGATGAAATTTGATTTCCGCTGTTATGAGGGTGTGCAGTATTTCTGAGTTTATTTCGCTAGATGTGTTGATTTGGATTGCTCAAAAACTGCAGGTCTTGGCTCAATACGATTTCTGTTATCGATCACAAGTTATTCCTTTTCGTTATCCACGTTTATCTCAGTTTTAATAGCACATTAATTTGTTACGTGCAGTGCAAGTTTAATCTCATTCAAGTCTAATTTCCATGTTGAGTGTTCGATCATTTTCATTTCTTTTGACTGTCTTTAACTCAAATACTAAAGCAGTACATTTTAAAATTTTCTGATCATTGATCCATCCTCCAACCCCCACCTCTACCACCAGAACTTTCTTTTATATCAGTGTCTTGCCCACGGCGAGTTGTTGGGAACAACCGCACTCGGCCAATCATCGAAGTTCTGCAAGGAGACGGCGCGGTCGTTTTACAAAGAGTGGTCAATCTCAAAATGAGGTCTGTCTGCTGACCAGCATTATATCAGTTGCCAAATGTAGTAACCTAGAGAAAGATCATTTCGAGATTATCTGCTTATTTGATTTTGGACACCAAACAATCAGAAGACGGTGTTCATAAAAAAATAATTTACTGTTCTATATTAGTAAATACCGTATTCAAGGTTCCGAGAATAACCCTTCTACACGTTTTAAACGTCCCGAGTTTTTCATCACAGGTTATTAACATTTTCATGTTCATGTAACCCAACATAAAGGAGAAAATATATTTTAATAAAACAACCCTTGAAGCAGCATCGCTATCTGCTAAAAACCCAAAAGAAAAATCTGTTTCGCTCAATTTAAAACGAAATAGTGAAATTTAATAAGAAAAACCCCAGGAAACATAACACAAAAGAGTTTAGTTTGTAATATTATATAACACACAAAAACCTAATTACACCTTTAAGATCTTATCTTTTACTTAAACATATTCTATTTTGTAACTCCACCTACAATCTAACATCAAATGTGGAAAAAAATATAAAAAGAACATTTTATTTGTTGAGTCTCTTCTCTGTTCATGTTCATTTTTTTTAATTAAAGAAATAAATTTAAAAAAAACATTCAAAATTTCCCTCTTGATTATTATTTAATTTTTTAGTTGATTGTTCTGCCTCTTTTAGTTATAGATTTTGCTTTTCCTATTTTCTTTTCTTTCTTGTTCATTCCCTGGTTGCACAATTCCAAAGAAGAGATTACCCAGAACGGGTATTATAAAAAAAAGTTGGATTCTGCTATACTTAAATGTTTTTAAAATAAATTCGAAACTAAGTTCCGGGAAAAGATTTCCTTTCTTTGAAAAAAGTTTGTGTTTTCTTTGTCACTGAATTTTGTATTTATGAACTGGGCTGACACATATTCCAAACACCCATCCAAGGGGAAGAATTCCAGTTTCTAAAAACACAATTTTACACTAGGATTTACTTTTTTCAATTTGACCTTCTGATTCACTCTTCGACGTATTTTTCACGCTTTTTTTGTTTGCTTAGTTTTGAGAAAAATTCCCTGAGAATTTAAAAATCACCCATGCACACTTCTACAAGTTTAACAAAAATTATTCTTGAAAAACCGAACAACTCCTAAAATCTATCTGAATTTTAAACGCCTACTAATTTTTGTAAAAATTTAGATTTCATATATCTTCATTTTCAAAGCGATTTTTTTTTATTTCTATATTTTCATTTTAATTTGCACACCGACGAAATATTTGTGTTTCGTATTTGTTTTATGATACAAATAACAAAATTATTTATCTATATTTTTGAGAAATATTTTCAAAAGTGCAGATTAAAGTTCTTAATACTCATTGTCTTTTACGAAAGCCTCGTGCAGATATAACAGAGATTCAATTGAATATATTAGCTTAGAATTATTTACTTTATTAGCAATTTATTGGTTAGATATAGTCCGATTAAATCTCAGATAACCTAACATGAACGTAGCTAACGACCTTTAGGTTATATATAACATAAAAAAATGTCATAATAATTAAGAATTCATAAAGAGGTAAACAGCAGTAAAAATTCAGATAACGAAGAATAGTCAGAAATAACCAAAATAATTTTAAAACATTAATCGCTAATATGTAAGAAATTATTTTTTTAGATCAAGTCGATGTAAAATAAAGAAAAGTTAAGTTCGTTTGCATGTGAGTTATATCTCAATATTGGACTGTGAGGCAATTGGGATGGAACCTGCCACTGAACTTGACACATCCCAACCAAAATATATTTACACAGCCAAATTTTCTAAGAATCGGACAGAGCGCAGTAGACCCGAAGGCACTCTGCATAAACACCCTCCATAAGAACAAATGCGTGCGGAGGAAGAGAGGGACGGACAAAGAAAATGAAAACGTAAGATAAATATAGTTGAGTATAGAAAGTGTCTCTAATTAAAGAAATAATGGAAAAGAAAGCAGAGATTTAGATTAATTTTTGTAACAACAAAAAGGACTTTCAGAACATAATAGGAGAAATGATTACCAAATGTAAGAAAAATGCTAAAATCAAATACGAATTTCTCCACTTTCAACTTTGAATATGCTTAAGAAAACAAGATTTCATAAGGCTGGGTAACGAAACATAAAAGTAACTCTTTGTTAGCATCACAATACCCACTTAAATTGTTTAGTTAATTTGTTTATAAAGTAATATCGTAATTAAAATTATACATTGGTTTGAATGAAACAGCCATGTACGAAATAAGAGAAAGAAGATGGATATGATATGAAGCGCAAATTCAGTTTAAAAATTATTCCTTTGTGATCGACGTATTCTACCACAAAAGCATACTTATGTTTTTTTAGATGAATTTCTGCTTCCATTTATAATTGACATTTTTCTTCTGTTGTTTTACTCATGACTATTTCGATACAGTTATTCAATGCTTTAAAATATTAAACACGCAAATACTCATTTGATACTTCACTTTAGAGTTAAAATTTACCATTACCCTTCACAGGGATAACACAATTGCCAAATAATGGTCAACACACGACTAGGCGAGTTTTTTGTTTTTTTTTGTTGTTTGTTTTTTCGTGGGGGATTTTTTATTACTAATAAATTTGATACACTCATATTATTAGCTCAATCTAGAACTATTTTTGTTTAGGAGAAAAAGGACGCCGTCCTCATTCCGGATTCGAGCCAGGGTCCCCGCGTTAAGCCAGCGACGTCTTGACCTACTGGACGGAAGAAGACAAGAACAAACGCTTTTTTTTTCTTCGTATATTGAGATGTAAGATATTATTACCCTTCACAGGGATAACACAATTGCTAAATAATGGTCAACACACAAAGCCACCGGGGCGAGTTTTTTGTGAGTTTTTCATAGGGGATTTTTTATTACTAATAAATTTGACACCCACGTATTATTAGCTCAATCTAGAGCTATTTATTTCAACGCGAGGACCCTGGTTTGAATCCCGGATGAGGACGGCATCTCTTTTTCTCCTAAACAAAAATAGCTCTAGATTGAGCTAATAATACGTGGATGTCAAATTTATTAATAATAAAAAATCCCCCACGAAAACTCTCGTGGCTTTTATATGTTGACCATTATTTGGTAATTGTGTTATCCCTGTGAAGGGTAATAATATCTTACATCCTCATATACGGAGAAAAATGCGTTTGTTCTTGTCCTCGTTCGTCTAGTAGGTCAAGACACTGCGGGCTCAACGAGGGGACCCTGGTTCGAATCCAGGATGAGGACGGCGCCTCTTTTTCTCCAAAAATAAAAAAAGCTCTAGTTTGAGCTACAAATACATGGGTGTCAAATATATTAGCAATAATTAAAATCTACTGTTGGAAAATAACTTATCAGATTGAATATCAGAAGTGAAAGGGGAATAATATTATTTCCTGTTTAACATGCTTAACATAGAAAGCTTGTAAAATTGTTCAATCAATGGTTAAAAGTGGAAAAGCTCACCATTTACCCTAAGTTATTGTATCTGTAAAATTAAATTATTCAGTCCTTTTAGTTTAAGTTTCTGTGTAATATGCGACTGTAATATATACCACCATATTTAGAAATACTAATTTTTAAGCTATGATGGCAGTTTTTAGCCTTTAAGGTGCGGATTTTTAATAAATGTATATTTTTTAAGAAATAAAATAGCGAACACTCTATTTGTGAGAAGAAAAATTAGAATATAGCCATCCAAGAAACTTTAAATTTATAGAGGCAGTAAATATTAACGTTTTTGTTTATTTCTTCCGAAAAAAGCCACAAACAAACTAGACATAGAAACACGAAAAAGGGAAAAACATATTATGCATATTTAATAGAAGGAATGATCATCGGTTTCTTGAAATGTTGAATATATTTAAATACTCAATGAAAAGGCAGATTCATCGCAAAGCCGCTACCCAAGAGCGTAGACACAATAAAACAATAGAAAAATAATGCTGAACTCAAACCATAATAAAAAATCGTCTTTAACAAAACTAATAAAAATTGGTATTTAAGAAAGAGAAGAGGACAGAAAGGCAATAAATGAGAACCTTAATAAGAAATTGCAAGATCGAAAAATTACTGTATGTAATTTGTTCAAACTTTGCGATTAAACAATGGGAATAACAAAATTTATTTTCCGCTTGCTGATGCGTTGTGTTTATGCCTCCGTAAATTTGGAGAAAATGTCAAGATATTCAATCCCCGAGCGTATTTTTTTATTGTAAATCGTTTTACAAAAACAACGGATTTTAATTCGCGTGGCTCGTTTTTGTGGGGAAATCTAGAAGATGGGATGTATTCCAATGCTCTCCAAACGATTTCTAAGTTGAAGAGTACAATTCAAACACAAATTGAAACGAGTCAACACTTGCGTGTAATTCAAAATTTTAATATGCGTTTGCGTCATGCAATTGTGCGTAATGGCAAACACATGAACTATGTGATTTATTAAATTTAGGACGTATATCTTTTATCTGTAACTGGAATACAAAATGTTTAATAACCCGTTTTCTTGCGATTTCTTTTTATTTTTGGGGAGCTTTTTTTTCTGTCACCCTGTAGAAAATACAGTTCTTAAAACTACTGTGGAAGTTCATGGAGCAGCAGTGGAACAGTGCAATAACAAATTGTTCACGAACGCATGACAGATCGCGAGAAAGTGAAGAGGGATGAAAATGAATAAATAAAATGTCACTATCAAAGTTGAATATGCAAAATCATTTCGAGTTAACGAGCCCACGATGTTCTTAAGAGATGGGATATTTAGGGCAAATTTTACTGAGAATTACTCATCCTGAAAAGCATAGAATTAAAGGTGCATTGATGGATTAAATGCCTTATGTGTAATAAAATGGTTGCGGGGGCTTTTAGATCTTCGATTTTAACCTGTATCCTTTATATACATTTACTTGTGAATGATATGCAACAATAAATTTGCTTTGCTTTGCTTTGCTTTGCTTTGCACACCCGAATATCGTGAGCATTGAACATCTTAACGGCCTAGCTACACTGTAGAAACAAAACACATGAAATATATCGCAAACCCTTTTTCAAGTCTTCGAATTTACAGATCAAGCACTCAGTCTATTCCATTATCGAGTTAAGCGCAAAAAGCAAGTTAGTTCAACTAATAAAATATATTAAATATTAATCTAAATGCGTAATTTCCAACTAAGACAGTGGGAGTAGATATTAATCTCCTTAATTATAACAAATTAACAATAGTTAAAAATTTTCATGATCTTGATTTAATAGCGGCAAAATTTTTCATTTGATTTATCACTCTTTTCGCAATTTAAATTTACGTGCACAAAGAAAAAAAGCTAATAGGGGTTCACTCGGTTTGAATAAGGAGAAATGTATTTAAAGTTGAACAAAGCGTAATTACCAAGCTTTAACAACCTCTTTAATTATGCCCGGTCCAGAGGATTTTGGAAACGAAATCAAGCGACGGTAGAAAAAAAATGGTGGAAAATAACGGAACAATATGTGAGGTAGCTCATCTTTGGTACGGACGAAGAAGAATGTTAATTACAGATAGCATAGGAAAGCCTTATTGGATCTGCAGACTAGAATAATTATGGGGTACTTCCCTAAATTTTTATGTCTCCTGTAAAGAAAGAGATGAAGAAATTTTGTTTGTGCAAGACGGGTTTTGTAATTAGTCCCCAAAAAGCTGCCTTCAAAATCTTAATGATGTCTCTAGTCTTAAAAGTAACTACTTAAGATTGAAATATCAATCCACGCGCCATTGTAAAGCGACTAACCATTGTGTAGTTCTGTTTGCTTTGCGCTCTTTTAAGCTTTAAGATAATTATTTCCCATGGAATTTCCGTGTTGTCTTTCTAAGAGAAGACTGCACAATAGATGGACATTTTGAGTGTTGACACGTTAGCCCGTGAAAGAATAGAGGTAGATAAGTTTAACCGACTTACTGTTGAAACATTTCTTGGTCTTCAGTCAACCGAATGTTTACCACATTTGGACAAAGGAATTTGTTTAAATAGCAGTGAAAAGGCATTGCCTCTTCTAAACTGTAATTTCTACCAAAATTTACATCAAACGGAAACCTGTAACAAAATACACACTTCTCCCTTCCTCATTCTGGTGCAGAGTAACTTCAGCTGTATTTTTGCCGTTAAACCTAAACAGAGATATTGCTAACTGAACATATTTATATCGAAACATAAAATTTAGTCCATTGTGTAATGCATTTCTAAAGTAAAGAGACATTGCACAACCGTTTCTAAATGTTAGCTATCCGGCGGAAGAAGCACCGACAAGAAGGAATGAACACCGCGTGCGGAAAAATACCTTGAGCCTTTTTCCTTCCGCTTTATCTACCTTACTGGCTAGACCCTTTATTATGCCTAAATATGTTTATTCTAACTGCAGAGGAATTTCATTAACAAATTTTGTTTATAAGATATTTTAAAAATTTCTTTCGAAACGTCTGGAAGTTTATCAAATCCCTGCTTTATTTATTCTTCATTTGTAAAATCATAATAGCAATATACTGTTTAACTACAGCGATAATACCGACAATATATACTAAAAGTACATCATATTAGACTCTACAATGAAAGGTCTCAAGAAAATATCAGGAAGGATATAACATATCTGGGACCTTAAGGTTACAATCTGATTCCAAGGATGACACACAACTAATTGTGAATCACTCATCCTTTCCTTATGTTTTTTCCATTTTTTTTAGCTTCTATTACCTTATATCCAATATTTTCTTAGACTTTTTTAAATGTTTCTTTACTTTTCAATTTTTTGAATTCCTCTGGTAGTTCATTCCAAAGTTTTGCACCTTTTTAATTTACATTATTCCTTCCTACTTCGGTCCTTATTTTTGGGAGTAATAGATCATTGTATTTACGACGTGTATTTCTATCTTTTTCGTTTAATTTTGTTCGTGTAAGTTCAGTGTGCTTGCCTTCCTTTATTCTTTCATACATTTTTACCAAGACACTGTATTCGTGTAAATGTTCTATTGGTAATATATTGTACTTGAAAAATAAGTTTTTTCAGTTTAGTCTTTTATCACTGTTCATTAATTTCAACTTTTTTTCTAAATATTTTTCAACACATTTTTATTTACCTAGCCGAAGTTCCCCCATACGCAATTACAATATGTCAGATGACTGTAGATCAATGAATAATGCAGTTCTCTGCTGTTTTTTTTCCTTATTGTTGTATTGATTGTTCTTAGAATTCCTAAGCTTTTACTTATTTTGTTTGCTGTTTTATCTATATGGTCATTCCAGTTCGATTTATTAGTTAATTGAATTCCTAAGAATTCAATTTTATCAACAATTTCAATTTTTTTATTATTATCTGTAATTCAAATATTCTTTATATCTTTATGTACATTTTATTCTTACTTGAAAATGGCATTACTTTGGTTTTTTCTACGTTTAGCTTCATCTGATTAACATTAAACCATTTTTCGTATTTTTAAATTTCTCTTATACTCACTTCCATCAGTTTCATTTAGTCACTATCAGTTAAAATCACGCTTGTGTCATCTGCGAACAAGATAATGTGTCCGATATCTGATACATTGAATATGTCGTTAATATATAACGAATATAGCAGTGGCCCCGTAATGAATCCCTGGGGTACTCCATAATTATTTGTCAGTAGCTCTGATATTATTCACTTGACACAAACTAATTGTTTTCTATCCCTTATATAACTACTTAAGAAATTATTGATTTTTTCCCCCTAATCCATAATTTTTCAATTTTTCTGTTAATATCGTTATATTTATTACATCAAATGCCTTGCTTAAATCATAAAATATGCCAATTCCATTTTCCTTATTTTCAATTGCTTCTTGTACTTTTTCAATTGTTCTAAGCAGTGATCCCTCCGTTGATTTTCCTTTTCTGAAAGCAAATTAATTTTTATTCATTATGCTGTTTTTCCTCTAAATTCAATTATTCTTTTATACAGTAGATTTTCAAATAATTTAGCAAATATTCAAATTATTGCTATCGGTCTATAGTTAACTATACTACCTATATTTCCCTTTTTATAAATAGGAACTATTTTAGATCTTTTCATTTCAGTTGGAATTTCCTCAGTGTCTATTATTTCATTAAATATGACCAACAAAGTTTCAACCAGCAGGTCTGTATATTCTCTAACTATTTTAGGATATATTTCATCATATCCCACACCTTTTTTTTTATATCGAGTCCGTTTATTTCACCTAACAGTTATGAGTAGCCTGCATGTTCGACGTACATTGCAGAAGAAATTCTGAGTGATTACGAATACGGATTCAGAAAGAACAGATCAGCAGCAGACCACATATTTTCACTAAATATGATCCCTGAGAAATGCTATGAATTTAATATCAGCAAACATCAAATATTTTTTGATTTTAAACAAGTCTACGAGAGTGTCCAAAGAAATAAACTTCAAGTTCTGAGAGAACTACACATTCTCTCAAAAATTATTAATTTACTAAAGCTAACCTTAAAGAATACCAAGACCAAAATAAGAATTCAAGAACAGCTGTCAAATGAATTCGAAGTGAAATAGGGGGGAGCTAAATACAAGGTAATGCCCTTTCAACGACAATATTTAATTTAGCGCTTGACGCCGCTATATAAGAAAAATGAGCTTGTACCCAGCGTGAACCCAGCAATATATAGTTTTAGCAGATGACATGGTCTTAATAAGCAGAAACATCTGTGTTAAAAAAACTACAAATTTCGAAAATGGAGCTAAGGAGCTTGGATTAATAATCAAAGCGAACAAAAATAAATGCATGATTAATTTCAGGGATAAAAGAAGGTTTCAGAATATGAATGGCTTGGAAAGAAGAATAACAGGTAGTACCTTTGAGTGAGTGCATCAATTTAAATAATAAGAGCTATGATAACAGATAATTGTAAGACAAGTGCAGAGATTAAAGCGAGAATAACAAGTGCTAGTAGGTGCTACTTTCATTCGAGAAAGTACGAAGTTTCAAGAATGACTCATAGAAACTAAAACTTGCCAAGTTTTAAAAGGAGCAAAGACATGGATATTAACAGCTAGCGAGAAGGACTGCTAAGACTACGAGAGAGGAAAGTATTCCGGAAAATATTCGGGGCAGTTAATGAAAATGGCGTATGGAGAATCAGGAAAAACAGGGTAATATAATATTTATATGGAGGCTGATTTGGTGGCAGAAATAATGAAAAGAAGACTTCGGTGGTTCGGACATATAGAAACTATGAAGGAATCTAAGATATCTAAGAAAATCATGAAAACCAATCCAATAAGAAGAAAGAAACTAGGATAGCTTAGAAAAAAATGGCTTGGTGGAATGCAAGAAAATCTGCGAAGAAAGAGCGTTGGACAATGGTAGAAAGGCCTTGGATAGAGGAAAATGGGCGATGATCGTAAAGGTGTCCCAGCTCCTGCAGCGACTTAGCGCCGAAGAAAAAGGTATATGTCTATTAGACATTGCTACTCCCTAATTTCTATTATAAATTTCCAGATACATTTCAAGCTGTACTTCAATGCACACTCAGAAAAGTTTCGCTATTTCTGCCTCTCACTTTCGTTTCTGAAATGTTTCACTGTCGTTTTATGTTAATACTCCGGGGAAAATTATTACATGTTTGAAATCGAATATTCGTGAATTGATTTCAACCTGCCTTATTTTCTTCCTGCGTCCATCTAATTTGCTCAATGTTTACTTCATCCCCATCATTTTGCAATATAGTGAGATGTATAATGGACTTGGGAAAAATCGATCATTTATCGAATGAATGAATAATTTTCCCCATCTCCAAGAAAGCGAAATCATCACATAGATTCTGTTGGTGTTCGATTTTGTACATATCTAACGTGTGACCACAAATATTTTATTGAACATATAAATTTAAAAGATAGTTTAAGATAATGCTTTTATACTAAATGTCCTGGAATTTCCTCATCTTTGTCCAAACTCCCCGGAGTATTGTTAAAAGAAAATAGATTTAATGAACAATGCCGTTTTTTATTTATAGCCTCAAACCCAACAGCAGCCGTTAAAACAGGAAATTAAGACCTTCCGGAATCCAACTTTTTTCATCAAACCCTCCGTACTCACGGTTCCAATTAAGTTTAAATGCGTCCCTAATGTGTCATGTAGTGCTTCGACACAAGTTCACTAGAATCTTGAAACAGCTTGTGTGTTAACGTTGTTAAATATTGCATGCGATACCTTCCGAAGACATATCCGGATTTTAAATTTCTAGTTTATAATCGCCGTCAAAACTTTCTTTAAAATTTGATTTCTTGTTTTATATAAACAATAAAACATTTACATTTCATTGTGAATCTTCTTCAATAAATTGTTTACATAATACGTAAATTAATATAATTCACACTTGCGAATTTCAATGCAAATGAACCTGGAATTCGTAAATTTAATAAAATATTTTTAGACACGCCTCTTTCTTAATGAGTTTAATCGATTGTATTTTTATGGCGAAAGGGCAGAAATGGCTATTTTGCATCCTAAATGAATTTATATAATTTATTTATATAGAAAGAATAAATTAATTCTCTGCTCATATATTAAAGAGAGACTAACTTGTATAAACCAGAATTGAAATCGAATACAAAGTGCCAGGGAAGAAATTTAAATATGAAAAATTAAACACTGGTAAGGTAGCCAATGAAAAAGTTATAGAAATTCCTCAACCTTTGGATACCTTACAGTGTGAATTTCTCATTGGCTCCCATTGGTTTTTTTTCCAATGATTCCTATTAGGTTTTTCTATTGATCCCCATTAAGTTTTTCCTATTGGTTCACACTGGTTTTTCCAATCTAAGAGGACTATCTTAGGGACTGCTCTGAGGAGGTTTAGGTATAAAAAGATTTATGAAGAAAACATCGACAATACCTCTGATGAAGGATTGCTGATAACGCTTCCAAAGCGTTGGTGATATTGTTCAGTTGCTATTTTACCAATGTTTGATCTCTTGCAAGTAAACTTCCAGAAATTTACTTCCTTCGTTTTGTCGCATTTCGTGTTGTTACTGCAATAATTGTTATAATATTTTTGTCTATTTGTGCAATTATGAAACATTCGCTTATATTTTATCTTCATGCCTCACATAAATCAATTTCTACATCAACCACCTACAAACATCACAGCGTCAATAACAGAGCTCTTTTCTCCCTTCCCGTCTCTGTGTTATTTACCTACCGCTTCCAACTGAAATGAATATATAGAACAGATCCAACTGTTCGAATGCAGATTATACGTGTTCTTCACGAAAAGGCATTTGCGACAATGAATACGCTTCCGGGCAAGAAATGCTGGCAATCGAAAGACCTATTAATAGGCTACCGGTCGTTAAGCGATAGTGAAAAATTGCCTATTAATAGGCTTCCGGTAAGTAAGGTGTTAAGTGCGTAGAGTCAATGTTCATAATGGTTCGAGGGTTTCTTTTTTTGTGCCACCGTTTTTGATATAAATGGTAGAGAACGTTTGTGGGCTTTCAAGACGCAAGGTTCGTGTTCAGTCGGAAACTACAGTTTTCCGAGGATTCCGAATTTCTTGAGGCTTAGGAAACCAAGTCCAGGACTACACTGAACAGTTTCAAGCAAGAATTATTTTTTGGCACAGTTCGGTGTCGAACCCAAGGTAGCCGCGCTGACAGAGCGAACGCGTTACCATTGCACCACAGCAGACTTAATGGTAGAGCAGTGGAACACAGAGGTGAACTAAACGGTGGACATTGGTTGTGCTGAGTACAATCTGGAGACTAGGAAAACTTTGTTTTATAGTTAGCTTTCGCCCACGCCCGTTCTCATCCGGTCGCTGAAGTTCATCATGAAACTAAATTTATGATTATTGCCCCAGAAGTGGACTGCAATAAAGGATTTATTGAATTCAAACTTTTCAACATTTAGTGTCATTCCTCTAACGCTTTTCTAAGAAATGAGAAATTTAAAAAAGAATTTCTTTGTTTTGTTCTCTCTTCACGTTATTCTTTTAAAACTGCAGAGAGTTTTAAAAACGCATTTAAAATTTCTCCGATCTATTCTTTAACTCTTTTTACTCTCTCCATCCTCATTCATGCTCTGTATTCATTTCCAGGGAAGGGATTACCCAGCACAAAGTTTATGAAAAAAGCTGAGTTCTGTTATAATTTCAATGTTTTAAAATAAATCAGAAACTTAGTTCTGTGATTTTTTTTTGTTTTTGTTTTTGACAAAAATCTGTCCCCTTTCTCACTGAATTTTGGAGTTACGAACTAGATTGAAATATATATTTCAAAAGCTCATCCCGAGAAAATGTTCCAGCTTCCAATATTATAATTTTTCATTTAAACCTCCTGGTTTCCTCTTTGAAGTGTTTTCGCGATTTTTTTTTTCGCTGCAATAACTCCCTGAGAATTTGAAAACAACTTAAGCTTATTTCGACGAGGTTCACAGGAATTCTTTCCTAAAAATCAAGCAACTCTGCTAAGATGATTTTGAATTTGAAATGTTGTTTTTCGTACAAATTTATTTTCCATATATTTTAAGGGGCAAAATTATTTTTTACTGTATCTTTTGCTTTTATTTTATTTTAGACACTAACGAATATATTTCTTTTTTAATATACAGGGAATTTGTAATATAAAATTTAGAACTATATGCATATAAACTATGAGCAGTCACTATATGTTTGTTTTTGTATATGTATTGTTTATGTATGTTTGTGTATGTTTATGTTGTTTGTTTATGTATATTTTTACTACAGTCTTCGATTTTACCGTGCAGTATAGCCCGCAGTATAGGGCGCAGTATAGCCCAGATGCTCTTGCGCCATAAAAAAGCCAAACAAACAAACACTATATGCATTTCCACATAAATTATAGCAATATTTAGGATTATCAAACTAATAAAAGTACTTAAAAATATCCAAAAAAATTTAGAAATATCAAACTAATAAAAATATTTAGGAATAGTATATAATATTATTTATAATAATAATAATATTATTCATGAATAAAAATCAAGGCTTTTCGAATGAGCAAATCGGTTGCCCTTCTTCGGGATTGCACGAAGCTAAAGTGTCAACAATCAGAGGTGAATCCATTCACATTTTTACAAAGTTGTCATTGCGATGATTTTCCGTAAAAATCGATTATTTCTGGAATACTGTGTCGGTTGACATACGGCCAAATTTCGAAGGACCGAAAATAGTAAGAAAACGTTTGAAGAACACTGAAAAGAGGTTTATGGTAAAGAGGGAGGTGCCGGGGAAGTGGAAGTAGTCTGTGAGGTGGATTTAAGAAGGTTTTTCCAGGCCGAACTGAAGGAGGGTGTGGATCTATGATCGTTCACTATGGTGTCTTGAAATTTGTTGATGAAAAATGCTTCAACACAGTCGAGTTCGATAGATTATTTTGGTTGGTGAATTATGCGAGGATCAGAGAAGTTGAATTTATGGTCTTGTTCAAGGCAATGGACCGCTATCGATGGTTTATGGACCTCGGCCTTAGCGATGTATTGGTGGTGTTCTTTTGGTCTATGGGCCAATGCACATTTTGTTTGACCGATGTATGAGAGTTCACACTGACAGAAAACCTGATAGACCCCCAACGCTGAAAACAACTGATGTTGTCCTTGAGTTGTGAAGGACGTATTTTGTTTACTGGCTAATAAGAACTTTGAATTTTGCGTACCGGAGAAGTTTGGGAATAGCCTTGCTTAGTTTGGGGGAAATATGAAAGTATGACCATGCCAACGTATTCATCTATGGAGGGTTGAACGAGAGAAGAAGATCTTGAGTGCAGTGGCGCATCCACGTAAGGGGGCCGTGGGGACCTGGGCTCCCACTTGGGCTATCAAAGCGAAAAATTCGTACGCCAAAGGACACTGATGATCTCTCTTTTTTTAAAAGTAAAATTAAAAGTAGTTACAATTCCAACGTAGTTACAGTTCCCTGAACCCTCGTTACATCGATGAGTCGACTGTTGGGACAAGCAACAGCAATGGCCCGGGGCTTTCTTCAACTGCTTTCTAGGAAGTAAAGGTCAGGGCCCCCATAAATGGCAGTGTTGTCGTTGCAATGGAAACGGGGCCCCGTGGGTCATGGAGGGGCCCTCAAAGGAGTAAAAAAATATGATCAAAACACAAAATTTGCAATACTGGCAACAATGTTAAGCAACTTTTTCACATGTCAAATTAAAATGTAAAAATGCATTAACTAAAACAACTAAGTATGTAGTTGTAGGTTTTTTTTAAGTGGGGGCGAAGGGACATAACAGCTGAAAACGGGACCCGCAGATGGATGTGACCTGGGGGCCCTGTTAAAGATAAACCTAAACATATCATCTAACACAGTTGAAATGGAAAATTTAGCTGCAGATATTTCTAAATATGTCAGGCAATCTAACCTTACTAATGGAGATACGATAACAGTGCTTTCTTTGGGAACCATACACAAATTATAATTTTTTCACAATTGTTAATAGTGCTATATTAAGTTAAGGAAAACCTCACCACAGGCGAAATTTCTGCTTACCTTGACTGAGTAAGCATAAGTATATAGCTTACTCAAAGGTAAAAGACAGTGCCTTTTATAAATTTTGTGTTCTCTGTTCACCCTATGAAGTCAGTTTAAAATCGACACAAGTTACAGGTTAGCTTGTTTCAAAACAATTTAATAATCGGAATAATAGGGATTTGGTGAAGTTTAGTCAACATGAAACTTTTCTCTATCATAAGGGTTTAGTTCTCAAAAGGCGATCATTTCTAAGGGTCATGGAAGGGAAAAAATATATTCAGGAGCGTGCTTACGGCTTTAGCGGCCCTGGTCAAAACAGATTTTAGCGGCCCTCAAAAATGTTTTAACGTAACACAAATTTAAAAAAAACCGCTGACTGGGGTTTAGCATTACAAAATAAAGTCCTTCACTTGTCTGAACGCTGTAGGTAAAGGTAAGATAATGAAGTTAAATTGAAAATATACATTTCAAGACGAAGTTAGCTTGGAATATTTCAATCACTTGGCATTTTTTACTTACGTTCAATGTTGTGGATAGATAAATGAAAGGGTTTTATTTAAATCTACGGAAGCATCGTGAGCACAAAGAAGAATCAGTACAGAGTAATTATAAGTTTCTATTTCTCAGAACTTTACCGTAAATTCTTTTTTTGTCAGAAACCGTGGGTCTCTGTAGTGGCTATAAGACCGCCACAATAAACATGGTAACATGCGTAGTCTAATCATATTAACGCATTTGACTAATAACGTGTATATTTATTTTGACCACCATTTAGAAGTTTCATGAACATTATGGGAAATATAACGTCACACACAAAAGGTCAATTGACCAAATACTCTGGGAAAGTATATAAAGGCCGCTAAAAATGTATTTCATGGTGCTTGTACTGCATTTACTTTATCGGCCCTAAATTTTAGCTGTCTGCGTAGTCGTCTAGCTCGCACATCCTTAAACACGGCCCTGCTCTGTGAATCAAGTAATGGACAGAAATCAAGCTAAAGAAAGATTTAGGAGAATAGGGATATTTTAAAACTTATTATTAAAACAGTGATTTTTTGTGGAAGAAAAAGGCTGGCCTTTGTAAAATTGCATAAACATAATCTTACCCTACTTCTAATTATTTCAGCATCTTGCTCTCAGAAATCTTTCAAAGTTGAGGGTTGACTTCCGATTCCTATTTTTAGTCAAGCGTCCGGTATTTCTCATTTTATTTTCCATGATATAATCCCGGCTCATAGTGGTTGGGGATGGGGGGGGGGTGATCTTCCCATGGTCCCT
>QLNU02015003.1:117716712-117728010 GCA_006491805.2 Dysdera silvatica | reverse complement strand
TATTCACATTTATAATATTGTTAATTAGTTTGGGGTTTTACTACATAGGTATTATCAAGGCGCATCGTAGCTCTATCGTAGCTCTACAAAATAGATAAGTATTAAGCTCTTTCACAAAGGAGAGGCAGTAGATAAATTTATATCTTTTAGAAATTTATATAACTTTAAATTAAGTCTGTTCATGTTTAAATTAACCCATAATAATATTGGTTCTAATCTGGTGAGTTTAAAAACAACTACACAAAGTTATTAACTAGAACTAGGAATTTTTTAATTAGAACTAGGAATTTATTTGTGGTTCAAAAAATAAAGACTAACTTAATGCATGCTAACTTAAGTTATATTGGAATTAAACTTTGGAATTCTATGCCGATGCATCTAAAGGGACAAATGCCTTTTCACGATTTCAAAAAAGTAATCAAGCAGTATTTTCTTTATCAGGAATGAATACTATTGCATCGTTTATTTTCTTTTAACTATTGTACTTTATAAATAGTCTGATTTTAACTTATTATATTTTATATATTATGTAAATTTTTAATATATTATATTTTATATACGGTGTAAATTTTTAATTTATTATATTTTATATATGGTGTATATTTTAATTTATTATATTTGATATACGGTGTAAATTTTTAATTTATTATATTTTATGAATGATTCGATTTATAATGATGCTTCCGTTTATTCTTGACCTTGAATTAGTAAACATTTTGATTCAATACATAACTGACGCTTGTTCGACTGTTTTTTGTTTTTTTTTGGTACAATGATCAAGTTAGGCTTTTCTTTCAAACCTTTGGTCATTGTATTCCTCGCTGAATGTAATGAGTATTTTGTAAAGTATGTTTTTTTTTTCTGCGTATATATAATTTAAACAGCGAAATAAATTTTGATTTATTTATTAATTAATTGATCGATCGATTGATTGATTAATTGATTGGTCCTCTAACCATTTTTTCCACCAAAAATTCTATTCACCACTGGGCCCCCCCTCCTTGAGAATATTCTGGGTGCGCCACTGCCCAGGGGCCGCTTTAACAAACAATTACCGGCGCCCTTTTCACAATACTCTCCAGCCTCTTTCAACAATTCAATCCAACCTACTTCTTACGCCTGAAGTGTTTTGAAACAAGAGACCGCATTTCAAAAGCGAACCCACTTACCTAGCTGGCCCAATTTCTAGCTAGCATTATTTCACTAAAAGGGCAGCGTGAATTCCAACCATACGAACTATGTTAGATCCAATAGTGACACATGACCGTTATAAAGTGGCACAATTTTAAAACCACGCGAGTTTAAATCAAGTAGCCATGAATGAAGTAACCTAAGTCTGGCGAAAATAGCTGTTAAAAATAAAAACACAAATATATTTTAAAAATAAAAAAATTGTAATTACGTTTTTGTGATAGAACATTTCACCTACAATGTAATTAGTGAACTAGTTTTATTTTTTGTGCCTTATTACGAAAGTTCATTATTCAGAACTACTTTCTGTCCAAACAGTTCGATGGTACTGGCATTTGACTAATTAGCGAAGTCTGAATGTCAGAAATCCAAAGGGAAATCATCTTCCGCCTAATCTGCTTGGCGCGGAAAACTTGTTAAATTGGCGAATCCATAAATACGAATAGGAAAGACCACTTACCATAAAATATACCAATCACAAAAATAAACCAATCAGTCTTATTAGCTTAATTTTATGCATAATATTTAAATACCTTGGAGTAACTACAAATTTTGCTTTTTAACAGTGATATAATTTTTCTATTTCTGGTGCTCATTTGCTACAAGCTTGTCCATCTAGTTGAAAAATCTTGCATCTGAATTCTCACTCTTTTCCCAATTTAAATTTATATTCACAAGGAAAATAAAACCTAATAGGTGTTCACAAGGCTTTATCAGGATAAAATTAGGAAAAATATATTTAAAGTCTAACAAAGTGTAATCATTTACCTTAAGGCAACCTTCTTAATTGTGACCACTTGAGGATTCAAGAAGCGACATTAAAATGCGACGATATAATGGATATAATAAAAGATGGAATGAAGACGATATAATGGATATAATAAAAGATGGAATGAAGACGATATAATGGATATAATAAAAGATGGAATGAGGACGATATAATGGATATAATAAAAGATGAAATGAAGATGATATAATGGATATAATAAAAGATGGAATGAAGATAAAGGGTAGGGGAAGACGATCGCCTTTGTTGCAGAAGATAATGAATTAATAATTACTTAGAAATTCTTTCCTGGGTTCCATAATACTAAACCGACCTCGTACAGAAAGTTTTTTCTTAAATAAATATTTCTTGATTATTTTTTTTATTACTTCTAGAATAATTATTCTCTATTATGAAATTCCACTCTGAATTTTTGTGTCTCTTGCAAATCCAAATATTGTGTATTAAGATGGGTATTCCTAATGGAAATTTCTTAACCGTCCTCTTCATGAGTTAACGAGAGCTTTAGCTTTACAAACAAAGCAATTGTTTCTCTCAGCTTTTCCATGTTTCCTTTCTCATAGACGACTCCACAATCAATTGACCTTTTTGTCCATGACGTCTTAGCTTAAGAGAGAATAGAGATGGAAAAACTCAAGCGAATGAATGCTGCAAACTTTTCCGGCTTTAGTCAATGGTATTTTTATCATATTTGGGCACAGGAATATGTTTATATGACAATCAGCACTGCCTATCCCAAAGCTAAATCGTGGATCGAATTTTACATCAAAGAGAAACCTGTATATTAAGCTTACATCCGCATTCTCATTTCTTGGAGATGCTGACTCTAGCTGAGAGCAATAAGGAAGACATAACTAGGTAATCCATATCCTCAATATACGAATTCTATAATAAAAGCATTTGCAGAAGTTACTTAGTTCGACTTCGAAAGTCTTAGTAATACAACGTTCTAATTTAACCCCTCTCTTCACGTATTAAAATATAAAAACAATATACACATTGAAGCAATGTTTTGTTTGCTAACCTGTCTTATGTCAAAATTTAGTTTTAAATTTAAAAAGCTCTCAGAAGTGAAAAAGTAATTATATTAATATATTTAATGAATATTTGTAATGCTTATTAATTTCGTTCTATAATAAACTTCTTTGTTTTATCGTATAGTTCTCAAATGGTTTTATTTTGTGACGAAATGTTTTAAAAATATTTTCAATTTGCAGCTTTAGTTTTACTTCAAAGGTATTACGTGAGAATTAATGAATTATGTGCAGTAAGTATGTAATAAAATAATTGAGCCTTCGATAATAACTGCATCTTATACATGGAGATATACATTAAATAGCTTACGTTTTATCTGACTTTAATTTTTAATTTCAAATAACATTAATAAATACGTTCACTGAATTTTACCTGTTTTATGTTGAATTATTATCATCCTTCTTTTAGTTCAGTAGGTAATGAGAAAATTGTCTTTTAAGAATTCAAAAAATTGACAAAAGCATGTAATACATTCTATTAAAGAAGAAAGACATGTTTGATAAAATATTATTTACGAAACTGGGGTTTATATAGACAACATAAAATAAATTCCATTTTAAGGAATTTTAAAACTATTCATGCGTTTCCGAAATTTTTATGTGTGCTCTTTCAACAGAGGTGGAAATTAAAATGGGAAGTTAATTGTCAACTGAATCGCTAATGCAAAACTTTATTTTATAAAACAACAAAATTACAAAACCTGATAAAACTATTTAAGCTCCAAAGAAAATATTTCGGTATTTCATAAAATAGACAGTAATGCAACGACGGAAATTCTGCAGCCATTCATCAGTAATCGCACCTGATACTAATTTATGCTTCTTCAAAATTTTAGTGAACTGAAAATGTTAATAAATGTGAAATATTTTACTTCCCCATTCACACAATCAAATGAATTTAATTTTAAACTCGTATATTATTTTAACTTTGAATTTTAATCAAATTTTGTTCAAAATGAGCTATCTAGATTCGTAACTGCAACCGGAGTCAGTCACTCGAGGAGTGAGAACTTAGTACGTATATATGCACGATGTATCATACTGGGAGATACACGTATTTTATACGAAATTTGCATTTATCATGAACAAATACAAATTTCGTTATAACACGTTGATGAATAGAAATGTCATTCCCTAAGGCGTTTGTGAATTGCGTCTTTCGCCAGTTGTGGTTCGATAATACAGCGCTGTTCCAATAGAGCGCCTTTTTCTGTCCACCCCACACATATTCCGAGGTTTAATTTCCTAGGTAATATAAATATAGGGTCCTCGGGAAAATGTAGGTTCCGGTGCAGCGTATTATTAGCCAGTCCAAGCGCCATTAAATACGGACATAAAAATGCCAATTTACATGTTTGATCCAAACATAAAATTCATTGAATAATTTGGTGCACATTCAAGACAAGAACAAACTACAATCTCTCATATAAACAACTTTCAAGGTATGGTGTTAAAATGCAGTTAATAAAATAGAATAGAAACTCTTTAACCGGAAGGTACTTAATTCTATGAGCTATTTGCCAGGACCGCAAAATGCCGGTATTAAAGGGAAACAGCATTAATTAGTACGTTATCGGAAGGGTTAAGAATATTACACAACATGGATTCAATAATAGCTTTCTGCTACGGGAAACACCGATAATAACAAACAATGAATATGCAAGAACAGCTTGACTTCCTCCTCCAATATCTATAGTTCGTTAACGAAAACTTGTCCGATGGAATAGTTAGAAAATAACGGGAGCTGACGTTACAAACGGCATGGCCGATTACAGCAGAGGGGAGGACGTCATTTCAGAACTGGTTTTCGGCGCAGACAAACGTTCGCTAAAAGCCATTTCCGAAATGAAGTCCCCCCTCTGCTGTAATTAGCTAGGCCATTTGTGACTTCAGCTCCTGTTATTTTCTAACTTCTAATTCCATCTAACCACTATTTCCATTGGACAACTTTTCGTGAACGGACTATACTTTACTAGCTACACCCCTCCCCCTTTTTAACAGATGCATGTGTCTGTCAGATATATGTATATCATGTTGCTTAAGGCTAATATCTATAATAGATTTCCAAATATCACATTCCAATATACACACATACTAGAAAAAGTTTTTTGCAGATTTTGCTATTTTTATTTCTCCACTTCTTACTAAAAATTTTCACCGGTAATTTTTGCAAATATCTCCAAAGATAAACTAACATTATATACTTTAAATCGAAGATTCATAAACCTATTCTAACTTATTTTATTTTTTTCCCCAGCGTCTATGTAATTTAAATAGATTTTAATCTATGTCTCTCAATTTGTAACGTATGGACAGACGTAACAATCGGCGTTTTGTTGAATACTTTAATTAAAAAGTGTTCATTTCAACAAACATGTTGTAATTCAATGTCTCGGAATTTCCTTATCTTCGCTCGAACTCGCTTGAAAGTTGTTAACAGAAAACAAGTTTAATGAACGAAGTAATTTTTTTATTTGTTGCCTCAAATCGTGAAGAATTCGTTACAATAGGAGATGGAGATCTGCAGGAATCAAACTTTTTCCCTAAAATGTCTTTTTGCCGTTCCAATTAAGCTTTAAATATGTTCCCAATGGGTCACGTGGCACTCTAACACATGAACTTCATTAAAACCAGGAAACAGCTTGTATATTAATTTTAGTTGTTCAATGCGAAAATTTCTTGAAAACGCACGTAGATTTTAAATTCATAACTAATTTAAAATTATATACGGAACTTCTGTTAAAAATTAATAATAATAGCCAACATCAATTATATTTATTGTTTCAAGACCTATATATTACGTTACAAACCACAATTATTCATTCATAGTTACATCTGTTGAAATGATTAACATGTGTATATAATAACTTAGTGAACATAATGCTTTTGTTTGTTTAAAACTCTCTATTACGGTATGGCCTCTTCCATATATAAAGAAAAATTATCACTATCTAATTCATAAAACCACTTTTAGGCAATTACATGGGTTATGTAAATTGTAATTTATAAGAAAAATATTAAAAATATGCAGTAAAGTAAACATATAAAAAAATGTTTCATTACCACTTAAAAACCCATTTATTAGACATAATAGAAGAATATTAAGTGTTGATTTTTACTAATCAGAAGCACGTAGCCAAAAATTAAAAATAAAATAAAAATAAAGACTGGCCTTATTTTTTAATGAAATATTGCTTTAAAAAACTATACCAGGATCTACCGTGTTATAAGAAACGAGGCAAATATACCAAAATAAGCTGAAATACTATGAATTGGATAGGAATAAAATCGAAGTGACAAAAGTAAAATAGATTAGATTTATAAAATGAATGGAAATAGTTTAAATAATGAAAATAATGGAGATAAAGTTATAAAATGAACATATTAAGAGCAGACGTTATTGAAGAAATCTACTACTGAATGTATCCAATCAGAGGCGGCTCCAGGGCCGGCACTTCTATTATCGATGCACTTGCAATGTAAAATGTTTGTCATTACATTGTAGACCCCTATTCAGTATAAACATAAATGTAATTTATTCGAATTTCAATAACGCTAAAATGATATTTATTGTTCTTATTATTCATTTGTTATCCTTTTGTCAAATTAAGATTCTTGTTATTAACAACGGATCAGAAGAAGACAAAACTATTTACCATCTCCCATCAAATGGCTTAAAAACCTTGTTTTAAAGAGTTAATTTTTCAAATGTTTTCGGAGAAGGGCCCTCAACTCCACTTATCGCTGGGGGTCTGTTCTATACCCCCCAGGCTCCCCGGTAAGGCCCCGCAAAAGTGAATGGCCCAAGGCCCCGCAAAGTCCAGGGCCGCTACTGTATCCAATAAAGTAAAATATTTCTTTGCTCTGGCATTTGCTAAATAAAAAAGACTTGTCTGCCGACATACTAATGCATTAGAAACAAATGTATGAAAGTAAAATATTAAACTAGCAGTATCCAAATATAATGAAAACTAGTTTTAAAAGAGAAATATTAATTAAAAGCAGCACAGTATTGCCCTACTCATGTTGATTTCAATATAGGAAGTGTCCCAAAAGTTTATTAAACAAAGCTTTAAAAATATTAAAATACCCCATGGCGGATGTTTAATTACTATATTTTTTAATATGGAAATTGTAAATATGCCTATTTGAAAAGTTTAATTGCAGATTACGTAATATTCAAAGTTTACCAAACGTGAGCTTGAAAGGAGGAATTGACAAAAAGAACTGCTACCATTAAGCTGGACATTCCATTTGGGATATTTTATCAGAATATCGAAAGCTCAAAAACTAAATTACGAAGAAGCAGCTCGGCTGTGGAGATTAAAATCCAATTGTGGATGTATCGGAAATTACGGAGCTCTTCTATAGATCGAAGCTTAGTAATTATTGGTTATTAAATGATGCAGTAATTGGATGGCAAAATTTCCTTATGGAAAGCAGCCTTCAATCATGTTACGCGAATTGTGAAAAGGGGCATCTTCCCGGAGGTTATCTTGAAAACAAATAAAAAAGAAAAATGGAGCTTCGAATTCGAAGTACTTAGTCCTCAGAAGGATTATAGAAATAGGCCCACTAGTTTGTTTGAAAACGATTGGTAAATCAACATTAAAACTACGACGCAAGGCGAATAGAATAAGGTGGGGAAACAAGCAGCTATCACGTAATGGAAAAGAAGCCACCACTCATATTCAGTGACGAAAAGCTGGAATCTAGGCGGACGAGCATCATACTGCCATGATTTTGAATAAAAGCTGGAAGTTTTTGTTCCAGTAGGTGGAAAAAGACAAGGCTTCGTGATAATCTGGAAAGTACCTGAAGTAAACGGAAACACATCGTTTGCATTAATAAATTGAAAATATAATTCTAGGGATTATCAGAAGATTCTTGAAAATAAGTTGCTGCTGTATTTGGAGAATTTCGTGGAAGTTCAAATATGGTCTTCGAATAAGATCTTTTACCCTCCCATACATCGAGTTCAACGAACACGCGGTTCTAGCAGAATTATGTTGCATGTTTGTTGATTGTTTGTTTGTTTGTTTGGCTTTTTTATGGCGCAAGAGCATCTGGGCTATACTGCGCCACGATTGCAGATTGAGATATTGCAGATTTGAAATCACGCAGTCCACACATAAACTCTTTTGAGGTCTTGCGTGGATCTTCACTTGCAAAGTTCTAGCTGCTAACAAGCAGTATTTCTCCATGAAAAGCTAAAGGTATCCATAAGGAAGTCATGGGATGTAATCCTCCCAGTAATTCTGCAAACTCTAATTTCTTCCATGGAAGTTTATAGTTTGAAAAGTCGACTTAATTGGTATCTTGTAAATACAATGTATTTTCTATTTTTCAAGAGCCAAAAATCGAGTTATGATTAAACTTTTAAAAGAGACATTTTTATAGTTTTATTTTAAATCACTTTATTTTCTCTTTAGTTAAACTGCATTTTGGACTAAATTTTCGGGACGCACTATGTAGCTCAGACAAGTAAACCATTTTACCTTATGGAAACAGACTATAAATGGGTTAAAATTTTTCAGCAACCAAGTTGGTTACTTGATTGTATGTTTATGGTCTAAGGACAACAAGGATCTTTTTGCGCCAGACAATGCGAGACCATACATACTTTTTTCAGTAACCAAATTACTTGCCACAGTCTAATTTTTTAAAAACTTGATCTCGTGTGAAAGATAGTTATAAGAAACGATTAATTATAAACGATTTTATAAGAACCACTAGTAGGGACTTAACCATGCCTATACTATATAGTCTGTCGTGAACAGTGACCACTTTTCTATGGTGACGATTGCGGATCCGAAGGTGGTCGCTCCAGGCAGGTTCTACTGTATGTACTTAATTCTTTAGAACTTACCTTTTTTTTTATAAAAGTGTTAAAATGCATAAACGAATATTTTTGTTTTATGAAATAATTCTTTTAGAGGAAATCGGGGAAAACGAAATTAAAAAATATTTTCATTATGTGTTGTTTTTACGGTTATGGTTGAAGATAAACTAAGAAATAAAATTGGTAAATTAAAAAAATAAAAAGCAGTGGTGAGGATCCATGGAGGAGAAATTAAATAAATTCACCCCCCCCAAATCCATAAAATCGATTTTAACGAATCGTGTTAATCGATTATATCTAATCGGTTATAACGAGCGTTGATTATAATGACGGAATTTTTACAAAATGTTAGATTTCTTATTTTATCTTTTTTTAATTGCTCGCTAAATCCGTCGTCCAAAAGATTAATTTGCTAAAAGCGGTTAAATTGTATTGCGATTAATTAATACTAAATGGAATCCATATATTCCTAGTTATACACGGAAACCCGCTAATTGTGGTCTCTTTACAAGTTCCACTGCATTTTACATCCCCTCCTCCTAAAAAATCCCTCTCTGTATCAGCCTTGGGAGAAAGTCGCTAGATCTTACTATCTGCAAACCTGCACAAAAGTTTAGACACAACACAAATTTGAGTATAACAAAATACTATTAAAACTGAAGAAGTAGGAACTTTAATATTACGAAGTATGAACACATGTAATATGCAAATTAAAAATTTGAGAACAGAAATCACATCAGTAGCGAACTTGCTGCAATATATAACTTAAAATAAGTAAAATATGTGGCACAAAAGTTTAGGCACAAACATAAATTTTAGCACTTGCATAAGGAAATGAACAATTTTAATAATCAATGTAGCCACCATTACTTCGTATTAGATTAAATACGCGGTCGTTCATTGAAAGCACAAGATTTTGAAAGGTTTCTGGTTCAAAATTAAACCACGCTTCTTCTATAGCCTTTTTAAGTTCTAAAACGGACGGATATTGCTTTCCATTGGCATACACAACATTCGTTAGTATGCCCCATACATTTTCGATGGGATTACAGTCAGGACTAAGAGCAGGCCAATCGAGAACTGTAATATTTTTAGCGCTCATCCATTTCTTAGTTGACCTGGATGTGTGGATGGACGCATTATCTTGTTGGAAAACCCAGTTTCGTCCACATAAAAGTTCGCCAAAAGGTAATAGGTGACTTTCAAGAGTTGCCTGGTATGCCTTGGAATCTTGTTTTCCATTCAAAAACGCCAAAGAAGTCTGTCCATTGAAGCTAAAGGCTCCCCAAACCATGACTGAACCTCCTCCTTGACGTCTGCTGAACCGACTTAAGGGGCGTTTTCGAAGATCGTGCCAGTAGTGCGAAAGGCCATCGGGACCATCTAAGTTCCACTTTTTTTGTCACTAAATAACACCAGGAGCCATTCGTCACTTTTTGACATGTCCTGCCTTGCCCATTGTAGTCGTGCTTGTTTATGATGTAATTGCAAGCAGGGCTTGCGGCGCATTTTTGCATATCTCAAATGCCTGCATTCTACAATCCTTCTACGTATGGTTTCTCTTGACACTCGCATTGCTAACGTGTTTTTTATTTGATTTGCAGACAGGCTTTCATTTGAAGCCAATCTTCGTATTTGTCTATCATCCCGAATGCTGGTCACTCGAGGCCTCCACGTCCGTGATTTCTGTTGATAGTGATCACCCCGGGATAACACTCGATAAATGCCTCGCTTTGAACGGTTCAACGCAACAGAAATTTGAGTAACAGATTTACCTTTAGTTTTCTGCCTCCAAATCTTCGAAATCTCGTCATTCGTAAATTGCTTTGACTTTGGCATCATTCCAAGCATTCTGAATTATTTCAGGCCTTATATAACAACTCTGGGAAATGCCCCTTTGATCACTTGGGAACTTCGCGTCGTTAATTTGCATAAATCTGACATATGTGCCTAAACATTTGTGGCATGCAGATTCCAATATTACGGTATTGGGATATTTTGTTTCAGTACTTTTGGTAATCTTTGGAGTTGCACTATTTATTACTAGTTCTAGGATTATTTTGATAAAATATCAGCGAATTTCAATGTTAATTTTCGCTTTTATTTACGATTTGACTCTGTGTCTAAACTTTTGTGCAGGCCTGTATATGTAATAAAACATGCCTTAAAATGAATATTGCCGAAAATTGAATATCCAGATTTTCCAAAAAAGCCGAGTTCACTTCCATTATTCCAGATATTTGGGTTTCTGGCACAAAGCTGTAGCCAGAATTTAATTTCGGAGGTCAAAAATGTTACATCATATATTGATACAATCACAATATGCAAAGCCGTAGCCAAGTCCCTTAAAAACTTAGTTCCTGGGGAAGGACCGGTCCCTAAGCTTCCCCTCTGGATCCAGTCGTGTTCTGGCGTATATTAAGAATAGCATATAGTTAACAAGT
>QLNU02015003.1:117694795-117716612 GCA_006491805.2 Dysdera silvatica | reverse complement strand
TATATTTATATATATATATACATACAAAATGGCATTACAATGAGAGGTTTTATGATCCCATTAAAAACACCTCCTTCATATGTCAGTAACGAAAATATAAAAAAAAAATCAAAACGATTAAAAATTACTTTTATTTGTATGGAAAAGACGTTTCCTTGCTTTTCGAAGAACAAATATTTTTGTATATATTAATTGATGTTCCTTAATTTATCTATAGAGTTCTTCCTTATACGCGGCATAACTACAGGTCCGCAAGCAAAGTCCGACACACAAATTTGAGTATAACAAACACTATTAAAACTGAAGAAGTAGGAACGTTAATATTACGAAGTATGAACACATGTAATATGCAAATTAAAAATTTGAGAACAGAAATCACATCAGTAGCGAACTTGCTGCAATATATAACTTAAAATAAGTAAAATATGTGGCACAAAAGTTTAGGCACAAACATAAATTTTAGCACTTGCATAAGGAAATGAACAATTTTAATAATCAATGTAGCCACCATTACTTCGTATTAGATTAAATACGCGGTCGTTCATTGAAAGCACAAGATTTTGAAAGGTTTCTGGTTCAAAATTAAACCACGCTTCTTCTATAGCCTTTTTAAGTTCTAAAACGGACGGATATTGCTTTCCATTGGCATACACAACATTCGTTAGTATGCCCCATACATTTTCGATGGGATTACAGTCAGGACTAAGAGCAGGCCAATCGAGAACTGTAATATTTTTAGCGCTCATCCATTCTTTTGTTGACCTGGATGTGTGGATGGACGCATTATCTTGTTGGAAAACCCAGTTTCGTCCACATAAAAGTTCGCCAAAAGGTAATAGGTGACTTTCAAGAGTTGCCTGGTATGCCTTGGAATCTTGTTTTCCATTCAAAAACGCCAAAGAAGTCTGTCCATTGAAGCTAAAGGCTCCCCAAACCATGACTGAACCTCCTCCTTGACGTCTCCTGAACCGACTTAAGGGGCGTTTTCGAAGATCGTGCCAGTAGTGCGAAAGGCCATCGGGACCATCTAAGTTCCACTTTTTTTCATCACTAAATAACACCTGCAGCCATTCGTCACTGTATGATATGTGCTGCCTTGCCCATTGTAGTCGTGCTTGTTTATGATGTAATTGCAAGCAGGGCTTGCGGCGCATTTTTGCATATCTCAAATGCCTGCATTCTACAATCCTTCTACGTATGGTTTCTCTTGACACTCGCATTGCTAACGTGTTTTTTATTTGATTTGCAGACAGGCTTTCATTTGAAGCCAATCTTCGTATTTGTCTATCATCCCGAATGCTGGTCACTCGAGGCCTCCCAGATCGTGATTTTGGTTGATACTGATCACCCCGGGATAACACTCGATAAATGCCTCGCTTTGAACGGTTCAATGCAACAGAAATTTGAGTAACAGATTTACCTTTAGTTTTCAGCCTCCAAATCTTCAAAATCTCGTCATTCGTAAATTGCTTTGACTTCGGCATCGTTCTAAGCATTCTAAATTATTTCAGGCCTTATATAACAACTCTGGGAAACGCCCCTTCGATCACTTGGGAACTTCGCGCCGTTAATTTGCATAAATCTGACATATGTGCCTAAACATTTGTGGCATGCAGATTCCAATATTACGGTGTTGGGATATTTTGTTTCAGTACTTTTGGTAATCTTTTAAGTTGCACAATTTATTATTGGTTCTAGGATTATTTAGATACAATATCGGCGAAGTTCAATGCAAATTCTCGCTTTTATTTATAATTTGCCTCCGTGTCTAAACTTTTGTGCAGGCTATACTAAATTGACAACAATGTCCATAGACGTAGAGTTATTGTGCGTTCGCGCAGACCTGACGCCTGATACCGTTAGCAGACGGGTTAGTCCATTGCAGTTTAGGGAAGGGCGTCTTGCCGAAACTGGTTTTTCATGTGGGAAAAACCAGTTCCTCCAAGACGGCCTTCCCTAAACTGCAATGGACTAACCCGTCTGCTAACGGTATCACGCGCCAACTGAGCGCGAATGCACAGTATATGGGCTCATGGGACCCGAGCGCCCCCAATAATTTGAAATAAATTGCAATTTTACATATATTACAATGCGCCAATGTCCATAATATGTGATTGCCTCCCTCCCCCAACTAATAGTTTTGAAAACTCTACGTTAATGATAATGTTATTTGCATTGGTGTCGAACTTAAAAATTTTTGGAGGTTCCAAAAATTTTAAATCGAATAACCGGCACACATTTCAAAGGATTCAAGTATAATTTAAATTTCATTATCAGATTATCTGGTACAATAAGACACCTGAAATGTTAAAATGAAGCAAATTATAGTTAATTAAAGAAAGATATTTTTTCTCTAGATAATTATTTAATGCCCCCTAAATGTATACACCCTTTATAGTTTTACGATTGCTGCCAAAATATTCAGATGTGCCCAGCCCCCCCACTTCCGTCTATCTTTAAAAATAAGTTAACTAAATTAAAGGCTAGATTCTCCAAGTGCTTAAGGAATACTTGGAAGGCAACACAAAGTAAAAAATAAAGAAAAGTGTGGATTCCCCAGTTAGCGAAAGATAACGATGGGTCAACTTACTGGACAACAAACTTTTGCCTTTGGACAACAAACTTTTGCCTTTATCACCATGTCCGCTAAAGGTTCTTGTCTCTTCATGTAGACTTGTAAAACTAGAGACTAGATTTTTCTATTTTCTGTAAACCCAAAAAAAACGAAGAATTTTCTTTTATAAAAGGCCCAGGGAACAGAGTATAAATTATGAAAATCTTAAAGAATCGATGACCAAAAACTTTGTGCTTCTATTTCTGTATGCGTATTTTCCCCACGAGCAAAAATATTAGGGGTTCGAGGAACCCACAACAAAATTATTGAGGGTTCAAAAAGTGTCTCGAACCCATGAAGTCGGCGCCACTGGTCATTTGCTAGCAAACGTAAAGTAGCGGTTTCGTCAGAGGGCACTGAATTTCGCGGTTTTCGTGCATACGCCCTATGGTTTGGCGGTTGGATCCACGTTCCAGCTAAGGACCAGTTCTAGCCATGGTTGCAACGATGACGCGTCACAAATGTCACTGTTCTGACGCTAATGGGTCACGGCTGACTAGAATATGCATGTATATTCTAGTTAGCCGTGAATGCGCCTGATTGCTTTCGCCATAAACAATCCCTATCGCTATGGTAACCATTCTAGCCAAGCATTTCCTTCAAAAAAGATTTTGAAGTGCAACTTTGAATTTCCTTTTATATAAATCGAACACTATGTAGATTAAATCAAACAATATAAATCAATGTTTATTGGCGTAGTGATATCAACGCGACGGGCTAGATTGTGAAAACGTCCGAAAGAAAAGAAATGTTTCTGCGTTCTGTGGGACTAGGCATCTAGCCACGTCATAACATCGGCGCTGGTATCACTACGCCAATAAACGTTGATTTATATTGTTGTTTGATTTGAATTTCCCATCGTCGCGTCACTTGGCACATTTTCTTGGCGGACAAGAATTTCCGTGGCGCGTTTAACGAAAGCGTTGACTTCGAAAAGTAGCTTTCCTTCCTGAATGTAATTCCAATTATATTAAAAGAATTAATTTAAAAAGAAATGGAGGTCAAAATAAAATTTAGAATTTTGCTTTTCCAATTAAATTTGATTGACACTGCAGAACACGCATCCCACTTCATCTATCCCCTTGAAATCGTAGGAAATTGCAGGAGATAGCATTATGACGGGAGGTCCCGTGCGTTCACGTCAGTGTGTGTAATCCCGCGTGATCTGGTATGAAACGCCATTTTTTTCTTCACGCTCCTAGTGAGCATCTGAATGTTTTCATTTTTTATGGATGACATTTTTTTTTAGATTGAGTGAGTCATGAAAAAGGGTTTAATTGGCTGCCAGTACGAGCGTCCGAAGAGGAAAATGATGGTGATTCCTTGCTCCAGAGTATTAAAGATGTTTTTGAATCGCGTAGGAAAAGTGGTAGGGGGTTTTTAGGTTGGGGGGGTATGACTGGGGGATGAGGTTGCCCTATAAGATTGGTAGGGGGAGAGGAAGAGGGGGAAAATAATTAACGATTAGTAGGTTGTATGTAGGAGAAGGATGATTCAGGGATATTATGAGATGAGGGGTGGATTCCCGAAAAGTAGGGAGAGGGGCAGAAGAGGAAACAAAATAACGTTAATTATGGGAGTGGAGGAGGAGGATAGACGGAAAGTATGCGAGGAAAGGGGGAGAATTACCAAAAACACCGTAAACAACATGGCGGCTAGTGACTTTGCCAATACCCGAAACATCCGATCGCACGGAATAAGCAAGTACTTTTGTTTTGTTTTTGAATTGGGGGGGAGGAGGAAGAGGTGGGGAAAAAAGACAAACGGGAAAGGCATAAACAACATGGCGGCTAAGTGTGACCAGTGTTGCCTGTACCAATTGCCAAATTTTAAAACACGGACCAGAATCAAATGGAATCAAGTGGGTTGCGTGTTCTGCAGCAGCGCCCAAATTTGAAATTTGACCAATTAAAAAAAAAAAGAGAGAGAATTTAAATTAAAATTAAAATAAAAAAATTCTTTCGACTGCCCAATGATTTTAGGTGAAGCGGCACTTCCCTGGCGTCACCCGACGAGCCGCCAATAAATACAGCAACGTTTCTATGAAAGGAAAACAGTTCCTCCATTATTTGATGCAACTCTTTTGCCATGGCAATGTCCTTCACGCCAAAGATTGAAATTGTTTCACATCAAGAGGAAATAAAGCAATTGAAAACTCTTCCCATAATTTCCTGGCCTGTGACGTTGGAATAAATCTTCAAGCAGTTTACTTTTCCAGCGTACAGTTTATCATCAGGCTAAGCATACGTCCTTTAACGTTGTTGTTTTGTATCTGTAATATTTGTTTAATGAATGGTTTTAAATTAGGGAAGCTTCAATTTTAATTATAAATATCTTTCCTTCAGTCATACGGTGAAAACGGTACGGAGACGCCATTTCTAAACTTATCACTAGTTAACAGCTTTAATCTCAAACTCTTGAATATCAACATGGCATCAAAAATATCACTTGGCAGAATGTATCATCAAAAATATCACTTGGCAGAATGTATCATCATAATTGTATTAGGCTGAATAAAAGTCATTATTTATTTTATTTATTTATTTATTTAATGTAGAGCATTTGCTTACCAGGCAGGAGATTTTAATGATACATATTTCTGGGTTAAATCCACTGGACGAAAGGACTTCTTTGACAACTGAAGGTCTCCTAACGCCTTCTGACAACTGAAGGACCTGACGCAGCATAATCTCGACTATTCTGGTACATTAAACCATAAACAATTCTCTCATTAATTCCCTGCACCCCCTACAGTGAGAGATGTACTAATAGGCTATGTATGTTTAAGCCTATGTCCGAAAATTTCGACAGAGGGAAGTGTGCTAAATGTGCAACTAAATTTTTTTGGCTAATTGGCCTCTGAATTTCACAAAAAATGACTTCTACCTATCCCAATACACGAGTTCGCCTCCCACCTAATTAATTAAAGCGAAAAAAGGTGGTGAATTGGCCTGTTTTCTTTTCTGCAAAAACATTGCAACCGCTGAAGTTAAACATAAAGGGAGAGAGGGAGGTAAATATAACATATTAGCCATCATCTGAACGTACTTTAACCAACAAATGTACATTCAGCTTTAAGAATTTTTAAGACTTCGGCTATTCTTCTTCTAAAAGTTTGTGTTCCTGTTTAAAACGCATAAAAATTGTTTGAAATTCACTAAATCAAAAAACAGACTGATTTAGCAATTTTACCATTGAATCGGGTATATTGGAGTCAATTTTTCTAGACATTGTTGTTAAAGATTTCGTAAAAACTAAATGTAGATGGTGATGTTTCTAAATTCTTTAAGAAAAGTTTTTTTTAGGGTACTTAGAAAACTTAGAAAAGTAACTTTGCAAAACAAACCAAATTCTTTTAAAAAATGAATACACTTAATTACAATATTTAAGTTTTAAGATGTGTTCAGTTTCAGTTTTAGTTTTAATAATTTTGTAAATGAAAAAGTTGTACTTTTATCGATTGCGATAATCAGGGATGTCTACAAAAGTTACCCTCTGTGTACGCCGCGTACCCTCAAGGTTTCAAGAAAGGTTTTGCATTTGAGGAAACCCCCCCTGAACCCCCAAAGCCTCAAAATAATATGCTGCATACGACCAGGAGAGGAATGAAAAACTGATGATGATAATGACAACTACCACCTTTGGCTTGGATAGACGATAGACGACCAGTCAAATGACAGTCAGCTCGGCGCTGTGAGGTCACCAAGTCCAGAGTTACCCCGCAATTTCAATACTCCTTAATTAAGACAACACTGCATACTCTCAACAATTTTCTTGAGGGCAGCCCTGGGAATACGTGTTAGTTTTGTTTTACATATGACGTTTAGATTACATTATTAAAATATGTGTATTGTTTTGTTCTATTACGCACAGAGTTCTATTTATGGCTAAGGATTTCTACGTTGCTTTCATCCTTTTTATGAAGATTTAACTTTTTTCGGTTATCCACCATTCTCATCTGTGTTTAACTGTTACCTTCATAATCGTATCTGTATTAGCAAAGTGAGAGCTACCATGAACACCACATCAAGAAAGGCTCAAAAGATGCCAAATGAGTGGATACTTACGAGAAGAACGAATTTGAAATTACTGCTAGGGCCATAAAATTAATAATTGGATAAAAGTGTCAAAATCATAGTTATGCTAAAATTAGGAGGCAAAATATGTCAGCTTACAGGAGATAAAATCGTGAATTCGCCTCTGATTTCTTAGCTTTACTAATTCATTCTGTACAGCGCTGAACCGAATTTCAAGATCGAAGATTCAATTTTCATGTCAAGTAGAGGTCTTTCTCTCCCTCTGACCATCTTTGAATACTTAAATAGTAAAGAACTTTACGTAAATTTCTACCCAGTGGTCTATGAATCAATTTAACATGGTAATCGAGAATCAGTTTAACATGGTACCCATGAATCAGTTTTAGATAGTATCCATGAATCAGTTTTAGATAGTATCCCTGAATCAGTTTAACATGGTATCCACGAATCAGTTTGAAATGGTATCCGTGAGTCATTTTGACATTGTATCCGCGGATCAGTTTGACATGATATCCTCGGATCAATGCGACATCGACTCACCAAACTTTCCTTTTATATTTATGTATGATCCGCGATCGTATACTGTCAGAAATGTCTGTTACCAGTCCATGGCTGAACTAAAACAATGAAAGCAGATGACTTGGAAAATTACATTGAAAAGGTGACCACTTTCAAAACTGGCTGGAAGATGTGGATTGTTGACGTAACAGTTGCCTAATATTGTACCCAATGAACGATGTACAATTTCGCCATTACCTAGCAGCTTGACCCTTTGACACGAAGAGGTCTAAAGGCCAAATGGTGAGCATATCGAAAAATCATTTGTGACTCTATATACAATTACATAATTGTATATACCAGTACGCCTGATGAAGGACTGCTGCTGCTGATGCGTCCGAAAGCTTGAGTGATCTTTTTCATTGCTATTTTACCAGTGTTTAACCTTTTTATGTAATTTCCTCCCTGGTACCCTGTATTTTATTTCTATTCACTAATACTCCTTAGTATTAAACATAGTATTAAAAAAAAACAAATTTTATTTGTTGAATCAAATCTTTTTATGTTATTTTTGAAGCTGCTGACAATAATCTTTAAAAAATATCTGAAAGTTTTCTTAACTATTGCTTGAATCTATTTTTGCTTTTGCTATATTTTACCTTCTTAGTTCTTGCTTTCGTATTTCTAAGAAAGAGACTACCCAAAACGTATTTTACGGAAAAATTGGGTTTTGTTACAACTTAAATGTTTTTAAAGTAAATTCGAAACTCAGTTCTGGAAAAATATTTTCTTTTGACGAAAAGTTTGTATCTTCTTTCTCACTGAATTCTGTAGTTATGAGCTGGATTGAAAATTCTATTCCAAAAACCCATCCTGGGAAAAAGTTCCAACTTCCAGAAATGCAATAATTCATTCGGATTTATTTTTCAGTCGAACTTCCAGATTTACTTTCTGGAGTATTTTCTGCGTCTTCTTTATTCAGTTTTTAGACATAATATCCCGAAAATTTCAATTAATTCATATATTTATTTCGACAATGCTTACGAAAAATACGAAAAAAAAATCGAAAAAATTATAAAGACAAATGTGAATTTCAAGTTTGTCATTTTCCCTACAAATTTATTTTCTGCTTATAGTTATTTTGAAAGCGTAGTTTTTTCTATGTACCTTTGGGATTTTTTTTATTTGAAAGCAGTTGAATTTTTGTTTCGTTTTTAAAGCTGCTCTTGCAATTTAGAGATCAATGTCGTGTCTCAAATACTGGACCCTGACACCAATTATACAGACACATAAGATTCCGCAAATAATACTTTTAGGCATTTTTCCTTAATGTATATTTTTACGGGAAATACCATGAGGAGAATAATATACATGAATTTGAAAAAGAGCGGCACATGGAAGAATGTACTAATGCACTTTACAATTATGTCAAAATTGTTAATACACTAGTAACTTATAAGTAGGTAATTAATGCATAATTACTAATACGCTTTACAAATTATGTCATGATTAGTGTTGCTTACATTAGTTCAATATTCGGGTCAATATTTCGGAAGGGTAGCTGGGAGTAAAGTCGTTTGAACAATGTGCTTTAACAAAATTTACCAAGCCGCGGTGTTACAAAGATCGAGAAATACTCATTTAAGTAAAACAATTCTCAAACTTATAGATTAAAAATTTCGCCGATATCCATCCTCCCTTATCTAAACCTCATGAAGAAATAATTGCTTGAAATATCATTAAATTTAGATCGCCAAATATCAACGTAACTATAGATTTTATATCAAATGTAATTGAAATCGCATAACTTCATATTGACGCGGCAAAGAAATGCCACACAATCAAGTGGGGGGGGGGGTTGACACGTAAATTAGCTTTAAATTGCCAAGTGTAAATTTTTCTTCCTAAACTTTTATAGCACCTTATTTGACTTTACAAAATTCATCGTCATTGACAACCATTTTTAATCCACAGCAGGATGGAGGTCTCTCTGTTATCACACATACATGTAGTGCGGTGAAAGAAATACAGAGGAAGCAGCCTTACTCTCACCACGTTGGCCAGACGGGTTGTCAAGCTGGATCTACAGTTTTACGAAGAATCCGGACTTCGGTCACCACAGCCAAAGTTCTGCACTAAGACACTGCCTCCTAAATTTACCCTCTAAATTTAGGATACAGTGGCTAAGGGTGTGTATAGACATGCAACAGAACATCATCGCTTAACATTACCGTCTAACGTAATAATATATATATATATATTGTTAAGCTATGTATATTATTATTAAACTGTAAGGAGCAATAATAATATAAGTCTCTTATAAAGTATTATGTCACATTTTTATTATCATTATTTCTTAGGCTGTAAGTAAATAGTGGATAAATAAGAAGTGGATTTGATAAAACGAATTTATTAAAAATAATGCATTCATTATAATTTAAAAGTGTCAGGAGGGCCACAGGGAGTCTAGAAGGTTGCCCCCAAATGAAAAAATTTAATATCCAGCCACTGGTTTAAATAATTAAATATTTATATGTGATTACGTGTATTTCAAATCTTCTACTTATAGTGTGTCGTACATCCCAGTATTGGAGTCTCCCTCTCACGAAGATGCTTACGTAATACTTGAACGGCCACGAATCAGGCAAAGTATTTTTTTTTTCAGATTGTCGCCACCTTGCAATATTTTGTTATACAACTTTTAAATAAAAATCTTTTTTTTCCAGATACCAACCACAGCAGAAGGATGGTTAGCAACATCAAAACAATATAATGATATTTGGAACTTTCCACATGGCCTCGCGGCGTTGGATGGAAAACGCATCGCTTTACAAGCACCCATTAACACAGAAATCGAGTTTTTTAATTACAAATCGGCATTATTTAGTATAGTTATTTTTGCAGTAATGAACGCTAATTACATCTTTTGTACGTCGATGCTGGAGGTCAGGAGCAAATCTCAGATGGTAGTATATTTAAAAATTGTTCCCTGTATTACAGGCTACAGAGAGATGAATTAAGTCTGTCGTAAGCAGAAACTTTGGATGGTACACAATGAAAAATCTCCCTTATTTTTTCATTGGGGACGAAGCATTTGCTCTTACTGACATATTGATGAAACCGTTTCCGGGTATACGTCCTAAACAATCCATACAAAATGTTTTTAATTATAGATTATCTCGGCCTCTCTTGTCCCAGAGGAAAACCAAGCTGTTAAATGTGCAAGCCAAGTACTTAAGTATACACAAGTAAGACTTGCAGAAAAAATCCCATGATAAACACGTCTTCGTAAATGAAAAGTGAAATAAAGATTTATTTGATGGAGATATAGTATATTTATTTATTAATACAGTGATATGACTGTACTAAAAATTAACGTTTACCTCTTCCAGTACCCCGACTTTTCTTCATTTTCGCTCTTCCTCGCCTAAGCGCTGACATCAAAGAACTCAGTTTTTCCTTGCATTCATCAGCTATAGTGTGTAATTCCTCGGCGGTTTCTTCCCATGCATCACTTTTTAAAAACTTATTATAGTACTTAGGATGCTGGGTATCCCACAAAATTTCCCTGTGAGTTTCGATAACTTTAAGAGTAACCCCTTCTGTATACTCATAGCAAACAAACCGATATCTAGTCTACACTAACAAAATGCTGTTGTTTGCAAACCGGTCCAAATACACGAGCATGGAGTGCAACATATCCCCGTGACATTCCATTGAAGTGACAGGAAAAACCGACAACTGGTGGGACGCGGAAATGTTACGATGTTCTGTTACGGAGTGCGGTCCAGACTTGGTGCGCGACGGTGTTACGATACAATGTTCTGTTGCATGTGTGGACGCGGCCTAAAACGGGACACATTGTGTCATTCCCCTAAGGAGTGACCGCTACCAATGATGCTTTTCATCGGCGATTGGTCGAGTGCCGGTATTCTTTGCAGAGGAGAGCTCTGGGACACATTATTAAATTACATACTGCAATTCTCAAATTTATAAGTTATATTACTTTAATAATGGCACAGTACCATTACTTTATTCGTAAGGGTAAGGAGTAATATGGTACTTTTATTTTAAAGAATTTGAAATCTCCGATTTTGGATCAAACTTCTTAAACAGATATGTTTTCCCTTTTGATCTACCAAAAACAAAACCCACTATAGGGCAAGGACAGACACACAGAAGGTTATAGGAAGTCCCTACGAAAATAAGAAATTTATATATACCTATTATGGATCTCTATGAATAGGCATATACAAGTGATTGCCAGCTTTGTACCTCTTTAAATATTGAATCTTCTTAAAGATTTATACAAGCAAGGACGTTCTTTATCTAATTAACAGCTTCTTGAAAAGGAAATTGTGGGAAAGTGACACCCAAACAGTCACATGACTCATTCCGCATGTAGTACCCGGAATTCTGATATGGGTCCACAGCCACATTTTTGCGCAAACACCAATGCGGTACCTTGGACATTTCTTGTCCGCATATCATATTGACATTCTATAGTCAAACACCAGTCTGAATAAAAACACGTGCATTTATGAGGTTTGCGAATAACAAATATGCAGCTAAGCAGGTTTAGATAATAAAAGATGGGAACTTTTTTTAACTTCAATGTTTTATGAAATCATGCGGTTTTTTGCAGCTAAATGATGTGTACTTCTACAGATTCATCTGCATTAGCAAAACGATGTCTCCTCTACATGCACACACATGGTAATATATGATAATAATATATGGAAGTGTTTCATCGATAACCACAAACAAATCAGGTAAACAGCAGTGAATTTAGATTACAAAGAATAAATCAAATATTTATAAAAATAATTTAAACCTCACTCGCTAATATATAATCAAATGGAGTTTTGGATCAACAAATCTATGTAACAAAGAAACGAATAGGTTTGTTTGTATGTGTTGCATTCAAAGTCTGGACTGTGAGCAGAGGCGTAATTTGGTAGGGGCAAGGGGGAAGTTTGCTCCCCAATAATTTTAGAAAAGATGAAAAATCCTACTTTTTCCTATACATTTTTGCTTTGTTTTCTTACCCCCCCCCCCCAAGTTTGTTTATATTCAGCCCCGAAGATATGCCTGTGACTGTGAGTCACCTGGTACGGAACTTACTTGTCAACGTGACGGCCTTAACAAAGCACATTTACCCATAACCAAATTCGCTGGGAGTCGCATCCAGGACAGTAACCCTGAGGATGTGAGGGCATAACCACGGAATTACTGGACAACAATAATGAAATACTAAGGGGAAGAGAGGAAATAGGTGGGAGAAAACAAAGGTAACGAATAACAATAGAAGAAGTAAAAAGGAAAGTGTTTCAAGTCATGTTTAATGATCGTAAAAAAACGACTAAGAGTATGACTTAAATGAAATAATTTTTTACTAAATGATAGGAATATTTACTAAACGAAATGAATGTTTACTAAATGATAGAAATGTTTACTAAACGAAAGGAATGTTTATTAAATGAAAGGAATATTTATTAAATGAAAGGAATGTTTATTGAACAAAAGAAATATTTGTTAAATGAAAGGGATATTTACTAAAAGAAAAAGTTTACTAAACAAAAGTAGCGTTTATTAAATGAAGAAACGTTTACTAAACAAAAGGAATGTTTACTAAACGAAAGAAACGTTTACTAAACGAAAGAAACTCCTACTAAACGAAAGAAATGTCACTAAATGAAAAATGTTTACTGAAAGAAAGTAAAATTTCCTAAATGAAATAAATGTTCACTAAATGTAAGGAGCGCTAAAATTAAATATAAAGTCATTCTCATATAATAATTGGAATAAGCTTAATTATTACCATAGCTTAATTACTACCATAGCTTAATTACTACCATAGCTTAATTACTACCATAGCTTAATTATTACCATAATTGGAATAAGCTTAAATAAGCGAAATTTCAAAAGGAGCAGTGAAATTTTAAAGTAATTGTTTACCAATACAGCAATGTCCACTTAATTGCCTTTAGATAATTTTGATATAAATTAGTGCAATTATTAATGCTATGCATTAATTTAAATGTAATGATCATAAATCAAATAACGTAAGACAATAATAGGTTAATAGAAACAAATTCATTTTAAAAATAAAACTTTATGATTATACTTTTGTAATAGAACACGTCAATAACAAAGTAATTGGAAAATTATGCTTTTGATATTCTCTATAGCCAAAGTTTTCCATTTAAAACTGCTTTAAATCATTGAACAATTTGAGAATAATGGCTGTGAGTTAATTGGTGAAGTTTGAACACCCGAAATCCAAGGAGAAAATTATTTGCTGTTCAATCTGTTTAGCGCAGAAAACCCGTGAAAACGTTGAATCAATAATTAAGAGCAGGAAAAGCGCATTTTCCATAAATTATAATAGCCATAATATTAAACAATTCAGTCATCTTAGCTTAATTTTCTGCCTGGTATTTAAACATACCCCAGACTATTTATAATTACTAAATTTAAAGTTCCCAGGGAATTTTTGACAGCATAATATATTAAGTGGTAAAACTTTATTTAAATAAGGATATTTTTATGCAAGCAATCAACTTTTCAAATTTGTAGAAGGCATAAATATTGGTTAGCATTGCGGATTCATTTTTAAAGAGAAACCACAAAGGAATAGAATTTAAATTTAATTTACAGAGGAAATTTATCATACAGATTTAATGTATAAAATGATAATCGGACAGTTAAAATGCGAAATGTATTTGAATACTAAATGAAAGAGGCTGAGGCTTATCAGAAATCACAAAATAATTATATAAGAGTGGGTAGATAATAAAACTGAAAGAAAATCCTGATAAATTAAAAGTCTAATTGAAAAACCACTTCTCTTCTCTAAGAGGACTTATAACAAGTTGGTATCTAAAAAATAAATAGGAAATACGATGAGAAACAGCTGATAATATTGATAAGAAACAGATGAATAGTGATAAGAGAAAAATGTAAAGGTTTATTAGAAACAAATGAAAAAATTAAAAAAAAAGTGTTGGTAAGAGGCAATTGCTGCAACTACTACGGAAATTAGTGGTACAGCAACTCAAAAGTAGAATCGCAACTTGTCCAAGAACAAGAAATAATGTATAAGAAAACAAAGCAGTGGAGAAAAACTGCCATTTCCAGAACTGAACATACAGGACTTTGTAAACAAAGAAAAAGTTAAAATACAAAAACCTTAGAATATTCACATTTTACATATAAGTTTCAGCTAAGTTCTTAAGGGTATTTAATGCAACTTTTAATAAAAATTAATCATTCCGAATGAAACAGGATATAGAGCATGTTTTTAGCTTAAGTGCGCTATAAAACGTGGAATACAATACGTTAATATCGTGAATATTTGCAGTTTTAATGTCCTAAATATAGAACGTTTTAGCGACAAAACACTTAAACAACCCATGTTGCAAGCCTTTTAGTAAATCCTCCAATTTTTAAATCTATTATTTGGTTATTCCATTATCAAAACATGCTCTCACAGCAAACATTTTCTCACGTCATAAAATGATTTAAACATTAAATGTATAAAATTTAACTGAAAGAAAATTGATGTAACCGTAAAGCATATTTACTTCAATTTTGTTGGTTGAATATTTCCGGTGTAAGGACAGCAATTGTCGTTCTTCATCCATGTTTACTTTGATTAGTAATATGGTCGATTCTGCTTAATTAGACCACCGTTTAATCGAAGCAACAGCCTAATTGGACGAAATTTTAAGGAACGGAACCCAAACCAAAAAATTAACAGTAATTCGCATCGCTTAACTTAAACGACATTCCGTTTAATTGGGATAAAATGTAAATTCAAAATTAATTTGCACATATATATTATGTAACACATAGTTATACAAACAATGTACAAACAATTTAATATGTGATCTTATGTATCATACAAAAGGACTTCAGGTGCAAACAGTATGAGTACGTAGATGACATCTGAATTTTTTCGAAATTAGTTTACGAGTTGGGATGAAAATTACAACTTAAATAAAAATTCTGCTATTTGTTGACAATTGTTCAGCACACCCTCATTTAGACAATCTAAAAACTTCAAAACTGGGATCTCTTCCTCCTAATGCCACATCGTTGGTTCAACCAATAGACATGGGTGTAATAAAACATTTGAAGGCAAGGTATCGACAAAAAATGATCCATTATATACTAGAATCCATCGATGAAAGTGTTTTAAGAAATTTCTCAACAGCTCGAAAGGTTAGTGGATTTCAATTCCCTTTTTCATCAATTTCCTTTTTGCAAGCAATACAGTTTGTTGCTGACAGTTGGCGAGCTATAAGAAACAACGCTGTAAGCAATTGCTTTGCTGCTTGCGGCTTAAAACCTTTAGAAATTCCCGAATTTGAGGACACGTTACACGTTCCAATTATCAAGAACTTTGGACAATTAATAACAAGTTACCAAGTTAAGATGAAAATGTGGACTATGGCAATGCAATTGCTGACGCCATTAAATCGAATCGTCAATAATTAGACGGCACAAACGAAGACAATCCATCTATGCCTTTGACTCAACTAGGCGGCAAAAAAATTATTGCCATTTTACAGCGTTATTTTATGCAGGAAGGGAATGATGGGATCTCCAAGTCCGTACTGAACACTTGTGCTAATTTTGTGGAAGTGCAGACAAATAAGAACAGAAGACAAATTACACTGGATGAATTTTTGAAGAATTTAATTCCATGTAGTATATACACAGTTTATTTTTGAATTTATTGTATTTTCTTCAGAGTTTATGTTTTTTCTTTCAAGTATTGTATGTAGGCTAAGTCCTAGAATTTCAGTATTGGTTGTACCGGAGGATCAACTGTACCCGAATACCAGTTGCTGCCGGTTAACAAAAATAGCTGTACTGCCTGGTTTTTAGAAGTTTGAGATCTGAAATCGGTTAGTTCCTATCCGGTACCGGTATAATGCACTGTACGGAGTCAGGCCTGTAGCTAAATACTTATTATAGGGGACTCTGAAAGTCACAGGGAGCTCTAAAGGTTACAGACGGCGAAAGTTACAGGAGGCTTAAAGTTCTTTAATATTTTGATGTATTTTATTAATATATTTAATAACACTAAATATATAAGTAGACTAATATATTTAAAATTAATAAATAAATTTCTTAAAATAAATTTTGCATTAAAAACTTATAAATTTTAGTATACCTCTCTATAATTTCTCTTATCCTTATTATAAAGTATATGAAGATTCAAACGTATATAAAAAACATTATGTACACAAGATCTACAGTAGAGAGCTATTTTGAATACATTTTTAACGTTAAAGAACAATTTCCATTGTCATGTACAATTTTATACAAAACAAAAAATTTAAAATAAAAGTCTACAATATTTTATTTTGAGAAAAAATATTTTCGGGGTGTCTCAGCCTCATAGCCTCAGACTGACATGGTAAGGCTAACACAATTACATATAATACATAATATATAACATAATATACATTAATATATACATAATATATAATAATATATAACATATAATATATAATAATATATAACATATAATATATAATAATATATAACATATAATATATAATAATATATAACATATAATATATAATAATATATAACATATAATATATAATAATATATAACATATAATATATAATAATATATAACATATAATATATAATAATATATAACATATAATATATAATAATATATAACATATAATATATAATAACACGATCACACGTTCAGTTCAGACTGATATTGAGATTTTAATAATTTTTTAAGGTATTAGGACGCAATTACAACAATCAGCCTAGTTAGGCGTAGGTATATGTAGATAATTATGATCAGCACTACTCGTCCGAAACACAAGCTGGTTTGGGTTAACAAGGATTTTTAAAGGCACTTTCAATTAGCAAAAATTAAATTAAAATTTAATAATTTGTATGAAGTTGTGAATACAAACAACCCTTACACACTATAGATCTTTACACCAATGGCTAGAATAGTTCATGAGTGAATCACGTCAGTTGCATTTACTAGAATTCGAATTTGGGTATTTATTAGAATTACTATACAATTGTCTAAATGCAGAAGTCGAAATTCTATATTTTCGATTTAATTTTGAGGTTTTATATATGATCAAAATCAAATTTTTTAAAATCTGGATATTTATATCTTCAATATTACTGATGCCCAATTACTTTAATTGTGATTTGTGGGTTGTGAGCTTAAGTTTCTTTATTGAACAGATTATACTTCTTCTAATTTTATAAAAACTGGAAATATTAGTTCAATAACAGAATACAGGTAATGAAATTTCAACTATAAATTATTTGATAAACAATCTATAATAATCACTACGTTACTAGTTTTATATTTATTGTTTACTATAATTGCAGTAACTTCACTTGTAAATGTATACGACAAAAAAGCTAGTTAAACACCAATCCAAAAAAATTAATCTACTTAGGCACTGGGCTATAACATTTCTCGCCAAAAAGACAAGCTGTTGTATATGTTCTCCTGTGAGATTCCTTCCCTGATCAGTCACTCACAACCAGTTCCCTGGAGCTGAAAATCTCTGATGGCACGGAGGTCGCGGGACAGACAAATATTTCTTGACAAATTTGCTGAGTTAGCCGAAGGACTGAGAATGGTCCTGATATCTGAGAATAGCGTCTTCGTCCTTATTTAGACAGAGCAGCAGATTGTATCAATCCAGCTCACGATATCTCGCGGAATTAAACTACTCTTTACGGCAAGTTGAGAAATTTTATTGCGGACTTTTTCTCTTATTGGAATCATCTCTAAATTTGTATGCAAATTATGTATATATAACTGTTTTTTCGCCAGTTTTGGAGATTTTTTGGAACAATAGGTATGATATAACCAGCATAATGATTGGTTTTATTTAAACTAACCATTGATCTCCTATACTGAGAAGGAAAATCATCCTTATCAAGCCCTCTCTATTTGCATATTCCTATTATGAAAATATTACTGTACAAATTAGAAGAAAAGAAGCGTTTTCCCGGTTATCGGTCCAACCAATACCGGTTAATACCGGTTTTCCGGTATTTTTAAAAAGAAACCTTTATTCGATATTAAAAAAAAAAAACAATTCTAATACCGGAATACTGAACATGCCTAATTGCAGAGTATGCAGTTGGGTGGGTATGTACGTTTGTATGACCATTGAGAAAATATTCATGGTTTAATTTTATGCCAAATTCGCCTATTTGAGGCAGTCGGTTAATTAGGCAAATGTCCTAGTCCCGATTTGTCCAGATTAAGCGAAACCGTCTGTATTTGTAAGGATTTCAGTTGTTAGTTTAATGGCTCCAAAATTCAATTGAAATTGTTACTCTTCCCTAATCGAATTTATGTTTACGTGGGGAAAACGAAACCTCTCTGTTGGGAGTTCACTTAATTTAAATTAGGAGAAATGCATTTAAAATTGAAAATTGCATAATCACCTTGCTTCAGCAACTTCCTTAATATCAGACTGAGAAGATTTCAAAAGCAACACCAAGCGACTGTATGAAAAAAAAGTACTGAAAATAAAAATATGCGAAAAACCTCATATTTTATATATACCATGGTCTGTCGGTCGGTCAGTCAGTCGGTCGGATGGATGGATGTATGGATGGATAGATGTATGGATGGATTTCATGAGGTAAGGGTAGCAAGGTTTTCCTGCGTCGAACAATGAGAATCTGTGTACCCGGTTATTGCCAGACACGAATTAGATACAGATAAAATAATATACCACAGACAAAAAACATTAATGACGGATTAATAGGAATTATTTATTACAGCCCTTGACTAAGAATAATTATAAGTTCTTCACATTCATTTTCATACTTCTTTCAAAGAGGGGGGGATGAAAAGATTGTGTTTTAAAGAAAATACGTTTAGTAATGAGCTCTCGAAACGCCCTATTCACCAACTTCAACTTCCTCAGCCTTACATACAACTGGTCATAATTGAAACTCATCTCTCCTCATTATAACTCGGCTAATGGTTGTGTAGCTCCGTTTGTTTTGCACTCCTTCCTAAGTTCTAGGATAACTCTATCGCATTACCTATCTCAGGAAAGGCTGCACAATCAATCGATTCATCAAATCAGAATTTATTTATGCATAACATCTATAAAAATGAAATACATTGGATACAAGTTAAAAATAAGACTATTTAAAACACTTGCAACCATGGCACTTTGTTTAATTGACGCTCCAAAATATATTCTTTTAATTTGGTTTTAAATTTACTTTTTGATTTGATTTCTTTAATTGTTGGCGGGATGTTGTTCCATATGTCTATTTTATAATAATTAATATTGTTTTTACCTATGTTGGTTCCTATTTTTGTTTTATTTAATTCTTTCTTGTTTCTTATATAATAATTATGTTTATTTTCACTTATTTTAATCAAAATTAGGTGCTTATTTTCGTATAATCTTTCGTAAATATATAATGCTACTTTTAAAATATATATATTAGTTATGTTTAATATTTTGTTTTCATAAATCAACTTATCTTTATGTTTACCTGTTTTGAAACATAATTTTTGATATGTTTTATCAAGTAGTTTATTGAGTTTAGTTAAATTTGTTTGGGATAAATTTCCCCATACTATATTTCCGTAATTTATAATACTAAATATTAATGCGTAGTACAAAATTTTTGTATTTAATATTAGTAATGAATTAAGTTTTGTTAGAATTCCATTAGATCTAATTTTTTTCTCAATATCAAACATTTTTAGGTTCTATTTTTATTGATTTTCGATTGTCAATCCAAGAAATTTAAATGAGTTAACTCTCTCTAGGATGTTATCGTTGAATTTTATTTTGTTAGGTTGATTAGTAAATTTTTTATTTTTAGTATGGAAGATTATATATTTTGTTTTATTTGTATTTATTATTAAGTTGTTGTCATTAAACCATTGTTCACAGGATGTTAACTTTGCGTTTATGTTATTAATTCTTTGATCTATGTTATTTCCATTTGTTAACTAGATGATATCGTCAGCAAATAACAGGAGTCCCCCATCAAGATTTATTAAGTAATTTATTGCGATTAAAAAAAATAACGGTCCGAGGATTGTTCCCTGAGGAACATCTAATTTGTTTATCAATGATTTCGATTGAATATTCTCAATTTTAACTATTTGCTGTCTATTTGTTAAATAGCTATCAATCAGTTTATACATTCGGCCTCTTATACCATAATTAAGTAATTTTGTTCTTGAGATATTTCTGTTAATTAAGTCAAACGCTGTGCTCAGATCGCAAAGAAGTCCGTAAGTAATTTTTTTTCTTCCATATTTTTTTGAATATTATTAATTGCTCTTAATAGGATTTCTTCAGTTCATTTTTTTTGGAAACCGTTTTTTTATGGATAGTTTATATTTATTAAAAAAATCTATTAGTCTATTATATATTAGCTTTTCAGTTAATTTAGAAAATACTGACATGATTGCTATTGGTCTGTAGTTTTCTTTTAAGTAGTTATTACCCTTTTTAAAAATTGGTCTAATTACTGCTGTTTTCAATTCATCAGGAAAGATTCTCGTGTTAAATATATCATTTATTGTTATCGATAATGTTTTTTTTTAATTCATTTTTACATAGTTAAATTACTTTTGGAGATAAATCGTCAAATCTTTTTCCTTTTTTATATTTATATTATTTAGTTCTTTCTCTATTTCTTGTTCAGTTGTGTTTTCTGAGTAAAAGGTTTCGGAAATATTTGTGCTTAAATACTTTTTATAGTTATCAGTTACTGATTGACTTATATTTAATTCCTTATCAATGGTTGTGCAATAATTGTTAAATTCATCTGCTATTAAGTTCGTATTATCTGTTCTGGTATTGTTTATTATTAGTTTTATTTTATTTTCATTTTTGTTATTTGTTTTACCCAATAATTTGTGAATTATTCTCCATTTTTGCGTGGTATTTTTTGTTGATAATTGTTCAAGATAGTAGTTATTTTTTATATTTTATTTCCTTGTTTAGTTTGTTTCTGTGTTTAGTAAAACCATTCCATTTTGTTTTTGTTCTTTCATTCATAAATTTTTTGTATGAATTTTTTTTCGTTATTATTTTTTTCTTTAAAATTGAATTAAACCATTCAGGATTATTTTTATTATTTAGTACTTTAGTTTTTTTAGGAAAGCTTTTGTTATATAATTCCTTTATTCTTAATGCAAATTTTTCATAAATAGATGTTCGAGAATTAATAGACGGTACATCAAAAGTTTGCTAGTCTATTTATAATAATGCCCCTTGAAATTTTTTAATATTTTTTGATTAAAATTTCTAATCTTTTTTAATTTTTTTGTAGGTTGAATTATAGTTTTCATGTTTATTAAAATCGTTCTATGATCACTTATTATTTCATCTAAAATTGATGTAGAACAGTTAGTTACCTGTGTTAGTAAAAACTAGGTCTATTGTACTTGAACTTGTTAGTGTTATTCTAGTAGGTTCTCTTATTTTATTTATTAGTCTGTGTGATTCCATTAAGTTTAACAGTTTTGATGAATCGTTATTTTTTTTTGTAATGTCTATGTTGAAATCTCCAATTATAAAAATTTGTTTTTCTTGAGTATTATTCTCTAGTAGTTTTTCTAGTTTTTCGAAAAAAAATTTTTATTTGAATTTGGTGGC
>QLNU02015003.1:117668886-117684722 GCA_006491805.2 Dysdera silvatica | reverse complement strand
TGGTGTGTAGCAGTGACTCCCTTTTTAATATTGAATATAACTGCATCCTTCAAAAAACTTTACACACAGGCATTCCCTTTAAGAGGGTCTATAAAATTTTTAACAGACTCCATAAGGAACTCTTTAACCTCCAACCTTCCACTCTTTCTGCTCACACCACACCACTCAGGTATGTTGGAGTTCGTTTATTTTTTCCATCCATTTTTGCATCTATTAAACAGGCCTTACGAAAACATCACCTTGCTCTTGCGTACAAACATGGTCATAGCATACTACAACGCCTCAAAAAGGATAGGGACCCCATGCACACCACTGAAAAGGCGGGGGTATACACCATCCCCATTACTAATAATTCCAGTAACTCCCATACACAATACATCTGTAGTACAGTTAGGAAATTACAGACTAGGCTCAAAGAGCACATGGTAGATATAAATCACAATAGATTTAATACTAGTCTTGCCCAATACATCCAATCCAATGGCGCCACCCCATTATTCCACCATACCAGACTGTTGGCACATGCCGGAAATAGCCTTAAAAGTCTCAGATTCAGGGAAGCACTGGAGATATACCATAGGCGCTCCTCCACAATTAACACGGAACAACCAATTCACATTGGTTGTTCCGTGCATAGCAATACATTCTTAGCAACCCTCCATAACTCTTTACTACACCATATCTTATGTACCTTTCTCTCTCTTCTTAAACTCCATCTTTTAACTTACTCGGCCTAAAAGTATTTGACAAAAACCCTTATTTTTTCGCGCGCGTGGTTTATATTTCTTATTTTTATCTTTGTTCTTACTTCTTTTACATTATTTTTTCCCCATTTGTATTCCTTGATTATATTATCTGCTGTATGTTCGATTCGCTCCATATACATCTGATGAAGGCTGCCCTTTAGCGCAGCCGAAAGCCGGCTCATGTACCAATAATCTAACAAACCGCTCAAAGTTGTCTGATTGCTTTTATTATATTTATTATACTACTCTTGTTTTTATTAACAATTCTTCAAACTCTTTCTTGTTTTTATTAACAAGTTATTTGTCGCGAAGAAGTTCGTATTAGTGTTATTACTTGAAGAAACATAAAGAATCGTTGAACATTTTTCGCATATAAAGTATCCAAGAAATTTTATAAAAATTGAACTCTTAGGAAATTACAATGTAAAACATATATTAAATATTCTTATTAAATATTCTTATGTAATACATACTGCTTGCACACATAAATTCACAATTATTTATGTTTACTTAAAAAAATTTAAAACAAAAATGCCTGTTCCAAACGTTTAGTCTCAGATTAATTAAATTGCAAATTTTAGTAAATTCTTGCTTGGAGGAAGGAACTGGCTTTATAGACAGCTAGCGTAAATCTCAGATTTTCTTCTAAACTAATTCATAAGTTATGATTATGAAATTTTTTAAGTTGTTACATGTTCTAAAACATTAAATAAATTATTTTTTTAGGCTGGTAGTGAATGACAATGTATTTTCATTTTAAATAAAATGAAATACAGTTTAAAAAAAATATGTAACACTAAAAATAATGTTGGAAATTTAAAAGTGATTAGATTTTGGCCAATACCAATTATATTGAGGTTTTTCTTTCATTTATTAATTTTAATTCTATTATTTTAATACATTATTGACATTTCATAAATAACTTTACATGCCGTCAATAATTTTGAAGATTGTTGTGCATATTTATTGAATAATTTTAAGAACATTTGATGGATTACTCCTCAAAATTTTTTATAGATCATTTGTTCTGTATCTAAATAAAATTTAGTAATATATTACTCTGAAATAGTCAGATTTCAATTTAACGATAGTTTTATTGTTCGGAATCCAGTGTCATATTTTCGATTTAATGTTTGCTTTTTTCGGGTCAACGTTAACTTTTAACGTCATTAGCCTGTAGCTGCAAGTAGAATTTCAGTTAGAAAATCAACTGTTTTCAAGAAATCGACTTCAATTGAGTTCAATCCCTTTATTTATTTACAAATTATTAAATAGGAATAAACCTTAAAAGAAAAGGCCGAAAAAGCAAATAATGCCTGCTTGACAACCCCGATCTTCTCATAGTTTAAGGTCAGCAATGATAATTAAAATTCGAGATAATTACAGGCCGTGCAATTAAATTGAGGAGAGTATTAGATTATAGAGTATAAAAGAAGTATTTACTGCGGTTTGATATCAGTGATGATCTTTTCGATGCATTTGAAAAAAAAAATCATTGAAACGGTAATATTAAATGCTAACTCCCAATAAAAAACAAAATAAGCGGTAGAGATTTCTTTTCAAAGTGTTAATTACATACGTACTTGTATCTTACGTTTATTAAAATTAACAGACATTCTTAAGAACGTTGGCAAACATTTTTTATGATTTCCTTTTCCATAATTTCTTATTTTAGTTCCTATCAAAGCGTACCCATGATTGCTGCTCGTGGGGAGGGACGAAAATGTAAAAATTAGTTTTATTTTTTAATGTAATAGCTGTTATATGTAAATTATCAGTTTTAGGAAAAGCCCGGGATCCATCGCTCCCAATGTGAGCGTCATTAGTTCCGATAAATGTGTTTCCCCGATTTTACAAATTCCACAATTTAACGATCATTTTTACTAGTCCCGTGAAAATCGTTATATCTAAGTTAGACTGTATATTAAAATGTGATTGCAACGACATTTATAATGAAAATGTATAAAAAGATTAAACCATAGTTTACCGTAAATTATAAAATGTTCAGTGGTCGTAAAGAAAAGGAAAGAAAAAAGTAAGACAAAGGCAGAAATAAATTTAGGTTAAAAAAGATTAATCAGAAGAAGAAGAAGAAGAAGAAGAAGAAGAAAATAAAATAAGTAAAATTGTAAATGTGGAACGATGAAAGAAAACAAATGGAGAGTATAGAAAAAGGTAGAAGCAAAAATAAAGAAAAAATAAGAAACGATAAAGGTCAAAATGTGCATAAAAATACAAGGGTAGAAAGAAAAAACAAGAACTATTCTTTGATTTCCTTATTAATAAGAATATTATTATTAAGAATTATTAAGAGAATATTTCATTACATAAGATATTAGTAAGAATTGTTTGGCCTTGGGTATTATATATTTCCATTATTAAGATATAAATAATATTTCATTATTAAGCTATTATTAAGAATATTTCTTTATTAAGATAATATTAAGAATATTTCTTTACTAAGATAATATTAAGAATATTTCGTTATTAAGATATTGGTAATTTTTAATCTTATTAATTCTTTATTAATGTAAATATTTCAAAAAATTTACGATGCTCCGTTATTTGAAAAATTGTTGTTAAACTGAAAGGATTGCTTATGGGAATAGTTGAACGGGGTATAGAATTTAACGTCTTTAATGAAATGGATGCCTTTTTTTTGGTTTGCCGTAACGAGTTAAGTTTATTGCCATATATTAATATGTTTGTTTCAATAGTAATATTTAAGAAACGTTGATTCATTACCATTTACAAGCAATTTTAATAAAGATTTAGGTTTTATAATATTCGGCAAAATTATTCGGCACTGGACAACGGGCGAAGGAAGTGATCGCTTAATTTTTGTGAAGCAATAACAATATCCCATCCAAAAATTGCATATAAATCTTCTGCTTGGTAAATTACGGTTTCATCAAACAAGCACCAAATATTTTGGAGAAAACAATGCCTTTCAATTTGGAATAGCGCCCGAGATAATTGACTTTAAGACCATAAAATACGCATTAAAATATCATAAAAATTAAGATAATATACTTTTTAAAATGTGAGATAAATATCGCAGGAAATGATATTTTAAGCGAGAATTGCTACGTATGAAAATATTAAAAGCGCGGTATGCTTTTAAGTTTGTAAATATCATTTTCATGAAACTGATTTGGTGCCATTTCTACATTAATTTACAGTTATGCTAATATATTATTATAGTTATTGCCATTAAAATAAGAAATATAATTATTAGTTCTTAATACATGTAATTATAAATATTATTTACAAACAAAATATACGAAATTATTATATTGCATTTGCATAATTATGGGTCATTTGCATATGCATTCGTAATTGATGTTTTCAGCGGTGGGAATTTAGCTGATAGAACATTTCGAAATGAAGTTAATTTCATTTTTAAATTTAACAGTTGGCAATTTGTTTTAATGGAATATTTATATTTTCCTTAGTGGAATCTCTCATTAATCTAATAAATTAACTCAAAGTCGTAGCTGTAATAACTTGAAATACTAACTTGGTGGCAGAATGAACATTAACTCTAACCTTCTTTATAAATTAATAAACATCTGAACTTCCGTGAAAACGACCCGTTAAATTAAACAAAGAAGAGAGAGCCTTATCCAGCGGCGGTTGGATAATACAAGGCAGGTTTAAACATGAACAGTAAATTTAGCATCTAATGATATCTTATACGGCAACTGGCTCTTTACACAAACACCTATGTTTTATGGGTACATCTCACTTGCGGGTAGGCTAATTGCGAGTAGATTTGTCCATATTTGCGCCCAGTGTTTATTAACCGCTTTGGTGGTTTATCTAAGCTGGGTTGGCTGTGTTCATGAATTTAACCGTGCGGAGCGAACTGAGATACAGTATAACACAGCAAATATGTTTCCTGTCTGTAGATTTTCTGTACGGCTGCGATTTCGTTGCAAGACGAATACCTTGAAGCTTGATAAGTCACCCGCAAAGTGAAGGCTTTCATGATTTCTGTGGGGTACTTTGCCACTACTGCCTGTAAAATGCATTACCAACTGAGGAACGGAGGAGGGGGGAGGATTGTGCAAGGGTTTCATTGGGAAGGGTGGCCGCCGGGGGCGGCGCTGTAATCCCAGACAGGACGCTTGAACAGCGTAATCAGCCGCCGAGGCGGCTGAGGGGGAGATGGATTGCCGATCAACACGGCATTCATAGATGCACGTTCACGTAAAGTCGTCATTCAACGCACACCGAAACCAGCAGCCGTTGGAACCGTCACGGGGAACGGCCACGGCCCAGGCAGCAGGACCGGAGACACCCCCATGGGCCAGCCGAGTAACCTACAGGAACCGGCCAAGACCGGAAAGGAAGGTGTTTAGCACAGCCACGGAGGCAGCGCGAAGGCGGGGGGATCCAGGAGGTCGGACAGACCTGGTGGCGAGGCGAGGCCTAAACGGCGGCGGGCGAGAAGGAGCTCCTCCCTGAGGTAGCCGTAGGCCGGACACCGCAAAAGAATGTGTTCCAGTGTTTCGTCAGCACCTTCCTGACACTGGAGACACACAGGCGACGGGAGTTGCCTAATGCGGTGGAGGTACTTGTTGGTGAATGCACAGCCAATTCTGAAACGATGCAGCCTGGTCTGTGCCCCCCTTGGGAGACAATCGGAAAGAAAGTATGGCGACTTTCGCACCTCGAACAATGATCGGAAGTTCCCCGAAATGTCTCTTATCAAGAGGTTCACCATGTCACTTCGATAGGTGTCCTTCAGACTCCTGATACGGCAGGAAAGGGAGGGGTTGTGCGGGGAGGGTCTGTTACTGCAGGAACCGTTTACGTCCTCTAGGGCTCGACGCGCCCAAGTGTCCGCAATTTCGTTACCACGATTACCGGTGTGGCCAGGAAACCAACAGTATATCACAGACCTCCCCTCATCCGCACATCTAGCCGCCGCGACCACAATGTCCTGGACAATGGGGCAGACCGGCCAAACAGCAGGATCGGCCTGGAGGCCAAGCAAAGCAGCCTGAGAGTCATAGAAGACGGTAGCATCGGAGCTACCGTGGTGAAGGACCCAGTTGGTGGCTTCCCACAGACCGACGCTAGAGGGTGCTTTTTAGCGCAATACTGCAAAAGCAACCTATGATAATACCGAAGGAAGGTTAAAGATAGTAAGTATACCAACAGCAAAGAAATTGAAAACTCACGAAGTAAGTGTAATTTTTTTTCAAAAATGTTCTTTTTCTTTCATCAATCTCATTTTCTTTTTTTAATGATTAATTCTCTCTCTTTTTCAGATATTTACTTCAAAGATGCCTATTCCCATCAAAGAATCTACCCCCAGCAAACACGAAGATATGGGCATTAAGCGGACCAAATGCGGCTTGCCAGAAATGCCGCATATGGCAAGCTTCCGACTGCCGGAAACGGTTTCGTCCATTATACGTACACCCGGACGCATAATGGCCCGGCTGTCCGCACCAGTACTGGCAAGCCGCTTATGGGAGTTTTAGGGCCAACACTATATGCCACCTGTCATACACTTATATGAACCGGGCCTCGTATGACATGCCGCCTGCTCGTATGACATGAACCTTTATGGCATGCCACCTGCCATACACTTACATGAACCAGGCCTTTTATGGCATGACTGCAATGTACCATCAGCCGTTTTCCACTTTAAATTTAATCCACATTCAACCTTCAACTGCATGATAATTTAACACCTAATGTGTGGCTCTACGTATTTATTTTCACATGCATGTAGCCAAACTTTGAGACAAATACTGTTAATCGTTCCTATTTTTCATTAAATTTCTGTTGCCCTGGTAAGTCATAAAAGGTGTGTATTCTATTTTTTCTGGTACTTCTTTTCTATGAAAAATTGTTTTTTTCATAACAACTATTAGCAGGTGAAAAATCCAGTTGGATAATAAAGTAAAATCTCCATTAATTAAAACCCCTAAAAACCGAAAACCTACACGAACATCTATCATATATCTAGTGTCTTGAAGAAGAATAATGGTCCTAAAAAGCATTATTCTGAATACTGGATTTTCTAAATAATGCAAAATGTTTCACGCCCCTTATGAGTGTCCACTCTTCGTCGGTTTGGTCTATCCAAAAACCAAATAAATGTCAGAGATTTCAGTTGATTTGGAAATTTTAACAAATTTGAGGATTTTCCAAAAATTTCAATGAATTTAGTAACTTACCAAATCTGCTGATTTTTTTTTTGGAAACTTTTCTGAAAACTTCAGTACATTTAGCAACTTTTCTGAAATTTTCAGTATGTTTGCCCCCCACCCCCCCACGAAAAGCTCGCTTTGTAAAAATAGGCATAGAAACACCTCCAATAGTAGCCTTTTTGGAGTAAGTTGGAACAGCACATAAGCAATAAAAAAAAAATCTGCAAGTTTACTGAAAAAATTTTAGCATCACAACAAGCATTACTCTTAATTCTCTGAAGAATATAAATATTCATCTTTAACATACGCAATAGTTTAATGCTATAAAGTTTTAATTACGACGCAACAAAAGCGTGTTGAAAAAGAACGGTTACCCGACTAAATTTATCGCTCGTAACTAATGTGGTGTTAGTGGTGGAAACAGGAATGTAGAGGATGAGACTAGGAAGACATCAGTGGTTTTGCCATATGTGGCGGGTGTCTCAGAAAAGCTGTCTCGAATTCTCAGTTGTGTGAATGTTAAGACCTACTACAAACCTGTCTACACCCTGCGTGATCTATTACTTAAAGTTAAGGATCGCGTCCCTGAGGAGGAAAAATCTGGTGCTATTTACCAAATACCGTGTGGAGACTGTGACAAGGTGTATGTTGGACAGACGGGAAGATCGATACGTCTACGAGGGAAGGAGCATATGCGTGCGGTAGCTAGGGGAGACGATTCAAACCAGTTGGCTGAACATGTCTTCAGGGAGGGTCACGAACCAGATTGGCATTCGATGAAAATATTACATCAGAATGTGACGAATCTGGGGAGTAGACTTTTTCTGGAATCATGGGAAACCTACGGTTTGAGGAGTCGTGCAATAAACATCGCAAAACCTCTACCAGAACCTTACAGGATTTTTGCAAAACCTCGAGTTGGGGGTGTTCATCTGACATCGTCGGGTGCGGGGGCTTTCCCGGCGAGGGTTTCCCCAGCTGGAAATGCTCCGCACCAAATGACGTCAGATGGGGATTCCCAACATGCGGGTATATAAGCTTAGGACTTTCACGAACTCTTCATTCTGCCTTCACTTGACAAAGGGAGCAGTTGGCTCCCGAAACGTCGTGTTTTTAAACCTTACGCCAGTGTCAAAATAACTGTTTGTTAAGTTTTAAAAAGTCACGGAAATCCACAAAGAGGGTTCCAATAAACGAGTTGAAGCCGAGGTCAGGTGATTTTATAGTTATACAAAACGATTTCTACTGCAATTTTAACTATCTTTTATAACACCCAGCATACAACATTTTGAATTGAAACATTTTACCAAATATATGTGTCATTTGGGATTGCTGGTCTTGCTCTTATATGCAGCAGTGACTTTTTTTTAACTTTACAGTAATGCAAAATATTTCCCAGATCTTTAAGTCCCCACTCTCCGGAAGTTTCACTGTAATTTTCACTTACAAATGAGCTTAAACGTAAAGGAACCTTGAATTAAAAGTTCAATAACCAGTGTATTGCACTGCTCTATGTAAGAAATACAATCAACAGTAAGTTTTTATTTATCCGCATAAAAGAGAGAGGCAATCTGTGAGAAAACCAATCACTTAAAAATGAATCATTGAGAATAAACCAATTAAAATTTCAAGTTATTTTCCCTAATACATTACCGCATGAATTATGGACATGATTCACCTTTAAATAAACAAATTCCATTTGTGTTAAAAAGGAAGGGGAAAAAGACATAAGCTGCTTGGGAAAATCATAAAATGTTACACCTGCATATTTTATAAGAAACAAGTAAAGAATGGAACCTTAGTGTACGAAAAATTTTATTATTTCATATTTGTGTCCAATTTACAATTTCTGTCTTTTTACACAGCCCGCCCTGCCTGTCACCTGCAGTCCGGAGTCATCTTTTAATAGTTTCATTTACAGACAGCTGTGTTGCTAAATTAAACTGTTTATTCTGTCCAATGGATACTGGAAAAAAAACCGGCATTAATTGCATAATGTTTGAAATACAATTAATTTATATACTGCAAATGCAAGAAAATTATACATATTCATGACTAGGTGCGTTTCTGAGCTTAGAAAATAGTGGGAAAACTGACTACAACTTATAAAAAAAGTAACCAAATAGTGGCCACATACATATTTATACAAATATGAAGTAAAATGCTTATAGAAAGTCACTTTTTTGTAATAGTTACAGGTCTAAATAATTTTATTTTTACAAAGATAACTTTTAATCAGGGCATAACAATACAGCAATGATAAAATTGTTTGGAGTAGAAAAATAGAAATTATTTCTTTTTAAAATTAATATACTAGTATGAGTCAGTGATAATCGCCATATAAAATTATATAGCGCAGCCTTACCGTTGAAACCTCATTACTCCAATAATACTCATTTTACAGAAGGTAAAAACATATCTGAAAAATATACAAGGTTTATACAGAGAAAGAGGTTTTTATGGAAAATGATGTCACTTAATGTACATGAACTCTCCACTTACTTGATTCACAAACAACTGTAGCTTTATGCCGTTTCCAGGATTGATGGGGCAATATACGACATCCTGCCAATTGTGCTACTGTTTACTGTTTTAGTGTTCACTGGTGGCCATGCACAGTTTTCATTTTCCAGCCAGAAATCTGGAACTACATCTAGAGTATTTTGTTCCTCTGGGAAATTCATAACAAAATACTTCATCGTTTTCTATAATTAAAGACTTTTAAATACAAATTATAATCATGATTCATATTAGAGGTTACTTAATCTTTTTTTATATAAATCGGAGTAATGACAATGAAAAACACTGGCAAAAACACATTCAAAATTATCAATAAATTATTGCCCAAAGTTAACAAAAGAGTTATCTTTAAACTGGACTTTGGAATTTTTATTTTATTTACGTAGAAAATTAAATGAATATATTTATTCAGGACATATTTGTTTTACTATTTTTGAACAGAAATATTATTTGTTAAGAGTTAAATTTGTGTTAAGCAGTATGGTAAGAAAGAATATGGATAAAAATAATCTGTTTCGGAAGAAATACCTTATAGTGGCCAAAATAAACATATTTGTTCAATATTTAAATTTTTATGCTTATTTTGAAAAGATGAGGAATTGTTCAGGAAACTAAAAATATAAAAATGTGAAATAAAAGACTAAAACTAAATAGAATTTACGGTGACAGTATAGAACACGTAACCCAATGCTTTTTTCCTCTTGAAAAGAGTCAAAGTAGTTGGAAATGTGACGCCACACATACGGGCATCTGGACCTGCAAGGGCATTTTCATGTGTTCGTTGCAGGAAATTGTATGTGTGAACGGTTGACGTATTTTTGTGTGGAATTTCGGTTGAAAGAGAAAAGAAATGTGCTGGAGTGGGTTACAAAAAAAGGACGATCCCTTGCTTCTGAAGCAAAACTTCAGGAATTGGAAGAAGAACTTGACAAGATCAAATGGGACATTGTAGGACTCAGTGAAGTTAGAAGAAAAGGTGAAGAGTTGGTGGAACTTAAAAGTGGACATTTGTTTTATTATAGAGGAACGGAAACTGGAAGAACAAGTGGTGTTGGCTTCTTAATCAACAAAAGAATTAAAGACTGTCTTCTGGAAGTTGAAAGTACATCAGATCGAGCAGCGAGGCTCGTTGTTCAACTAACCCAGCGATACCAACTTCAAATAGTACAGGTATATGCACCAACATCAAGCCATACCGACGAAGAGGTTGAAGAATTTTATGAAGAAATCAAAGAGTTACACACCAAAGGGAAACAACATATCAAGCTCATCATGGGGGATTTCAATGCAAGAATTGGACAACAGGAACAAGGAGAGACATCGGTTGGTAAATACGGATATGGGGAAAGGAATGAACGTGGCGATCAACTCATCGAATTTGCAGAAGCTGAAAACCTTAGCATCATGAATTCATTTTTTAAGAAGAAACCGCAAAGAAAATGGACATGGAAACACCCAAATGGGGGAACTAGTGAAATTGACTATATCCTGGCAAACAAGAAATCAATTATTGAAGATTGCAGTGTACTGAACAGATTTAATACTGGAAGTGATCATCGAATGGTGAGATGTAAAGTGCACTTAAATACTAAATTAGAACGACAGAAGCTCATTAGGAAACAAGTAAGTAAGAGGGTGGATTTAAAGAAATTAAAAGAAAATACCGAGGCATTCAAGTTGGAATTAAAAAATCGCTTTTCTGCACTGGAAGGACTTATTGATGAAAGTGATATCTCAGAAGCAAATGAAAACATTGTTAAGACAATAGTTGAAACTGCTGGGGAAATTGGTGGTGTAACCTGTAAAAAGCACAATAGCAAATTATCTGAGAAGACGAAACAGCTCATGAAAAGGCGAAGAGATATGAAGGTGGACAATCGAAATACCAGTTCCAGGATTGAGTACATAGAACTTTGTAAAACTCTGCGCAAAAGCATGAAAGAAGACATAAGAAAATTCAACTGTGAGTTAGTAAGGAAGGCCATTGAAAATAACAAGAGCCTTAGGGTTGTTAAAGGAAGTTTATCTGTTGGGAAGAAACACATCATTGCATTAAAAGGAGAGGATGGCACCGTAACAAGAAATAGGGAAGAAATACTTAGAAGAGTTGAAGAATTCTACAAAAAACTATATGAAAGTAACAGTGGATTAAACGAAGACACTGAAATAGTCGAAGGAACAGCTCCTAAAATCTTAAAAGAAGAAGTTTCATTTGCAATAAAAAGTATGAAGAAAGGAAGAGCCCCTGGCGATGATGGTATTACATTAGATATCCTAAAAGAAGCTGGAGAATATGTAGAAGACATACTTGCAAAATTCTTTACCAAATGTCTTAACAGCGGTAACATACCAAACCAATGGGATTCTGCAACAGTAATTCTTTTGCATAAAAAAGGTGATAAAGAGGATTTGAAAAATTACCGACCAATTAGCTTGTTACCTGCTATTTATAAAATCTTCACAAAAGTGCTAACACATCGCCTGCAGAAAAAATTAGATGCAGCTCAACCAAGAGAACAAGCTGGATTTCGAAGTGGATTCAGTACAGTGGACCATATTCAAGTATTAAGAGAATTAATTGAAAGAACACATGAATATGAACTTCCATTGTGTGTTGCATTTATTGACTATGAGAAGGCCTTTGACTCTATTAAAACATCAGCAGTCATCAACTCTTTAAGATCAACAGACATTGAGGATGTGTACATTGACATGGTGAAACGTGTGTATAAAAATGCAAGTGCAAAATTTCGGTTACATAAAGATACCAAAACTATCAAACTTGGCAAAGGGGTGAGGCAGGGAGATACCATTTCTCCAAAACTTTTTACTTCAGCTTTACAGATGATTTTTCAGCTGATAAATTGGAATAACAAGGGAATAAAAATAAATGGTGAATATTTAAATCATTTGCGGTTTGCTGATGACATTGTTATTTTTTCAACGAACCCATCAGAACTCCAAGACATGGTACAGGAGCTCTCAACTAGAAGTAAAGAAGTTGGACTCAAGATGAACCTACAAAAAACTAAGATCATGTTCAATAATTTTGTAGAGGAAACAAAAATACAAGTTGACAACATTGAGCTAGAAATTGCTGATTCATATATTTACCTTGGCCAGCTGATTTCAATGGATGGCAACATTATGAAAGAACTCAACAGACGTATTAAACTTGGCTGGAGTGCATTTGGAAGAAACAGTTTTATCCTGAAGGGGAAATTGCCTTTGTGTCTAAAAAGAAAGGTCTTCAACCAGTGTGTATTGCCAGTCCTCTCTTATGGATCAGAGACATGGAGTCTAACAGTTGGAGCAATACGAAAGTTACAGACAACGCAAAGGAGCATGGAGAGGTGCATGCTTGGAATAACTAGGAGAGATCGAAAAAGAAACACTTGGGTGAGAGAGCAAACTAGAGTAGAGGACATCATTGTTAAAGTAAAAGGGCTGAAATGGCGATGGGCTGGGCATATTGCAAGAAGAACTGATCAACGTTGGACAACAGAAATTCTGAACTGGATTCCAAGAGACCACCGAAGACCTAGAAAACGTCCTCAAACTAGATGGGTGGATGAAATAAGAAAACAGGTTGGGGTGACGTGGAAGCGAATTGCTCAGGATAGACTTGTGTGGAAAGCATTTGGAGAGACCTTCATCCAGCAGTGGATAGATAATGGTTGAATATGATGATGATATATATATATTATGTCTTTCAATATCAATTATATTTTGCTTTCATTCATTCATTCTACGTCAATTTTGGGTGTGTCTCTATCACAAATACAGTTTGTGACCCGAAAGAACTTAGGGCCCCCTTTAGAGTTGATGCCATTGGTATAGATTTAATATATTACTAGTTAAATATATTTGTTAGCAAGCATATATAAATTTAATATCTTGCCAAGCTAATAAACTAGCAAGTCAAGTACTTTGTCCAACGATTCGTACCTTCTGATCATTTAGAAACCATTGCAGTTCTGGAGCTGACCGGGATTTGCTGGATGAACAATTGATGTTCAACAAATCTCCAACACGGTAGTGGAGTCTTCCCCCGCTGATAACTGGACCGTCTCTGCTGTAAACTGCAACAAAATTTTACGAAACAAAGAACTATAAGCAACATACAGAAAAAGGGAAAAAACTATAACTCAAGAATTAGGAAACATTGCACTATATTCAGCATTCTGTATATAGATCCACATAAATAGTCTATAATAATCGCTATTGTAGTAGTTATCTCAAAAGCTGATAGCCATTATCTTAAAAGTATATGCAAATGAATTGTAAAGATTCTAAAGATTGGACCTGGATAAATTTACTTTTTTCTCATAACCCGTATTTGGAACTGAAAGTTTTATTTTCTGAAAGCTCTATGTGCTTTGCAGATGGTCTGCACAGCGCGAAGTATAAACTCTTTGAAAAATCATATGTTAGTAGTGCAAATGCACTTTCAACCGAAAATCATATCCAAGTATAAGAAAATAGAAATTACCCGAATAAACAGGAGCGAGATATGTTGGGATAGCCTGAAATCTAGGTAATTAGATGATCCGTACAAACAAATTTGGATGTGAAACTATGTTTGTATAATAGTCTCCACAAGACCGAATGCGTTGTGACAATGCTGAATGTATCAGCGGTATTTGCAAATACCAGTGACAAACGGGTTTGTGAGCGAATCAGTGGTAAGTGTGTTTCGTTAAGTGAATTCATTTGTATTTTATAGCGTAATGGCAGCCATTATCATGCTTAAGTAGATTCTACAGCCTTCTGAGAGAACCCAGCTTCTGTCGCTTGGGGGAATGATATCCGTGTATACGAGACTTCGTAGGGTAAACGGCTAATCCTCTGCAATATCAGAATCCAAATTCGTATGTTTCGTAAGGTAGATCAATATGAGTGACCGAGCTTGAATTCAAAATTGGATTATCTCAAATTGTATTATCATCATGGTGATGGTATTGATTATGTACATATGAATTAGGACATTTTTATTCCAGGACGGTAGGGTTTAACAGATGGAGATGGCCCAGTTTTGAAGTCTGGCTGCGCAACTAGCAAGTTCGTCATTTCTACAATACTGTACGGATCTAATAAGCGTTATTGGGTATTGAATATTCCAAACTGTTGATTGTCTTGTGAAGGGATTTCAGGCAGTTGTTATTTGAAGAGATTTATTATGACAGTTGTCTTGTAGAGCTTCTTCATCGAAATTATGAACTTTAGCGTAGTAGCAAATCTTAAACAATGTGAAATAATACAAACCTTGAAGCTTCTTGTTCTAACAGATTTCCTTGATGTAGAATAAATTGCATATTGGTAAAAGATATCGTCTTTACGGCGACGGTTTCGTGACCTTCCGACGTCGGGGAAAGTTTAGTAACAGGCTGGATTTTCGGGCAAAGCTTCAATAAGCACGTGTTCTGAACATTAAAACACACGCAAAATTTAAATTACCGTCAGATGGATAAATAAATTATATATTCGCATTTGCAATAACCATTTTCCATGGCTTAATACCATGCATTTGGCTCCCATCTGCACAGAAAGCTATTGGAAATGAAAATATTCGTTCTCCTCTCAAGACAGTCCGTGGGATCCACGTTCGGGATTTTGCTATGCTTCGTTAGACTTTCTTCTTTTATCTCTACGTTAATTACAAGGCTAGGAGAACACAACGAAACGCAGTAATTCACAGAGAGATCCCCTTCTGTTTCCCTCTCTCTTTCATCGGGGTCTTCCCCCCTCGTTATTTGCGAAATACAATAGTACGAATTACCACCATGGAATGCTGACGTTGGGGAAAATCAAATCTATTGCCATAACAATAATTCTTACGATTCATCGCCATTGAAGTGTTAATTTCCTTTGGTTTTATTCTGCTTTTTTTCTTCGGCTTTGAATAATGAGCTGTAAAAGGACCTAATTACCGATGTATTTATTTGGTTTGGTGGGCAATTTTTACAGCTGATTAGAGGAATGTTTCGGTAATGTCTCTTGAAACGCAAGATGAAGACAGCTTAAAACCATCCGCATTTTTTCAGTAATTGCAAATTCTAATTAGTTGGAAGAATTTCTTTTTTTTAAATTTTACATTTCTTTCGATGTATTTGTACTAATATATTAAAGTTTGTATAATCTATTAAAAAATGACCAATTTATTATCGGTAATATATTTACGCTTTTTTTTACGTATATTTACACATATTTACGCATTTTACGCATATTTACAGATATTTACGCATATTTACACATATTTACGCATTTCTACGCATATTTACACATATTTACGCATTTCTACGCATATTTACACATACTTACGCATTTTTACGCATATTTACACATATTTACACTTTTAAAAGCGTCCTATGGGAACATGTACTTGTATGCCCCTATGGGA
>QLNU02015003.1:117639869-117668786 GCA_006491805.2 Dysdera silvatica | reverse complement strand
GAATAAAGGAAATTATTCGTAACTATTCTATTGAGCATTGAAGCAGAAATGCTTGTACTTATCGTGCATTGGCGGATTTTTAACCCGCGAGTAGGTGGGCGGGGTCTTCCACATCCCACAACTTACAATATGTTAAAAGAACCGTCCACCCTTGCTTCTGAAACTGGCCAAACTCTTTCCTGTTACTTTCAAAGTCACAATCTTTGGGGTAGGGTGATAAAGCGAACTTTTCACTTATTGTTCATTGTAAAATTGGACGTTTTTAATGAAATAATGCTATATCATCAGCCGGGGTGCTAAGCACCCCGGGTTGTAATATGCTTAAAAAATAGACATAATATATGATTTGTAACGTCAGATCTAGACTAACGATTAAGTAAAATACGCACGTGCGTAGAATATCAAAGCAGGGGAATACCATATAAATGTCCATTGTGGCTTTACCATTGATCGTATGGGTTTAGCAAAACGTTCGGATACTTGTCGAGGTAGTTTACATTAGAACTTTTTCTTATTTACAAAAATGCACAAACGTGTGCTGCATATGTGGGTACAAAAACGTTTTCCAATAACAAATTTTCCACATAAATTACAAATACTACCTTAAAGGCTTTTAAATGTTAATCACGATTTGGTAATTGTTCTATTTTGAAAAAACGGACTCATGGTGCAAAACGACAAATAGTACAGATGAACTAAGTTCCAAGAAAGGGAGCACCCCACAACAAATGAAAATATATACTATTAAGACGCCATTAGTATTTTTGATATATTGTATAGGGGGATATTAAAATCTTTAAATGTTTGGGACCTAAGTGTTTAAATCCGGCTCTGTTCTTGAAATCATTATACGTTCATATTTACAAGCCAAGGTATTTTGAAGGAGAATACATAACTTTTAGTAAGTACGCGTGTGATGATTTCAAGTAAATAGAGATTAACTGCTAAGCAAATTATTGCTTATTTTACTAAAGGAAATTTGTTTTCAGTACAATGCTGGGTGCCCGGTTCAAATGTCCATATTTTGAACAGTTCCTGCCCTTTACAAGAGGTTGGAGAGGATGAAAAAAATATATCATCATCATCATCACCATCATCATCTTCTTCTTCTTCTTCTTCTTCTCCTTTCACTTTGCCATTTTCCCATGTTTTATATGGGGTTGGTGTTATGCTCTTTTAACCTTCCTTTCCACAATCTTCTATCCAATGCCTTTTCTCTACTCCATCCATACTCTTCCAGATCTTCCGTCACTCTATCCTTCTATTTCAGCAGTGGTCTTTGTCTTCCCATCGTCCTTTTACCCATTACTACCAACCTATCTATTACCTTTCCTACATATTTCTCATTTCTCCGCTCCATGTGCCCCATTCCTCGCCTGGATGATATCCAATTGGTAGTCGAGTTCCAGCTATGCCCGCAGCAGCATTTCTCTAATAACAGTGGCAATAGCATCCGTTATCCTGGCACGAAGGTATTGCAAATCCAAGTTTCTAGTACTATATAAACGCAATCTTTAACCGATCTCCAAAAGAAAAATCTAGGAGTAATATGCGGTGATCAGGGAGCCAGGTAATTGGTTTATCGCGTCCGATACATCCGTTCGAAAAAGTTGTATACGAAAATGATTGGATATCCGTTCCCCAATACTTAGGGCTCCTTGCTGAAAGATAACATTGGGCATTCTACAAACATCGCCAACTTATTTGATATTACTAATTTTTACTTGCTGTTTGAAATTAGGTAGATATGGTCTGGACACCCTGTATATATATATATATATATAACATTACATTGTTATAAAATTCTTAAAGAATACTGTGTAAAATTATGCTTTAATATTTTGACTAATACACAACTTTTTTTCGAAAGAAGATCTCTATGGTATCTCTGTAGACAAAACATCTTAATAGATCTTTATTGATCAAACATCTCTACAAATCTCTTTAAGGTATAAAATTTAGTTATATTTTAAAGGATCTTTTAACTGATCAAGACGGATTTTAACCTATTTCTCTAAGAAGCGCGCTATCTTAGCCGGTAGGCTAACTGAACAAGGTCCAGAACTGGCTCGAATTGGGGCTCCAAATTAAAAAATATATATACTGCACGGGATGTTTATGAAATGTTTTTTCAAAGTAAGAGGAGTGGTAGTACCCAACAAAATAAACAATATTTGCTACAGCACGTAGGGTCGCAAACCACTCACAGCGCCAATTTTAAAACCGTCCAGTATGCACAACTTGAGATAACTAGTGTACGAGAATCGCAAAATGCGATGTCCTAATCATGTACGCACTTGATTAGCTGACCTGTTGTATCAGATGCTTCTCATTCACTGGTTGTCACTATTTGTGCATACTGAACCATTTTAGAACTGGCGCTGTGAGTGGTTTGCGACCCTAGGTTCTATGGCAAATATTGTTAGTCTTGATGGATATTATCACCACTCTTATTTTATCAAGACAGTTTACAAACACACTGTATATTACTCGTTGCAAAACTGTGGATAATGAAAAAGTATTGCAAAAATTGCCTAAAAATATTATGGTCCAGTGTCTAATAGTGCATTAAGCCGACTTCCCGTCTGAAAGACCTCAATGTGAAAGGTAATTAATAGAACAAGCAAGTGAAGGAAAATCGTCAAAGGTCGATATTTAAATTTAGCGGGTTTCAATTAACATTAATTCGCAACTCTCTAATCCGCAACTCTCTAATTCTCAAGTAACTCGGTAGGTTTTCAACGTTAACAATAGCCATCATTATTGCATTTACGGAAGACCTTTGCCTTGTCCTTTTTATTGCGTAGACAGAAAAACCAAAAGCAATAGTGGGTTCAATATCTATTGAAACCTGCTGATGAGCACGTTTGAAAACCAATAATGAAAGTTCTTATTAATATATTCCACCGAAGTAAATATGACTTAGATAAAGGCAAATTCTGGAAAGATTATAACAGGTTTTGCATTTTCCTCGAGAATGTTGAAAATAGTTTGGTTTCATCCAACTATGGAAAACTATCCACTTTTCAAAAAATATAACTTTTCGGAAAATGTAAATAACTCAAAAACTTTTAGGAAGTAAGTCATGTATTAGAGTTTCGTTTTTGACTGCACTTTTCCAGGATTTGAATTTTTGTAAGGAATAATAAAAGTAACTTTTTCAAGTCTACCACGGTCCTTTCATCTTTCCAGGTAGCGTGCCTATATGGCATAAGCCATGAAAATACGGGAAACTCGCTACCACTCGACATAGATTATATCATTATATTACAAACACTCTGGTCTTTTGAAGTTTATTCCGTATTGAAATAGAAAACAGAATTAAACAACAAACTTGCTCAAAACTGCCTAATGTGAAAATTCTGACTCCATGCTGCAATAAAAGTAATCCTGCAGAAAGTTTGGCACCAAATACTAAGTTGTTGGCGCAAAATAATAAATAGTTTGGGCCAAGCGTGTATTCGGTGTTTTGCATTTGGCAATGAGTTTCATTTCATGGCGCAAGGAGAGTAAAGGTCGCGTTTTGCCGGAGCCCGCAGTTTTCTGAGGAATCCGAATCTTTTAAGGCTTATTTGAGTTCTACGGCGCAAGGACAGCAAGGGCTGTGTGGCGACCTACAGTTTTTCGAAAAATCCGAACGAAGATAAGGCCTAGGGAAATATTCTTCCGGACTTTAATGAGAAGTTAGTCGTCAAGCGTTCTTTTCTGGCGCAGGGGGGAGTCGAAGCTAAAATAAATTCACACGTAAGCACTACAGGGCCACCTTTAAAGGACTAGAGAAGCAACCCTAGGACTATTGTTGCCATTTGGTTAGGTAAGGTTTCCTTTTGGCACCGTTGGGAGTCAAAACCGGGTTGATGACACGCTAGGTGATCAACACTGGCTTACACGAAACACAAACACAGGTAAGCACGAAAGGCACATATCAAATTTTTGAAAACGTATTTGAATTTGACTGGCTGAAAAACACTGCTGATGTAGATGGCAGTATGCAAATATCATATATTACAGCCAATCACGATTTACTGTCCGAATGCTAATTAGGCAGTCGGTGAAAACTCCAGCGTGCTGAAGGATTTGTGGAAGTGATTTAAATGCTAATAACGAAGTGTTTATAACTTTCGTAGGAATATTTTTGACAATTATTCTTGTGTCTAAGGTTGAAAGAAGACTAATGACAGTGAGCGCTGGCGAGCTGTCGGACACATGGAAGCAGGTCAGTCAATCAAAGGTATCACTGTTATCTCTGGCATTGATCATTTGTTAATTTTTCGATCATGGAAACAATTCCAAACAAAAAAAGTTGTCCGAAGACATGTGCCCGGTCGCCCGAGAGTAACCACCCACTTTGATGATTGGAATATTGTTATAGTAGCCAAGTGAAATCGACGAACGACCTCCACAACTATTACATCCATTATTTCAGCGGCACTTGGTAAGACCATAGTGTGGGCTAGAATTTCAATGGGGATGATGCACCAAGCTGTACATCTTTAAAGGCGGTTCTCAAAAATCAGCAGTCAGACAAGCATACGCGCTGAAATATAAAACTTTCGGCAACTCGATGCATTCCTACACATGTTGAAATGTTCACATGATTACTTACAGTTTTCTAATGGAAATTGGTTAACGACGTTTCGTATGTAGACCAGTGACGGCTCGTGAATTCAAGAACGGGTGAGGCGGCGAGCCCCACCTCCATCTTTCAAAGAAACAGGAAAAGTGGCCAATAAATTTCCGTTTTCTAGCAAAATAATTGTATTTTTTATGATTGGTATATATATATATATATATAATTTAAAAATATGGATGTATTTAAATAATTCAATTATTTACACATAATAGACTTTTCAATACAATAACTGTGTATGACTAGTAATTGTATGAAATTTAAATGTTATCAAAACAGTTAAAATTATTCATTATATACATTTAAAATTGTTAAAATATGTCAACAATAAAAACGTTTTAATTTAAAATTTCAATAATCTGCCATGCATAATATTACAAATATTCACAAAATATATATACAGTATAACCTGCCTATAACGATATTGTCTATAACGATATTTTCCACAGTCCCGGCAGATTTCCTATAGTTTTAGTGTATATCAAACTTGTCAATAACGATAATTTGTTTTTGAGTGAACCTGTATATAATGATAATTTTGCGTATTTCAATCTTTTTTCCCTGTGTTGTGTCCAAAGCTTTTCCAAACAACAGCTTTGACAAACCGTTAATGTTGAATAAAATTGTACACAAAGGAAATTCATCCTAGATTATAAAGGGAATAATGTTCTACTTTCCGAACAAAAAAGTGGTTTCTATTCCTTTCCCTTGGAAATTGACACGATAATGGGTGAAGGAGGGAGTGCGTGTACAATGTGATAGGGACCACCTTCTAAGAAATTGTGATCAGTTCGCTTTTAGTGAACGGTCATTGTCCCAATTTAGCCACCTGTTTGTCACATGATTTATGCCCATCTTTCCTGTACTCACCTAAATAAAATCGACCCATCCAAATTTATTTCACATTAAATTCTTTCACAGTGACAGGACATGTGTGACTTTTCGTGTTTAAAGCTCGTGTATATACGTAGTACGGTAGTGTGTAATGTCGAAAATGGCCTCAAGAAAAACGATTTCTTTTCAGGAGAAACTAAAAGAAATCAGAGGTATAGACAGTGGGTTAAAACAAGTGGAAGTTTCTAAAAAATATGGCATCCTTCAGTCAACAATTGCTGCGAAGTTTTTGAGGACACGAAAGGATATTGAGGAGGCTGAAAACAATGGAAAGATAGATATGAAGCGTAAACGAATGAAAGGTGCTGTGAACGAAGATGTTGACACAGCAACCATTAGGTGGTTCCAGGAAATGCGAGCACAAAATATCCCAATAAATGGACCACTGATGTGAAAAAACAAAAAAATTTGAAACCATGGTAGGAAACGAGAATTTTAAAGCAAGCAATGGATGGATCTCCTCGTTTCATGATCGTCACGGAATATAGTTTCAAGTAATTAATCGCGAAGAGAAGTCTGTGCTCATAGATGATGTCGAATCATGGAAGCAGCGTGAATTGAGAAAAATCGAGAAAAATTATTCTGCTGAAAACTTTTACAATGCCGACGAAACAGGATTGTTTTTTGAACTCATGCCAGACAAGACGTTGGTGTATAAGGGAGAAAATTGCAAAGGAGGAAGAAATCGAAACAGAGACTGACCGTGTTGTTATGTATAAATGGTATCGGAACGGATAAGTTGAAGCCCCTAGCGATAGGAAAATCTATGAAACCAAGATGCTTTAAAAATGTAAAAAGCTTACCGGTTGATTATACGGCAAACAAAAGAGCGTGGATGACGGACAAAATAATCAATCAATGGCTACTAGATGTTGACAACGCTATGAAAAAGAAAAAGAAACAAATTGCTTTAATTGTAGATAACTGTACTCCCCACATTAATCCACCAAAAATTAAAAATGGTACACTCTACTACTTCCCACCCAATTGCATATCAGTTCTGCCACTGGATTTAGGCATTATTAAATGTGCTAAAGGGTAGTACAGGGAACGTATAATTGAAAACGTCATTTTTAAATTGGAAAATAAGATTGCCAAACCCTTTGACATAAATGTTAACAAGCATGTGACATGATCTCCGGCATTTGGAGTTCTATGGAGTCACCTACCATACGAAATTGTTGGCGGAAGGCAGATTTTAATTCCAGCTCGATCAGTGATAACGAAGGGTGACGGCAATGAGAATTCTCAACAGAATCTTTCTGAAGAAGAAAATTGTGTGCTGCACCTAAGTAAATCTTTGAATGCATTCAAAGTTTACACGAATATGCATTCCTCAATAAATCCAAAGGACTATTTGAATTTGGATGAAGATTTAATAGTTTTCAGTGGGGGCATCGGTGAGGACATAATTGCGGAACTGAAAAAAATGATGATGTTAGCGAAGTGGAAGATAAGGAGTTTTGGAACGGAATCACCACCCAACATAACAGCTGAAGATGCTGTTAAAATAATCGAAACATTAGAGAATTTTATTCCTACTTGCGAAATGTTCCAGATACATATCTGAATTCGCTAGAAAATTTAAAAAATATGTATATGACGGCTGCGTTCTCTGCAAAATCCAAACAAAGATTACTTCCCATGTTGAATTTTCTTCGTTATATTTAATGAATCGAAATCTGTGCAGTACGTATCTCGTTTCTGTTTCGACATATTCTTGATTTTTGAATTAAAAATGTAACTGCAATTTTATTTTTATCATTATATTATCCATTTTTAAATTGCATAATAGAAATGTAGTTAAAATATACGCCGTGTTATATTTTCAAACTGCAATTTGATTCTTATGATTTATGTTCATAAGACATGTTTTATATTTTTTCCTAATCTATAATACATTAATTAAAAATGTAAGTTCAACATAATAGTATCATTCAGTAATGCAAGTTCAACATAATAGTAGTATTCAGTAATGCAAGTTCAACATAATAGTATTATTCAGTAATGCAAGTTCAACATATAAATTATTATAATAAAGTCACACCCATATTAAATAACTTCCATTATAAAGTGTAGAAAGTTCAGCCCTGTCTATAAAGATACATTGTCTAAAACGACATTTTTCTCAGTTCCTAGAGTATCGTTATAAACAGATTATACTGTATATATATCGGACCTGATATGGTACTACATGTTGTGCAGACAGAGATAATATGTGGAGACAACAAGCAAAATAAAAATATGCAATATATGCTTACCCAGTCTTTATTTTTTGAATATAAGTTCGGTATATATATTCTACTTAATGATAAAAAATTATTAGGATTTTTTAGTCAAGGAATAAATAGCACAAGATTTCCTAATGTACTTGATTGAAACAATTTTTTGAGGGCTGTGTTTCGTTTTATATAGAAAAATATTAATACTATTTGTTCAGTGAAATATTTTTACTTCGAAGCATTTTACGTTTTGGTAAAGATAAAGAAAACTTTTGTGAACTTGTATTTTTTCAAATTAAGGAAAAAATTAGATGAATATAGATTCAGAATGACGCGAAAGTGTAAGTGCTGACACAACATTCCATTTGTAGCGTAGAATCACAAAACATCTTAAACTTTAGAAAATTTTGTTTTTACACTTTTGTAACTAAGAAAATCATAAAATATTTTATTTTCAGATTCCTTGGGAAAATGATATAACTAAGGGGGAAAAATATATGCGTATAGGTTCGAATTCCTTGCCAGAGTGTAGTTTCGGACGCAACATGGCATTTGATGTTCTTTGTACCGTAAAATCACCATAAGATAAAATATTTTCTTAATCTTTAGGAAACGTCTTAACTAAGTAATCATCTTAAATAGTGGAAAACATTTCTTGGAAATTTACGTAATATTATTTCAATAATACATAAAGAGTTTTAGTAAATCCAAATTCTCTGCACTAGAACAAATTTTAAATGGGAAACAATGGTAACAGCAAAAAATTTTTTATCAATGATCGTTTGTTCTTTTGGAGAAAAAATAGAAAATATTACGTCAAGAAAATATTCGAAAGTCACTTTTCTTCAAGATAAAACGTCAACACACATGAAAATACTTTATTATTTTGATATCATTGCTTAGCCTTAAAGAAACACTATACACAAAAGTACTCTACATTCATTTTAACTTAATTTTAAAAACAAGTAATCTTATAAAAAAAACTAAATGATAATAAAAAATAGGTTTAGAAGGTAATTATTTTCATATATTTCCCAGTGTATACGAGTATGAAAATTTCCCCAGGTCTATGTCAAATCACATGAAGTCTTATTTTAGTTCTTTAATCTTAATTTTAAGATCATATCAAACTTAAAGATAAGTAAAAACACTAATCAATGCTAATGACGCAATACCATGTAAAATAGTCAAGAGATGATAAGGAATATAGAACTCTGAAAAAAATAATTTGGAGCATCTGGAAAACCGATAGTATAATAGTACATTTCTTTCAATGTGTAATTTTAATTTTTTTCTCGCTATTAAAGTATACGGTAGTACTCATATGCGAGAACTTTGAGAGGATGATATCCGTTCAAGAAAATGAAGCATTAAATATTGAAAATATACCATACTATAGTAAGGAAGGCTATATTTTAGACGTTGATATTAACTATTGTCTATCAAATGCATAATGAAGATATCACATTAAACGATAAGCATAGATAAGATGCTCATCATTTGTTTCTCAAACAAGCATTCTCAGCCGGATTACAGGTAAAAAAATAAAATGGAGGGATAAGCTTCCTGCAAAGACTAATTGAAATCCCATATTCAGTAAAACACTGAAAAGAGGAAAGAAGCAAAGACTGGTTTCGCAAAGAGATTTTTATAAGCTTATGTATAAGTCAGTATTCGGGAAAACAATAGAAAGCATGAGAAATAGAAAAAATTTAGTCTGGCGGCTGATGAGAGAAAAAATTGGAACATGTTGATTTCAAAGCCAAGCTTTAAGGATTGGATAAATTTGAAGAATGACGAAGATGGTAACTTTCTAGTACAAGTTCACATGACGAAATCAATTTTCAATAAAATCTATATATGCTTGAATATCTATCCTGGATATCTAAAAAACATTAATGCGTATTTTTTATTATGACATAATATGAAGTTGGTGATGATATAAAGTTGATGATGTGCGAATTCTGCATACGGATATAGATAGTTTCTTTTATAAAAGTAAAATCATCGACTGGTATAAAGTTATGCCACGGATTTCGATCGTTTTGAATACGGATGAATGTCCACCAAATCACATCCCTTGCAGAAATACAAAAGAAAAAGAAAAAAAGAAAATCAGAAGGATGGAATGAATGGAGAATTGAACAGAGAATTCATCTCTCTCTAAGACCGAAAGTGCATGTCTTTAGTTTTAATAAAGAAGAAGTGAAGAGAGAGCTAAAGGTATGAGCTAGGTTTTAGATAGAAACCATCTAAAATTCCAAACACTGTAAAATTTCACTCTTTGATAACACGAAAATGAGGAAAGGGATGAAACCAATGCAAAGCAAAAAACATATAATGTATAACTTGGGGACAAATACAAAACTCCTTATACCAATACGATAATGAGGTGAACTCTTGACCCCTATGAATACGCAACCCTCGAGAAGGGGGGGGGGGAACACATCCGAGAAGGTACATGTCCTCTGTGTCTGAGAAAAGGGTGAAAATCCCCCCCCTCATACCCGGAACTTGGGTTGTTTGTAAACAAGATGTACGCGGTTTTCAGAAACATTACTCCTCACTATGGATAATAAACATTTCATTGCAGACAGACAGAATGCAATTTGAAGTGCGACGAGGAATGGAACCCAATTAGAGGGAGGCATTCGAAGAAGATATTACCTTTTTAAAGGAAATTTAAGGAGCTTTTCTCAGACCAAACTTGCTTATTTGTAAACAAGGACTATCAGACCTAAGAAAAGTCAATGTCCCTCAACTAAAATAAACTTCTCACATAGGACAGTTAAAAGAAATCATGGATAGCGGCAGGTGGAAAGAACGTTTGACGCTACCCAACTTCCAAAAAAAGCGTGGATATCAATAAATGATGACCTGTCGTAGAGGGACATTCGAGAAGAATTTATTTTTTTAGGGGAAATTTTAGCAGCTAGGTAGGAACACTTCAATACTTTTTATAATTGGCCACATTCTGATATTGGAATTAGTTCTGCAATAAAAGAATCTTCGTTTGGACTATATAAGCCACTGAGGTCAAAGGGCAGGAAGCAAAACGTCGGATTTATAAAAAAAACAGGGCACGTATAAAAAAATTATAGGATTTCTGAAACTTTTTGATTCACCCTAAGGAAGAAAAAAGGAGAGGGCGATAAACGCTCTTTCTCTCCATTCAGCATCCAAAACTAACAGAGTACGCTTCGTAGTCCGCCCGAGATAAATACTTCCATTGCAGTAAAAATAATCAGCGAGTAAATAATCCCCCGAATTTTAACAATCTGATAGTTACAAAAAGCACTTGTAGAGGAAAATTGATATTCATATAAAATTAACTCTACCAAAATAAGGATTTAATAAAACAGAGACGCCTGTAGGAATAAAAATGGAAAAAATTTCATTGAAGTAGTAAGTATAATCAGCGAGTAGAAAACAGTAATCCCCGAAATTTAACAATTTGATAATTACAAATTAACTTGGAGGAAAAATAATATTCTTATGAAATTAACTCCATCAAAATAAGAATGTAAAAAAACAGAGGACTCTTGTTGAAATAAATATAATTAATACAATAGATAGGAAAAGTTATAAATAATAAAAATTAGGTCGAGGAAAATTCCGATACGAATGAGAAAAATAAACCCATCCATGACAGCCATACTAATTAACAACAATCAGAAAATATAAATTAAAACCGAAATTATACGGTAATTCCCGAATTTTAACTATCTGATAATTTAAAAAATTCGAGGAAAAAATAGGTATTAATATAAAAGCAACTAAATAAAATAATAAGGATTTAATAAACTCCTGCAGAAATTAAAAAAGTAATAAAATAGGAATAATTAATAAAACTTAGACCGAGTCTATGCGAAGGACACTCATTAAAAAAAATCAGGAATTAAAAAAACGAAAAAATATGTTGCACTCTGGGAAGGAGAGACATGGCCACCATTTTGGAAGTTAGGGACATAGTGCGCCATGGCAGCCATCTTGGAAACGGCGGCCATTTTGAAAACCAGGTGTAAGGACCCCTGTACTACTTGTGGTAATTTGTAATATAACACTAAAGTGTTTATACTAGTTTGAATCAAAGTTTGATTTAATTCTTTGATTTCAATTTTTTTTCTTTGACCAGTAACACATCCCCGCAGAAAATTTTTTACCTCTATAAACCTCTGTGGTAATCAAAAATCTCAATTTTTATTTCTGATCAAGCCATACCTCTGTTTTGGTAATTTTTACCTTTTTCCCCATGCAAAACCTCTAGATTCAGAGGTAAAACCTCTGATCTGGCAATACTAGCTGACATGATGATGCGATAAAAATTTCTCTTCTCTGACAGTACTTGCTTTCGCCGTAAATATTCCATCGCCATGGTAACCATGTTCGCAAAACATTTCCGTTTTGAAGCGAAGCTCTGAATTTCTATCGTCGCTTCATTCGGCCCTTTTTCTCGGCGGGCAACATTTCGTTGGTGCGTTTAACGCGTTTAAAGCGCTGACTTAAAAACGTAGCCTTCTGTTCCTGAATGTAATTCCAATTATATTAAAGGAATTAAATTCAAAAAAAAATAGTGGGCTCAAAATAAAATTCTAAATTTTATTTTTCTAATCAAATTTTAAATTCGACAAAAAAATAAAAATAATTTGGAGATTAAATTAAAAAAACTGTTCAACCGCCCAATTTCTTTAGGTGAAGTGCTAATTCGCTCGCGTCACCCGACGAGCTGGCACTGATGTAGAGAGAACCAACAGTTTGTTCGGTCGTAAAAGTTGCTTCGATATAGGAGCATTTTGTGCGAGCTTTACAGCAAGTATCGTGCTGCTACGGAACCTTTAGATTTCCTGGCAATCATCCACTTACGGTCCAGGGAACGTACTACGGTGACTAACAGTTTCCCTAGAAATACGCAAGTTTCCTAGTAGTTCCTCGGATTAGGATGAACAGTTAATCGGCAAGAAATATTTGTTTAGCGCAGTTGGGAATCGAACCCGGGATAACTGCACGCTAAGAAGGAGAACGTCATCATTGCATTGCAGGGACCAGATATCTAGCATCTTTCTCTCAGTTCTTAACCCGCGAGCAGGCGCGCCGATTAAAGGAACGCGAGAACGCGCGCGGGGTGCTTTGCACCCCATCTGATTATATAGCATTATTTCATTAAAAATGTCCAATTTTACAGGGAACAATAAGTGGAATTTTCTCTTTGTCACCCTACCCCAAAAGATTGTGACTTTGAAGGCAACAGGAAAGAGTTTGGCCAGTTTCAGAAGCAAGGGTGGACTTTTTTTTTCACATATTGTAAGTTGTGGGGTGTGAAAAACCCAGCGATGCCTGCTTGCGGGTTAATGCCGCGAAAAAAATTCTCAGACTTTAATACTCTAAGCGGAACAATTGTTTCTTCTACATTAAGTTCATTGTTTTTTCTCATTCAATCCGGCGGACCCACAATTCTGCTTTTTAGAAGCGATTAAATTATTCATTGTACAATCAATCAATGTTTATTTCGCCAAGATTCGCAATTATACACAATCGAATACATTGTAGTGGACCAACACCTACTGACCTTCTACTTAAATCTACTGTTTTCTGAGGACTCCGAACCTCTTGCCGAATATGAAACCAACCACCGGGCTGTAATGAGTCGGCAAACATATTTTTGTGGCACCGTTGGGGGTTCAAACCCGGGATAATGGAGCACTAAGCGAACGAGCTATTACTACATCATTGCAGGGCTGTTTTCTTCAAACCACTCTTCTCATAATTATGCCACATGCGTCTCAATAACCTTAGTTATAAAATATATGTTAGGCTATTGCCAGCAATCTATGAACGTGACAGATACTGTTTCGATTTCAGAATGATATTTTGCATACATATTGAAGAATAAATAGCATATGCACATTACGGTTCTTCAAAGCAATACAGGCTCTCTATTTTTTACTCTTACTCCTTGGAAAACCTTTAAGTTTCCTCAACTTCTTTCCTTCTTTCCATTATCCGTCCTTTTTACCATTTTATTTAGAATAACTTCTTTATATTTTCATCCCATTTGTACACACTTCCCCGTATTTCAACTTTTTTTTTTTATTTAAGAGAAACACGTTTTCCAAACGATGCACTATGCTGTGTATAGTAGCCCAAACCTTTTCCCATCTCTTCCTCTGCTGATTGTCATACTTTGGAAGAAAAGATGAACAGAAAAAGGAAAAAGAAAAGCAAGAGGAGAAGAAAAAAATCACAAATGGTATATTTTCCTCATGTTCTCCTTATTTGCCACGAAGGCAATTTTTCTCGCTATATGCATAACGACAGAGAGGAAAAATATATGCAGAAGCTTCGTTTGAAAGTCTAAAATTGTGTCCCCATTTTCTGAGTGAGACAAGATCGAATTTCCTTTTGAAAGCTTTTTCTTACGACATCAAATCCTCTCAGAAATATTTTGATATTTGTTTAATGCGCAAAAACAAATTGAGAAAGAACTGGTCACCCGAGTACAATAAGCCCTCCTTATCTCATAAAATTATAAATTTTGAGGTAGCATTTCTAAACTATAATACCTCTATATATATATATATATATATTCAAAACAGGGCTGTCCCCAATGGGTACGCTCTTTGTGGTCCAAGTACTCTCTAGATCACGAAGCCTTTTTTCTTTCTTTTTTTTTGATAGTCATTTAAAAACTTGAATGGAAACAAATGAGGGAATTAAGAAAACTCCTGTGAACCCCCCAAGCCTCAAAATAATATCCTGCGTATGACCAGGAGAGGAAGTTTATCATTCAACTGATGAAAGTGATAAATGCCACCGTAGGTTTGGATAGACGACAGACGACAAGTCAAATGACAGTCAGTGTGGCGCAGTGACATCACAAAATCCAGTAACCCCTCAATTACAATACTCTTTAATTAAGACAGCACCGTATACCTTCAATAATTTTCTTCAGAACAGCCCTGATTCCAAAGATCTGTAGTATAACAACATTCTATAATTTCTTTGAATATTTTTCATGGATAATTATAATTCGATAAGGTGATGGCATTTATATCAGGCGGTTGAACGCTTTTAAATTCTGCACATATTAGGCAAGAATAGTGACTATTATTAGTTTTTGGTCGCAAACTAAAGGCCAAGCGACAAAATCATTGATCGAGTTTACCGCAACTAGTAAAGTTCTTTCCCCCCCCCCCCCAGTGAAGTACTCGTACCCCACTATCGGCATATACCAACGTGATTCTTGACTCATCAGCACAGGCAACATTTTTCCGCATTTCCAAGGTCCAATGGCGATGTTCCCGTGCCCATGCAAATCTTTGCGCCGTGTGATGCGCAGTCAGCGGAGGTACCCCCGTGGAACAATGGTTTCTGTACCCCCCCATAGGGAGGAGATGGTTCTGGATGGTGTGGCTGCTTACAAGTTGTTGTGCACCAACAGTAACTTGCCAAGAGATCTGTTGCGCTGTGGCCCATGTATTCGCTGTTATAATGCGAATTAGCTAACGACGACTCAGATCACCCACACGGCGTTGTTCACGGCAGTTGGCCCTGCCAGTGATGGTTTTACCGGACCAAATTCCAATGCTTGCACGACTTCCAAGAAGATATGACCCATTCTTCGTGCCCCGACAATTTTGACCACGATCAAATGCCCTTAGACCATTCGTCTAACCCATGTTGTGTTCAACTATTACTTATACCGACTCATTCCTTATTTTGCTATATGGCTCCTGAAAAAAAGCGAACTGGCGCATATCCGCCATTTTGTTGCCATTGTATCACGTGATGGTGGTTGCAAATTGTATTTATTGGCGACATTTTAAAAGTTGCGCCAATGTTTACATTCGTCGAATAATCCAGGATTGTTGGTTATTTTTATGCCAAATGAGTGATTATTAGGCCACTGCGGAAAACGTTTATCGCCAAGTTAAATGAAACCGGAATTGTACAAGAAGATGTCGGCTGACACGTCGGTCTAGAATTCTAGGGGCTCTGTACTATCGGATAGCTGCTTACGTTATTTCTTTTCTGTCTACAGACCCAGCCACAGCACCAAATTTGCATAACGCAAGCTGTCTAAGTCAATTGCTCTTAAGTGTATAACACTGTACGTACAATAAATATGAACTGTAAACAACGCTTCATTTTCTTAAACTTTGCAAGATTTATCCTTATTCGTTTTTCGTAATTCACCTTTCATCCTTCTCTCTTTATATCTTATTGCTTTCTTCCATTTTTCAAATTTTCAATTAATTAAAAAATCCCATCGGCGTTACCTAATCGAAAAATTGTCAAAGGTTTGATTAAAATTTCCCAGCCAACATCACCTAAATACAATTTTAAATTAAATTTAAATTTCCGGTTACCCTTGTTACCAGTTTTAAAATTAATAATAATAATAATAATGGAAATATACTTCAAAGAAATAAAATTGGAGATTAAGTTATTTACGTCTTCTGAAATAACTGGAAAATAATACAGTCCGGATTATATGCAAATATATTTCATCTTTGCGACGAAAACGTTACAACTCAAGATTTGGTTAAAATGAGTTAATGTTACAACCAGATGTAGAAAACAGTGTTGCATCCTGCCGTGCAAAACGTTAGGATATAAGTTATTAGGGGTTCCTCCAATTGGCGTATGTCATTAGATGAACGTAACATCCCTCAATTCATCCAAAAACAGTGTTTTGCGTTTTCTGAAAATTTGGAATTTTTGTGTTGTAACCCTTCCGTAGCAATGGTGTGATATATGTGCATATACAATTGCACATTTTAACTCCTTAGCCTTAGTTCATATAAATGTATAAAAACGTTAATTTTGCAGAATGCTTATTTCAGGGGTTTCAATAATTTCAACATTATATTCTTTTACAATTTTTTTTTACTCAATGGTAATTAATATATAATATATTCTATACTATGTATTATCTAGTAATTATATTAATAATACTACGTATTTCAGTAATTATAACAGTAATTAATATATGATATATCATAGCCGCCCAGCAGCGTAACCACTTCTATATACGAACTAGGCGGCAGCATTTATGTAGCGGCATCACGACAGACTTTTAAAGTGTTTAAAACGATACGTTATTCGAGTTCATTGGCGCAGCATAGCCCAGATGACCTTGCGCCATAAAACATCCAAACAAACAATATTCGAGTTCAATTCAGGGTCACTTTCGAGTCAAATAAATAAAACTAAATAGATAATCGCTTGCTCTGGTATCACTGATATTTATCTTGAATATTTCAGGCAAAAACAGAAAATAAAAAGCGAAATCTTCAATGCAAAAGTTTAAGGCATCTCCTTTGGTTTACAGTATCGTCATACTGCACCCTGTATGAAACTAATTTAACGAGTAAAATACTCTATGCAAGGAATTTTACATACTGCAACTGTGCTAACAAGCAGCTGTTTAAAACCAAAATCATTTCTTATAAATTGCAAAGTGACCTTGGGTTTGAGAATACTTTGATAACCACTGTATTTCTATGCAGTGTTTACGAGTTAGAGAATGAATGTAATGAAGTTTTAGTTTTTTGGAACACTGTTCAAAGTTAGAAACATTCTGTAAATCATGAAAAGTAAGGACATTGACTCTACTGAGCTGTGCAGTGAATTGCAAGCCATTGCAAAAGGAATGCCTAAAAGCGCAACTGCACAAGACGTTTTAAATTCCATTTGTCAATGTAACGCGTTAGGTAGTATGTCAAATTTATCCATTGCCCTGCGAATTTTGTTACGCTTCCTCTATTTATGGCCAGAGGTGGACGCACTTTTTCCAACTTGCAGTTAATATAGGTAAAAACACATACGTTCTACAATGTAACAAGCTAGACTTGTAGAATTGTCAACTTTATCAATAGAGCAAGACGGAGCATAAACTATGGATTTAAATCAACTTGTTTCTACGTTTTCTAAGCTGAAGACTAGAAAGAAGGAAACATATAGTTCGTTCACGAAAAGTAGTCCGATGGTACCGTTAGAAATAACGGGAGCTGAAGTCACAAACGGCCTAGTTTATTACAGCAGAGGGGAGGACGTCATTTCAGAACTGATTTTTGGCGCAGACAAACGTTCGGTAAGAATCATTTCTGAAATGAACCTCCTGGTTGTAATCGGCTAGACAGTTGGTGGATATGGGGTTCCAGTCAATTCTCAATAAAGTACCATCGGACTACTTTTCGTAAACGAACTATAGATTAGAGCACTAAAATACTCACTTTATGAAATGTTTGTATAATATAAATGTATATAACAATGTAAGTATATATAAAATTGCTAGCACATGTATGTAAGTAACGTAAAAGTATACATATAAAGTAAATAAAATACATATAATGTAGTATCATTTATTGGCAATATATAAGAAACATTTTGTAACTTGATTGAGCGCTTTTGACGTGAAGACGTATAGAAGTTTATTTCAATACTAGGTGAGACCTCACAACTCTTGACGCAACGTGATTAGTTAACATAACACCGAAACTACAAGCCCGACGGGAATGATTTTGTTATCATTATAACCGGTATATACTTCCGTTTCCGCCGAAATACGAAGTCATCGCCGCACATGCGCAGTACGCAAGGTTGAGGGCATCGACGCAAAACAGGCAATTTGGGGAAATTTCTAATCAGTATAGCTTATGATTCCATGTGTTTACGGCGCTAATTTTGGCCACAAACGATATACATCAATTAGATTTAGGCATTCCACGTGCATTTCAAAACAATGAACCAGTTTTAGTGACTGAAAAAATGTAAAATAAGGAAATAAAATTGCAAAAATTTCACAACGTCGGCCAAAATTCGAGAAGATGGCAACATAAAATATAAAAGAGGCATATAGCATCGGAAAGAGCGTGTCAGAAGCTATCCAGGAATATTATACCATAGTCCGTAGCTGAGTGGGTCAGGAGACGTAGAGCACGCAAAAATGGGAAAGTCGGCGGTGACGTCAACGACTGTTTGCGAGAATAAATGTATTAATCCATTTCTGATTTCCATTGAACTTAGCGGGGATAAAAGAAACATCCTTAGAACGTACTCACTTCAATCCCCCAGCGGTATATCCTGTTTCGGTCACAAGTTTGGTTTTATATCTTCATGCAAATGCTACAGCAAGATTTCTGAAGTATCACCTAGGCTGGAATGAATTTAAAGACGTCTGCATTCAATCCCTCACTTGTTGTACGATGGCGGTTCCAGAAAATTTTAAGGTTGGTTGTGGGTATGGGGGTTAATTTGTTTCCGATTCCTATTTTTAGCCAAGTGTCCAGTACTTTTCAATTCTTTTTCCATCATATAATCCCGGCTCAAGTTGGGGGAGATCGCCCCATCGCCCTCCCCCTGGACCCACCAGTGACTGTGTATCCCGACACAATCACATTTTTTTTTATTATTTTTGCATATGTAAAGATTATCACTATTTTTTATTTAAAATGTGTTGGTGGGTTGCTTTTCTGGAAGGGACAGATCGTCGGCCAGGGGCGTCAAATTTAATTGCGCCGTTCCTAATCATAATTAATTAGTTCTATTATGCTAGATAGATAGATAGATAGATAGATAGATAGATAGATAGATAGATAGATAGATAGATAGGTAGGTAGGTAGGTAGATAGATAGATAGATAGATAGATAGATAGATAGATAGATAGATAGATAGATAGATAGATAGATAGATAGATAGATAGATAGATAGATAGATAGATAGATAGATAGATAGATAGATAGATAGATAGATAGATAGATAGATAGATAGATAGATAACCTAAGGTCCGGTTAAACGAAACATACTTATATTGTGTAAAATTAAGCAACATTATCAGTAATAAACGCTGTCCATTATGGATGGACTATTCATTATAAACTACCTGTAAAATCTTATAAATGCAATCCAATAGTATAATAGACCAGTTTGGCCATAATATTCTATTCATTAACAAAAGACAGTAATTAATTTTTCAGAATATTGATGAAACACTCCTGATATATATAATAAAAGTTACGCTATATATATATATATATATATAAAATGGAGAATCAATAAATTTAGACAGACCGTAGCTTGTATGAATAAGAAAGAAGAATTTGACCTGCAATGTACAAATATTCATTGGCGTTATGAGCCAATAATCATGGGTTTAAAAATATTTTAAGGATCCAACATTCCCCATTCAATGCAGACATTATACAGGAAGACCTGTTTGTTTATAACCATCCATGTGGCAGAGATTAAAACAAATTTTTTGTTTGAAAGAGACAAAAATAGAAAGAAATAGAAAGTCCTGTATACATCTCACATCAAAGTAACACTGTTGAATAACTTACAAGTAGTAATTCAACAAACTCAGTTCAAGTAATACCACAAATGTAAAAAAAATATAGATGAATTTATTCAGTGTCAGAAACTCAATCCTTAAAATATCGTTTAATCTATGAGTATTGGCTCATAACACCAATCAATGTCTACACATTGCAGGTCCAACTTTTCTTTCTTATTCAGACCAACTATGATCTGTCTAAATTTATTGATTCTTCATTTATATATTAAATGGAATGTTAAAAATGCTGTGTTTTATAACAACTCCATTTGCATCATTTAAAATGGGTACATATTGGGCATTGGTTAATGGTATTGAGATGGGATTTAAATACTTAGTACTATAAAAGTACTATTGTTTAATTTGTTCTGAGTACATTTTGTAAAATATTTTTTAAGGGGTTTCAAATATATATATCAAATATTTTTCCTTACTTGAATTATTCAGTAACAAAATTAATCCTTTGTTTTAAGATTCAAGACATTTCTTTTTAAAATAAGTGAAATAAATATTTAAGTGCACATTTTACCCTTTTGTATGCATATAAATGCATATTTTGTGGACGTTTTATTCATATTTTTATTCATATGTTTTTGGTTTTTAGGGCATAAAATTAGGGCTCTAATAATAATAAAAAAGCTAACTAATATATATATATTATAGATCTCTTTTTGACCCTTTATCTGTCGATTTTTGAAAATTTGTATTTGTCTATAGCTTATAGGTCGCTTCCTTCGAAGAGCTTTTCAACTTCGAACAGAAAAGCATGATATCCATGCCTGAGAAATTGCTTATCCAAGTGGGACCCATTCTATGAAATAATTCAACGAATGCAATTCAACAATGGTACATTGCAACGTCATACAGCCAAACAGGGAGCGTCAGTCTACGCATACAAAATACGTGCACTGTTCTTTGTGTGCGTATTCTGTGTTTTTGTTGCACGATATCATTACTGTGTTTATAATTGAACCAAGTATCTTTCTTAAAAATGAATGTTTGGTCATAGCTTCAGGTATAAGCCTTTTGAAATTTTATAGTGATTTTAGCACTATAAGTCCAATCATGAACAAGATATATTTTCCTCCCAAAAACTTTATTATTAATTTTATTTTTTATTATTTAATTTAATTTTTTTTTTATTATTATCATTGTATATCTATAGGTTAAAAACTTTTCGCAAATGACACATTTATAAGTTTAGTATGTCATTAATCTGCTTTGTCATCAATATAATACTCATAAAAGAGAAAAATGGATTAACTTTTTACGAGTTCATATCATCATTTTCATCTTATAACAAAACATACTGTTTGTTCACGAAAACAAGTCCGATGTAACAGAAATAAGGGGAGGTGACGGCACAAATGTGCTAGCCAAATATAGCAGAGTATAACTTCAATTTCAGAACTTGTTTTGCGCAAACGTTTGTCGGTGAAAACAATAAGTACATATTTCGTTTGTGAATACATCGTTGTAAGCGGCTGGCCAGTTTGTGACGTCACCTCCCGTTATTTCTAACTGTTCCATTGGACTTCTTTTCGTGAACAGACAGTATATGCTCTTACGTAGAAAGTCTTAAAAATATAAGACCTCTGTCTCTTCCTGCGCTTTTTCTATTAATGGTCAGTCTGGCATCATTTTTTTTTTTCCTGCTTCAGACATAATTAACCGCCACAGACTAAGGTTATTTCCATATTTAAGAATTCTCATTTTCATCATCAACTTGATCATTCCCTCCTACTGGTGATATATTCACTCTTCTCGCTCTTCAAAAAGTGGTATTTGTCCCTTCTTAAAACATAGGTTTTCTTTCTAAATATACTTTTTATGAACTTCTCTACTATACTCGTCGTCTTCAATTCTTCTCACGTAGCTGTGTTATGCTTTCTTTCTCCTAAAGTTACTCCAAGAGACGTCCTTCGCATGCACGTTCCTCCAGAATATAATATCCTTTCTTCCAGTAACCAACACCCGCAAGTCTAGCAAAATTTAATGAGAGGAGTGCGGAGATTTTCTCCTATCTCTGTACTTCTGCGGTAATTTTGCAAGGAAATGCTATCCGCAGTTTCACACCCCTTTATGAATCTTAATTGGTTTTCCGTAATACTTCAAACGTGATTCTCTACCTTCGGTCCACTATGCATTCTTTTCTAGCCAAAGAAAGCCAGCTACAGAAGTTTTAATGGCCGATCATTTTCAGAGTGTAATTTACTTCTCTTTTCAATTTTTTTCTAGTTTCAAACTGAACTTCCTTTTTTAACGAATTTATTTTAGGCAGATGCTTACATTTAAACATGGAATGAAAACAGTATTTAAAACAAAATAAATAAAGTGAACTAACCAAAATTATTTTGTAGCATAAAAGTTGTAAAAAAATTGCTACTAATTACTGTATATTTCAGTAGACAAATATACAATATCATGGGCGCCCATTTGGGGGGCAGAAAGAGAGCTCAATTTTCCTTAATTCTTAAAAAATTTAATTTTCCCAATACTACTATGCATTTGCTTTCAAAAGTTTTACAAGCACATTTTAAAGTAAGATACTTTTTAGCTCATTACTAATTGCCAAGCAGTATAAATTATTTTTGTAGCATTTTAGTATCTTGTACATTCACTAAAATTTTTGACAGTCTTGAGAAGAAGGTAATAATTTTTCTCAGCTTCCCCCCCCCACCCCAGAAGTACTCATGTGAGCGCCCATGTACAATATATAATGTCTGTCTGAACACCAGTGAGTAAAGACCAAATCTGGACGGCTGAATTTTGATTGAAAGTCTCAGAAAGGAAGAATTGAGCATATATATATTTAGGTCACACTAGCAGCGATGTTTGATGTTCGTCTTCCAATATTCTAAAACTGTATAATTTCTATAATTAATTCCTCGACAAACTCCATTCTTTGCTAAGAAAGCGCCGGCCACTTTTAGGAAGTAAATACGAGGGAAAGATACTACATTATGTACGCATCTAGTATTTTTAGCATAAAATAATAACAAATAATTTACTACATGCACTATGTCTTCCTAAGTAGCAGCGAGAAAAGATGAAGTGCGAATCATTATATTTCGACTCTGAGTCTGAGAATAAAATAAATGAGCATATGTACTCTATATGTCCTCCTACAATGTCCTAAAACCATAATTTCCAAAACTAATTCCTCAACATCCTCCATTTCCCTCTCCACTTTCAACAGATATAAATACAAGGATGGGATATTGCGCTATGCTATTATACATAGCCTACTGATCAAACCGTTTGACGACAATCTAAATCCCGTTAATTCTCCTAAGCACAAGGTTATTTTTCCCTTTCAAACCCTCAAGAGTAAAAACGATTGTAGCGTGAAGCTGCAAATTTTGAAATTTAGAAAATAATTTCCACAATTGTTTCTTCAATGATGTAAACTTCGGCCATAGGCTGAGTGTGCAGCTTCTGTCTGTCATTAAGGTGGTACACCCAAAGTTTCTGTTCCCTTCTCTTCTTTTTGTATGGTTTCCACAAAAAACTCCTGATCCAGTATAATAAATTCCCATATTTTGTATTTCCTACGAATTTTCCTCTATTCCAAAATTTCCAATCTTTCTTCTCTTTCATTACCAGTCTTCTATCATTCTTCAATTAAAAAGGGAACACGTTTTCCAAACCACGCAATACTGGTGTAATGTATTTAGCTATCTCAGTTCCTCTTTGTTTTCCGTTGCATATCTAGGATTTTCATGCGTTGGGAAAAGAAAAGATGGGAGCCATGAAGAAACACAAAGAAGAAGAGGATCACGAACAAACCCGCAAATGGTATATATTTTCATTCGGCATACTTTGCTTGTCGAGAAGACATTTTTCTCACTATATGCGTAACGACAAGCAAGAAGAAATAGAGGCAAAAGCGTCGTTTGGAAGCTCAAAAATATGCTTCCATTTCAGAGTGAAGAAAAAAGGAAACGAATTTCATTTTAAGGGTTTTTTCCTTGCTGCATAAAATCATCTCGGAAATATTTTACTATCCGTTTACGCTTTAGGCGTTCAAAGCTTTGTAATGGAAGATACTCGAGAAGGTGGAAAAAAAACTCCTTTCCTCAGAAACTCAGTGTTTCAAAACAATACACTAAAATGTTTTTCTTATATGCATTCCTAATACATAGATTTCATATACTTTTGTATACGGTGGCATTAAATTATTTTTATTTGCAAATTATCTTTTTTTTTGCGTATACACGGTGTTACTGAATTAATAATCAGAATAATTAATGATCAGAATTTTAAGGGGTTATTTCACCCATCAAGATAAGCAATAGTAGATATGGAATCTAGGGTCGCAATCCACTCACAGCGCCAATTCGAAAACCGTCCAGCAATCACAAATATTTACAACCTGCGCCCGAGAGGCACAAAATGCAATACCCCAATCGTCTGCGCACTGGATCAGCTAGCCTTCTATTTTGTGCCTCTCATGAACGTCTTATAAATATTTGTGCATGCTGGACGGTTTTAGAACTGCCGCTATAAGTAGATTGCGAACCTGGGTTCCATATCTGATATCGTCGTTTATCTTGATGAGTACTATCACCTCCTTAAATTTCTGACCATTAATTCAGTTACACACTATATAGTACTCGAATCCTTCAATAACTCACGCACTAAAGACGTTCATCTCCCTTACAATCTAAAAACAACAGTGATAAATTGATTGAACGAAAATTCAAGGTACCACTTTCAGAGCTAAATCGCTAAAGTTACAATCCTTTTAAAAGTACAGCACTTTTCAAGTTCCTTTTAATTTTCTTTTCAAAAAGGAATATCGAATTGTTTCAATAAAATTAAGTTTAAGAATTAAACTTAAGTAAGAATTAAGCTTATTAAGTTTTAACAATAACATATAATCATATTTATTAATATAGTTTTTCACGGGATCTAGATTTCACTCACTTGTAACCCATTCAACCTACAGATCGTCGTATAGCCACCAAATTGCTCGAAAAGAAAGGCATCGATTACGTCGATCTCCGTATACCAGGAGAACCCAAAACTTAGGTAGTTCTTAGGATTCTTCCATCATGTACTCCACAACATGCCATCTACAACGGACTGAACAATTTTTTTCTCCTAGTTGCCGAAATCTGCCAAATGCGCCCAAAAAAATGGGAACCCAACTTTACGTCATCACACTGGAAGATAAAACGGGCCTTGACATCATTTTCAACATAAAAGCTATTTTTCACACAAAGGCGCAATTTGAGCCGCTTAAGGCACAAACCAAACCCATACTTCAACGTTTCAACTGTCAGGGTTTTGGCCACGGATTCCGCAACTGCCAAAATGACCCTAAAGGTGTAAAATGTGGTTACTGTCAACCCACCTTCACCTGCACCAAACTAAAAGACACCCCAGCGAGTTGTACTAATGACATGGGACCTCACCAAACAAATTTCAGGGGTTGCTCCTCATTCATTTAAGCTACTCGGGCACTCCAAAACCCACCAGATGCTTAGAGCAACAACTGACCTTCTCAGGCCATACGTCGCCAAATTCCACTATACCTTCAAATCTTTCCAACAACAATTCTAACTCAGCACCCCGACTTTGACTGTGAGACCAGCTATACCAATTCCAAATCCCCCCCACACATTGGGACCAGTCCACTGACTTCCTAGAATTGTTCCTCAGAATTTGGGACATACTGCATGACGCGTTTAACACTTTTGTCCATGCCCCTTCCGAAAATTTCGCCCTATTTACATCTTCAACACTAAGCAAAATTTCCCATGCCATGATGTCTTCACCGACCTTCCGGTTAAGTGCCCCCCCCCTCCCCACGACTCAATGTTGTTTTCCTCAACGTAAATGGACTCTTTGGCAAGACACACGAAATCCAAGATTTTCTCTAACTGAAACCTCCGATATTCTATTATTTCAAGAAACCTTTTTTACCCCAAAAACCCTTTTAGCATCCCCAACTACAACTACACCTTTGAAGACCGTCTCCCCATCACCCACACCTCCACACACCCCAACACACTCGCGGTGGAGTGGCCATTTACTTAAAAGCCAACTTAATGCTTACCTCTTATCCACCCCCACCTTACAAGCCTCTTAGGCTGTGGGCATCCAGATCTTAAACACCTCCAACAGGCCCATCAATATCTTCTCAATTTACTGTCCCCCTCCCTCTTAATCCAAACACGCTCCCAGATATCTTCGTCCTTCTAAACAACCCCAACCTTACCATTATGGCCGGAGATTTCAGTGCCAAACACCCCCTTTGGAATTCCACTACCACAAACAACCGTGGCTACAAATTGTCCTTCTTCCTTAATCAAAACCCCTTCCACCTTAATCCCCCCCCGCCCCACCTTCACCCGTTCCACCGCCCACTAGCAAGACGTTCTAGACTTTGCCATCACAATTTTAACTCCTGTTAACCTTGAAACCTTTGTCGGCGACCAGCTCACTTTCGACCACCTTCCGGTCTTTTTTTCAATCGATTTCCCAGCAAAACTTCATCACCCCTCCACCTCTAAAAACACAGACTAGAACTTGTGCCATTACCATCTTAATGGCCGCCTTCCTTCAGCTCTTACGCCTCCAACCCCCACCCCACATGATCTCGATCAGCTAGTGATCACCTTCACAGGAATCATCGCCAAGTGCACTCACCTGGCCACTAAACATCGCCCCGTAAATTTAACTCTTACCCTCCCCCTTCCATACGCGACCTCACCCGTAAGATAAACCGCGCCAGAAAATTGACCCAACACACCAGAACACCAAATGATAAAGGTGCATTCACCATTCTTAACAATCACGTCGTTAGGGAAATCCGCTCATTCACCCAGCTCCTCTGGACTGAATCCATAACCAACCTCTCAAACCAAGATGGCTCAATTTGGAAATTTCCCCCAATCAATTGTTCCTTATTCCATGCAAAACGACTACAGACCCCTGCGTGCCAATGGTCCCTTACAAATTATTGTTCCATCATCCACGTCATTCGTCCTTACCATACTGTAAATCTCCTCCACCATTGAAATTATCTTCCCTCTCCTTCTGATCACTGACCATAACACACACACATTGATCATCGACTGTTTATTTCCGGCCTATTTCACGCCTTGCCGTCCTCCATGTTTCAATATCGCGACTATTTTGGAAATTTGAACTGATTACATTGTCATCAATGTTCTTTTCGGTTCTCAAAATTTAATTAGACCCACCCAGCTTCGCCCATTGACAACTCACACCAAAGCAACTACACAAACCCTTCCTAACCCCCCAAACATATATTATCTCGTATCCAACTGCCATTTCCATCCATCCATCTGGGAATTAAACGATTTATCGTAGACGCCCCCATTCTTCATAGGAATCTGGATCTGGGCCTATTTATTAATAATTAAAATAGGCTACTTTCCTGTGCTTCAAAACTGAGCTTATGATTCATAGGCTAATAGAACCCAAGGGTAATAAAAAATGCATTTATACATGTATGTACCATAAGCCTATGAAACTTTAAATTTTACATATATAAAATTTCCAGTCATCTACTCTCTAAGAGAGAGATGTAGCCAAACGGAGCTACGCATTTTAAATAGTGATATATGGCTCGTTCGTAGGAACTTTACTATGATGACCCAGACTTTGAAACTCTATACGGTTATGGTGCTGATGAGCCAATCCCGTATTCTTATAACTTTCCTCAGATTTATCAGTTCATGAAGTATTTTCCAAAACAAATGAAAACTATTTTGTCTCAACAGATGTTACCACCGCTAAGAAAATATGTAACGTGGTGCTAATGACCGTTCTATAAACAATATCTAATACTATTGCGCATTAGGTAGCAACGCATTCCTGTAGCTATAACAAATATCTGAAAAATTGCCGTCGTTTAATTTTTAATTGCTCAATAATTTCCCCAAACGAAGTTCCCATAAATTCCACTGGAAACGTTTTATTTAAATTTCTAAAAGTTAATACTTCAAGGACGGGTTTTGCATCGCTTTGACATGCTGTCACTTTAATCCTTTGTCTTATAACCCGCCCTTCCTCGCCAATTCTTCTTCCACCTTTTTTCATCTCATTATTTTGTCCATCTCTTAACAAATATTCTGTCACTTCAAATTTTATTTGCACCGTAACAAATTTTGCTCTTCCACTTGCAGCCTCCCGTTTTATCTTGTTTGTACGAAAAAATGGCGCTACTCCAGGAGAATGTAACTCGCCAAATATTTTCCGCTTTGGCGTATTTGGCAAATTAAAGTGGTGATACTTTTGCAAGAATTACTAGCTCAGGAGGTTGCTGGGCCCAAGTTTAATATCAGAGTCCAAATGGGAGTGGATGGAGAGTCCCCGTCCCACTAAACATCCACTAATATAAAAAAAATATTTGGGCGAAAGAAATGGGGCCACAGTTTTAAAAAAAATATATCTACTTCAATTTCAAAACACTCAACAAATCACGAAATATTGCCATTTCCATCATGGCAGTCGTACATGTGCATCGAGAGTCCACCATGATGGAAAGTTTAAAAACTCGTCAGTCATTCTTTCCTGAAACACCGCCCCAAAAACTGCCGAAGCTGACATTGATTGTGAATTAAAACAATTTACTAAATACATGACTATGAAAAATACTATTTATTGGTTATATACCAACATGGAACGCAATATCAGGTTGTCGTACATGCACAGGAGGCCATGAATCCGATGACGCCCGATCAGGGGCGCACTTGGTCCTCTCAAAGGGCGCATACGTTGGATTTTCGGAGGGGGAGCGAGAACTTGCCCACTGGGCGATCTTGCAGTGGCGCAGTGTGATCGTGCGTTCGCCTAGTGC
>QLNU02015003.1:117610178-117639769 GCA_006491805.2 Dysdera silvatica | reverse complement strand
TTCCACCAGGATATTAAAGTGATGGAAAAGAGATAAAAGATGGAAAAGAGATGGCGGCCGACTATTCTTAAATGCTGAAAAGAGACTCTACGGCAGAACACGGAAGAACATAAAAAAAAGATGAAATTTTAAGAGAAGCAGAATGGTGAATGTTTGGTATGTTTGTATTGAAATATGTATTTGTGTTTCTCTATTCGTTACACACGCTTACTTTTCTGCCAGAGAACATTTTCACACGTTACAAAAGTTGCGACGTATCAATCTTATTAAAAATTTACCTTTTTTTTTTACATTTTCACATTTTTGTTATTTTTGAAAAAAGCTGACATAGTACGGATTTTTCAAGGTCATTTTCGTAATCTGGAGAAAAAATCCGTTCTGACAGACATTGCCATTTCAAAACAATAAAACCTTGGATCTTAGTGATATTATTAATTTAAATGATATTTAATTAAGTTAAACACTACTCAGTTAACTTTGAAATCATTTAGATATCTTGATTACTACTTAACGAACTTCAAAATCATTTAAATGAGTTAAACACTATTGAACTAATTTGTTTAAAATATCATTTGAGTTTTACATTCTAAAATTATTCATTTGCCAATAGGCAGTTTGAATGAAGGCTGAACATGATTGCTAAGCTGATGATAAGCTTAAAGCTTTAAGAATTTAATATTACTTGAATTTTCGTCTGTTGGCGCTATGTCATAGATTTAACCAAGAAGACTTTAGACTGCTTATCTCAGCAAAAACATTTTTTTTTTTTCATATTTGCATATACAAACTAATTGTCGTAAAAGGGGGCCAAATATTTTCCGTTACGCCACTGCTTATATATGTTGAATACTGATATTAATATCCTATATAAGAAGGTTTCTATTTGCGGTAGATTTTTTTGTGTTTTCAACATATAAATAATGTATTTATTTTATATAAATCGAACACTACGCAGATTAAATCAAACAACAATGTCAATCAATCAACGTTTATTGGCGTAGTGATACCAACGCCGATGGTATGGCGTGATTAGATGGTGAAACGTTCGAAAGAAAATAAATATTTCTGCCTTCGGTGGGACCTGAACCCACGACCTGTCCCACCGAACGCAGAAATATTTATTTTCTTTCGAACGTTTCACCATCTAATCACGCCATAACATCGGCGCTGGTATCACTACGCCAATAAACGTTGATTGATTGACATTGTTGTTTGATTTAATCTGCGTAGTGTTCGATTTATATAAAATAAATACATATGCTGCAACGTGCATTTCGATCAATTTAATACCAGTCTCTTTGCAATTTGGTTTAAATAGTAGTCTATGTACTACACCATTCTGCGAAATAACTGGCAACAATATATATACGTTCGTAAAGAGATTATATATTGTCCTTCGTAGCTCAGTGGGTAGAGCCTCCGCCCGGCAAGTGGAAGGTCGTGGGTTCAGGTCCCACCGAAGGCAGAAATATTTATTTTCTTTCGAACGTTTCACCATCTAATCACGCCATACCATCGGCGTTGGTATCACTACGCCAATAAACGTTGATTGTTTGACATTGTTGTTTGATATGAATATTGTTTCGCAAATATCGTTCTGTAATTGTATTATTGGATTCCTTAAAAGTTTGCTTTCCTTATCCTGACTACGAAAATAAAATAATCTAATGAATCAGCGGAATATTCTTCCATCCTGGAATTTCATAAACTTGTGTTAAAATTGAAGGAATAAGAATGGGTGGACTTGATGACAAGTAACGCCATCAGTTTCAAAGAGGAAGCAGATTATTCATTTTAGACATTTGACAACGAACCAACAATTGAGAGAAAGTGTTATCTGGATAAAAGTATCCAACCTGCTGTTGTCATTATCTATGTATGCCGATGATTTACGACTTTTAAAATAAATTTTTCGATCTAAAACATGAGACTGCGACAAATACCCGTTCTATATTTGATTAAATATGTGACAATTGCTGTAAATTTTGGAACTCGTACAGAAACAGTTTATGACTAAAACGTTTCTCATCACTGACCCCTCTGTAACTATCTCTTAACACTTACGATCTGTAAATTAGTTTGTATCTTTTATTGAACACGAAAGCGCTCTAAATGTATCACCTGCCCAACATGTGAAAAGGAACAAATTTTCAACAATACGTTTAAAAACCTTAGAACAAACTCACAAAAAGTACAAAGCACGTACGTCATATTCAATCTTTTAAAAATGCATCATCAGTGCTCACTCGTTTCTTCATCAACGACAACTTGATGATGCCACACAAATTCAGATAAATCACAGTTATTGAAAACCGAAGGCACCTTTACCCCACAAAGGAACTAATTGGCTCCCGAAAAGTCGTGTTTCTAAACCCTACGAAAGTGTCGAAATAATAGTTGTTATGGAATCTCCTGTTAAAACTTAATAATGTTTTGTTAAGTATTTATTCACAGTGATGCAATTCTCGAGTTTAAATAGAATTAGTTATTGACCAACAAGTAGCTGTGAATGAAAAGAATAATGTTATATTTACTGTAAATTAAATATAGAATTTGGGTCCCAATGCAATCACTGGTAAAGGGGCCCTCACCTTATACCAGGATCCCACAATTATGCTATCTAAGGAGCCTCGACTTCCAAAGGCCCCCCCCACAAGGGCAAGGGACCCAATGCAGTTTCATTGATTGCATTGCAATCGCTACGCCATTGCATGTCTAGCCTAAACTTGAATCAGCGGCATTCGATACTAGATCTATCTATGATCACTTAGATAAGAAACTCAACCAGGTTCGTGAAAAAAAATTTCAGAATCTCCTGATTAGAAAAAAAAAAGATGAATATTGAATCGGAGTCTTTTTTTTTTCTGTGTTGTCGTATTTCTCCGATTCAAACTGGACACTTTATTAAGAAATAAGTCATATTCATGAAAAATAGTGAAGATATTTCTAGGATTTTCTTTTGCTCGAATTCCCTTTAAATATATTTTGAATGCCGTTGGACGCTTATATCAGAAGCCTTACCATCACATACATCAAAGTAAACGAAGAAATTATGCCTCATAATCACTGGCAGCCGTTAAAATACCCTTCCCTCGTGTCATCCATCTCATCCACTTGAGCCCATTAATACGCGGTGGGGGTGGTCATAATCTTTTGGCTCTTCAGTATATATATATCATCATCATCATATTCAACCATTATCTATCCACTGCTGGATGAAGGTCTCTCCAAATGCTTTCCACACAAGTCTATCCTGGGCCATTCGTTTCCACGTCACCCCAACCTGTTTTCTTATTTCATCCACCCATCTAGTTTGAGGACGTTTTCTAGGTCTTCGGTGGTCTCTTGGAATCCAGTTCAGAATTTCTGTTGTCCATCGTTGATCAGTTCTTCTTGCAATATGCCCAGCCCATCGCCATTTCAGCCCTTTTACTTTAACAATGATGTCCTCTACTCTAGTTTGCTCTCTCACCCAAGTGTTTCTTTTTCGATCTCTCCTAGTTATTCCAAGCATGCACCTCTCCATGCTCCTTTGCGTTGTCTGTAACTTTCGTATTGCTCCAACTGTTAGACTCCATGTCTCTGATCCATAAGAGAGGACTGGCAATACACACTGGTTGAAGACCTTTCTTTTTAGACACAAAGGCAATTTCCCCTTCAGGATAAAACTGTTTCTTCCAAATGCACTCCAGCCAAGTTTAATACGTCTGTTGAGTTCTTTCATAATGTTGCCATCCATTGAAATCAGCTGGCCAAGGTAAATATATGAATCAGCAATTTCTAGCTCAATGTTGTCAACTTGTATTTTTGTTTCCTCTACGAAATTATTGAACATGATCTTAGTTTTTTGTAGGTTCATCTTCAGTCCAACTTCTTTACTTCTAGTTGAGTATATATATATATTAAAAGAAACGTTGGGTGGGCAAGCATACCTGACGTAAATGATGATAGCATTGTTGACGTAAAAAGGCTGAAATGAAGATGGGCTGAGTGAAAACTGATGAACGATGAACAAATTAAATTCTCAACGAGATTCCAAAATATCACCAAAGACCTAGGAAACATCCTTAAACTAGATAGATGGATGAAATAAGAAAACAGGTTGTGGTAATATGTAAGCGAATTGCTCAGGATTGACTTGTGTAGAAAGCATTTGGAGAGACCTTAATCCGGTAATTGATATAATGTTTGAATATAATGATAATGATGATATAACCTATATTGAAGTAGACATCACTTAATTATTTCTGGAGCTCTATGAAAATATACCCACATAAAATATTAAATTATTTCTTTTAAATCAACAGCATAAAATTACTTAAAAAATGCAAAAGAAAATTTTTTCCTAAACTGTGAAATATGTTCCTTAGCCTTATTATTATCGAATGAATCTGCATCGATTTGCATCGATATATAGCGAAGAAAAAAAGATAGTGGCTAAGCCAAGACACATAGGCAAGAAAGAATAATAGCTCATAAGAAATTTCTGCATCGATTTTGATGAACGCATATCTTTTCAGTTTCCCGATTCATTGCCTTTCCCATAAGTCTGCAGACACTTATCTGTTCCTTTCGAAATTTTCTGCAATTTTCGTTAGTTCTCCAACCCACAAATCAAACCTAAAGCTTCTAGAAATTTGCCTTAATATTTTTTAGTTTCAGTATCAATGGACACTAATTGCTTTAAGTAGTGCTATTTCGCTATAATGATTTATGTATCATATATTATTAATAATATTATTAATATTATTAATTAATAATATGCTAATTAATTATGATTATTTATTTTAATTAATGTGCTATTTTATTTTAATTATTATTATTAATTAGCATTATTATTGTCAGTGAAATGTGTCTATTAGGAAATTAAATGTTAGTAATTTTAATTAAATTGCATGTTATTAATGATGATGATGATATAATTAATATAATTGGTGTTTTGTTCAATTTGAAATTGATGTTTGTGGTTGTTTACGGCTGAATGACTACAATAATCATGCTGGGCTGGGACCTACTGTTTTTTGAGAAAACCGAACTTCTTAAGGCCTAGGGAATCAAACCCCGGAGTACTGTAAGCAGTTCGACCTTCATGAGATCTCTGAGTAAGCGTTCTTTGCACCGTTGGGAGTCGAACCCGAGTTAACGGCGCACTAGGCGAACGCGCTACCACACTGACGGCTTTGAAATTAATAGCATTTTGGTAATTGTGTTCTTGATTGACGATATTATAATGCAATTTTTTTAATAAATACTATATTACCTATTGCATAAAAAGCGTATCTAGAAAATATTTTCTGGGGCGTAAAGCTCGAAAATTCATGTAAAAATTGCCAGTGGTAGGGCGCAAAGCTTGAAAACGAATAGATTAACCTAAATATGGTCAATTTATTATTAGAAGGCGCCCCCTGTGCTTACCAGGGTGCACTTTTTAATACATATTTTATTAAATAAAATTCTCATTTCTTTCCTCTCTCCGTTTTATGAATTTACTTTAAATACGGAAAGGAGTAGCCTACACGTTAGTAAGAGATAATATCTAATAATAAAAATAATAATAATTTACTCAACCTGATGTACATTTTGTGATACATAGCTTGAGCAGTATAAAAGTTAAAGGAATGTAAGAGAAGATCTATATTAAATTATTTTAAGTTTTGAGGTTAGAAATGGAAGAGAATATAAAGCCGAAGCTTGTTACGGGATTCTCCTCCAGAAATGCGGTGATGTTGACCAAAAAAAAAGTGTAGATATTTATGATTCTGAATTATGCTTGTTTTACAAAGTTCAGTTTTCGTATATCTTCAGGAGGAGGACTTGGAAAGTCTTGTAATAACTTAAGAACAGGCTAAGCGTCGTTTTTAAGAATTGATGAATAAGCAGTATTAGTGTTATTTAGAGCTTTTCATGGGCCTCATTTGAGAAAATTGTGATACACACATGGATAAAACTTGTGAAATTATCTGTTTATCAAAATGCTAGCCAAAAGGATATCTGAGAGCCAGCATGTGTAATCAGAATTTTTGATTAATTGTTATTTAAACAAACGTTAATTAACAAGTTAGTTGTACTATTAAAAATGATGTATATGAAATTAGACCATTATAGAAGACATGATTATAGATTAAAAACATAATAGGACTTAGATTCAAAATACAGAATAGCTTAAGGAGGAATAGGAGGGGGGTAATCGTAATTAATACGTAATAAAAGATCTAAAACCTACTAGTAATTACTTACGCAATAAAACGACTGGTTCTTATTTTAGGTAGCGCAGAGTTAAAGGAGCAGATTCTAAAAGCGTGTATAAAATTATAAGTAATTAATTATGAAATTTTAGTTATTAATTAATTATGAAATCCTAGTTATTAATTAATTATGAAATTATAGTTATTAATTAATTATGAAATTCTGCCAATTAATTAGTTATGAAATTATGCCGATTAATTAGTTATGAAATTATGCCGATTAATTAATTGTGAAATTCTAGTTATTAATTAATTATGAAATTCTAGTTATTAATTAATTATGGAATTCTAGTTATTAATTAATTATGGAATTCTAGCTATTAATTAATTTTGAAATTCTGGTTATTAATTAATTAATTAATTAATTAATTACGAATTTGTGATTGAAATATGTACATAAGTATGAATCGGAAATTTTTTAGTAAGTAGGTATGAACCTAGAAATTTCTTTCCTTTTTTCTTGATATTAATTTATCATCGAATATTACCACATTGGAAGCTATAGTGAGAGTTGTTGAATTTACTAAATATGAATTTGACCATCTTAATAGGGATACACCGAAACCTGATATATCATGATTATGGATATATGTATGCGTGTTTCTGTGCGTGTTTCGTTTGTAGTTACTGTTAGTAGAGCCATTAAACTGTACACTATATTTAGTTAATTAACCACATTGACCAGATACTAAAATTATCAATTATAATTGATCAATCATATCAGAAACAATGAAAAGGAGCAGAATGTACAGCTTATCTACGACCACAATCAGTTTCATCAAGGACATTCTTAATTATCATGAATAGTGTTATTCGTAATTACTCTAATTCGTGCAATATTTACTGATAAAATATGGAAACACCTTTTACATTTATTACGATGGCATATCAACTTATGCAATGTCATACTTAGTCTATGGCTAGCGGACTCGTTTTTGAACTGTAGACTTGTACTAGATTTATGCACTAAAATCTTAACAATAATCGTTGGCATCAAGTGAAGGAAGTACAGTGGAACCTCGATTATCCGTCTCCCGATTTACCGTCTTTCTCGCTTAACCGTAGGCGCGCGCCCTTAAAATGTTAAAAGGTTAAAAGCTTAAAAGCGCGCGTCGTCAAGTTCAAGCCGTCCACTAACATCGGCAGTGAGAGTATTTTACACACTTGTGAGGCTCTACCCGCAGGAGAAAACATTGAAATTAATGACGTTGGTGAAGGGATGGACATTGATAAACTTGAAGCAGGTTTTGAGACTCTGAGTTACGACGAATGCATTCAGCAATTGTTGAACCCCAATGATCTTAAAGAAAACGATGGAACGAGGCTACAGGAGACAGGAGAGCCCACAAAAACCATAACCCATGCTGAAGCAGAATGTATGCTTTCCAAATGCACTTACTAGTTTGAACAGCAGACTGAAGCAGATGTTGCTCAACTATTAAATGCTTCGAAGAGTACAAGATATGGCAGCCAAAAAAACCACCCAGCGTGCTTAGACAAAAAAAAATGCTTTTTTCAACCAGCAATAATACTGAAACATCAATGCAGAAACAATGAGAGATTACCAAATCTGAAGCAATTGGTTGTTAGTGTTGGTCATTCTTTAAATCCTAATATGATCACAGTAGACGATATCGATGTCGTCCACCCTCTGTCTGCGAGGCAGCGTGACCTACCTGTTCCAATCATTTTGCAATTTGTCTCCCGAAAAATCAGACTTTTTTTATTAAGAATGGGAAGAAACTTACAGATGGTGATGTTTTTAATAACGATGATATGTCTCCCGTTTATATTATCGAGAATCTGACTCCTCTGAATAACAAATTGTTTAAGGACGCGAGACTATTTGCACATAATAACGACTTTAAATATGTTTGGTGTAGAGAGGCTAAAGTCTTTCTTCGTAAAACAGCCAGAGAGAGGGCAATTTACATCAGGTCGATTTCTGATCTATCTAACCTTGGTGACGTGCAGAACTGTAAGTAAGAAGGAACCCGTACGGCTTTTGATATTATTCGGTCTAATTTGTGTTTTCTGCCGTTCATTTCTTGCTCCACGTGCGTATTCTATCAATCTAATAAAGTTTATGTTCATGTTGTTAATTTTTGAAGGATTTATCATCTGTTATTATGGTATTATAGTTCTGCTGTGTGCTGACGGCTTGGGCACAGCTCGTACGTTAACGTACGGTTTGCTTATTCATTTTACTTATATTTAATTTGCTTGTTAATGCATTTTAAGATTTATTCTACCTATCGGGTTAATAGTCTTCTCAACTGTATAGATGACATACTGAATATTCGTCATTTTAACTGAAGGAACATCCTTAACAAGTTAATTTTTCTTGATAATTTTCTTAAGAATTTGGGTACAAGCTTTCATTTTATTTGCTTAACAGAGACATGGCTACGCAATAGTGACAGTTTTAATATACCTTTCCATAAATTAATTTTTATTAATCGATCGTCTAAGCGCGGCAGCAGTGTTACAATCTTAATACGTGATGATATACAGTGTGACCTGATTAATGAATTTACAGGTAATTTTAATGGCATCCGGTACTGATTTAATTAGCGTAATGTAGCCCCCGTTTCAAATAATGATTCATTTTTAATATTATCTCATTATTAACTGAGTATGTAATGATTAACCACTTGACTTTTTTATTATTGGAGGTTTATTATTGGACCTTTTCACAAAATCACGTAATAGTGTACTACCTGTATTCTCTGATTTCATTACCTCATGTAGTGTACTAACACAATAGCTGAACCTACTAGAATAACTCCTACTAGTAACACACTATTTGATATTTGTTTAACAAATGGTTGATGCTTTCATTCTGGTACTATTGATTTTTATTTAAGCTATCACCTACCAATTTTTATTCAATCCTCAGCTAATCGGGATTTTTTTGTATACTATTTTAAAGCAAATATGATTATTGTTGCCAGATCTTTTTCAGATTCTAAACTAAACTTGTTTACTAATACACTAGCTGATTGGAGAAAGTTAATAACTCGCAAGTACCCACGTTGGAAAGTTGGAATTTAACCACCGACCCTCGGTCTCTCAGACTACTACTTTATTTCAGTTATTTTTTTTTTTAAGTTCTTTATTTTTTTGGTTTTTTTCATGATTGAGATAATATTGCTAAGTAGAAATACATACAAGAAATGTAATGTACTAAAAAATTTAAATTCGCTATGCAGTATAACAACGTTTTTATATCCAAATGCAGGAATCATGCATGATTAAACAGATAAAGTAAAATAAAAGGTATGCAGAAACTACACAAACAAATTGCCACTAAATATATCATTTTATCAAGGTATCCTATCTGTTAGTAAAAACTTAAAAAGTAAACAAAAATCTATTCCTTCTAAAAAACTGCAAGTCACAAAAAGTACAAAATTAACTGAAGTTTTTACATATAGTCAGTGAACATTGGAGACAGACTAGATCCTTGCATGATATATATATATTGAGTCTCCTTTTCTTTTTATAAGGACATAATAAACATATTCTTCGTTTTTTAAGTCTACCTCCGTCATTGTTACCCTCTTGGGCTAAATTAGAGCCTCCCCGAATTGATAAAATGCGCCGTATGCTCATACGAAGTTCACGGTTCAAGGAAATATTCCCTTCCCCTCGTTCCATTTGTGGCATTACTAATGCGTATGCTAGATCCTTTATAAATTCTAATCAACTTTATTTGGGATTATCTGTAAAACTACTATATAGTATATACGCATTTACACACTGATGTCTATAACTCTGAAAAAGACAGCCATTGTCCACCTTCTTGTTCGTCTTCCTGTACAATATTTATAGCATTTTTCATCGAAAGTACCTACTTCTGCTTTAGTATCATTATAATGAGTAATTATCTCCGATTTCCCTGAGTTTTCATCGGTGGAAGTTGTGTGATGCATGGAACTAACTAGAATGACTGCTTTTGACTGCTTGGGTACATATGAAACTATCTTATTCTGTGTGGTAAAACCATATATTGCCGAGCCTTTTTCTCTAGAACAGGGAGGAACTCGGGTGGAATTTCCCTTTTATTCTTTTTAATGGTCCCAACATAAGTAAGTCCTCTCTTTCTAAGAATATCTACCAGTTCTATGGCCGAAAACCAGTTGTCCGCCGTGATATTCCCATTAGTATTATATATAGGAGCTGCCAGACAAACAGATTGTGCATGTTTCAGATGTTTCTTTTCTTCATCTGTTAGAGCCTGACCGTCCAAATCTCTTCCAGTGTATAAATAACCATTATAAAACTAATGACTTCTGGCGTCCGTGAGGGCCATTCATTTTATGCCGTATTTCGCTGGTTTGTTAAGCATATATACACACGGAAGCTCTCCTGAAGCTAATCAACATCTTATCTATGGTAGTGTTTGTACCCAAAGTGTATATTTTTTGACGATTTCTAATAAATTCGTGAAACAACTGAGAAATTAGTGCATCTACATCAGCCTTACGCCTTTCTTTTCTATCATCTGAATTAACAAATCCCAACAAAGATAGTAGTACTGAAAATTTATTTTTACTTATAACACGTCGAAATACACCGGGACCAGAACCATCGGTAGCAAACAAGGCTTTGATGTCTTCATGATTTGATTTGAAAATTTCAGTAAAAAGAAGAAGACCAATGAATGCTTTTAACTCTGTCATGTCTACATTCTTCAATTCACTCCTATCAGAATTTTTATTTTTTATTCTCTCTTTCTCTATACGTTGGTTTGTCCACCACATAATGTCTCTAAGCATTTCATCACCCATAAGGTAATTCCATATGTCAGCTGGTGCTTTAGTGGATTCTTGTCGAACTGGTTGACATGAATCTGCAGTTGCGTGATAATGTTATGTTGTTGGATTCTACTCCTATTCGCAAAAGCCTGGAAGGACCATTTGTGCCTATTTTTTCCATAGTAACTTCTCTTTATGGGACTATCTTCTTCTTCTGATAAGCTTTCCTTTTCTAACGTTTGGTGATTCAGTTTATCATTATCGTCATTTACCTCGTTTTCTTCTTCTTGCTGTGTATCGGTGTCATGTTCACTTTCACTTACACCATCTTCTGAATCAATACCTCTCATATCACTCTCAGCGTTCTGAAACCACGCCATACACGTTCCTTCAAAATTGGGATCACCCTGCGGCACGTTCTTGGAAGATCCAGAAACAGAACTCGCGTTTATTTACACAAAATACTACGTTATATTTCAGTTACAGTTTGCATTCCATGATGAAAAAAAGTCACGCAAATACCGACTATTGGTCTGAAAGACCGCTTTCAAATTTCGTGATTTTATAACGAACAAGAAAACACGCCCGTAAAGCTATGCATCTGCTAAACGACTGCTTATTATCTTATATATAATCTGATATATATAATCTAATATAACTTAAAGGTACATGAAACGTCATCTCTCAAAGATTATCCGAACTTAAAAAACAAAAAATTCATAAGTACGTAGCGGTTTGCCAGATCGACTGTCGGTAGTTAAAGGTTAACTTTGGAAGATCCCGTTAAATCCTATACTTTATTTTTTGATACATTTTTTAAGATCTATTCAGATTACTTCCCAAAAGTTGCAAAGCATCCCATAAGAAATCAAGAAAGCCGTGGATAACCTGCTCTTTATACAGAGCAATAAATAAGAAAAACCGACTTTATTCAAAATTTATTAAAACAAAAGAGCCACAGCATTAGTTGACATTTCAATGTTTTCGTAATCAATTAAATACTAATCTTCATGCAGCCAGAAAAGATTATTATTTCAATTTGTTCCGATTTAATAATCCTAAGCAAACTTGAAGGACAATAAATCAGTGTCTTTGGGAAAATAGATCATGTTCCCCCAATAAAATTATTTTTAACGGTACCACATTTACGGATTCTTATAATATTGCATCCATCTTCAATAAATACTTGATCGAGGCTCCTAATGTTCTAATTGTGCTCAATTAAAATCCAGGCAGTCACAACCTAATCTTTCCTGTGATTGTGCTAACACATTTTTTATTACTCCAGTGACTCATCATGAACTACTAACGACGCTATCCGCTATTGATAAAACGAAGGGACCTGGATTTGACAATGCTCATCCTTGCGCCGTTCATTTGGCTACTGATTCCCTTGTGGCGCCGTTAGTTCATGTTTTCAACATCAGTTTTACAACCCGGACTGTCCCCTCCGCATTTAAAGTCGATAAAATATTCTTAATCTACAAACAGGGTAACACCGCAGACCCTGCAAATTACCGTTTTATAACAATTCTTAGTATTTTTGCTAAAATTTTTGAGAAAGTCTTTTATGCACGGCTTATCACATTTATTTCAAAAAATAATCTAATTAATAAAAATCAATTTGGCTTTCAGAAAGGTAAATCAACTGAGATAGCACTATTGGCTATAACCAATTTCATATATAGTAATTTTGATAAACATACATCGATTCTTGGTATCTTCTGTGAACTCTCAAAGGCCTTTGACACACTAGATCACAAACTTTTACTAGATAAATTATTTAATTCAGGCTTTCCAGGAATATCATATACACTTTTTAAAAATATCATTACGGGTCGAAAACAATATGTTCTTATAAATAATTCTGCTTCAACTTTCCTTGAACTTGCATTTAGAGTACCACAGGGTTCAATTTTAGGACCTTTATTGGTCATTCTTTATATTAATGGTATTTTTTACTTAATACTCAAGCTTGAATTATTGCGTATGCTGATGATATAAATGTTTTTTGTGCAGCACAATATACACGAACATATAGAAATTGCCAATCATGATATTAAGCATTTCTGCAACTGGTTCAATTACGCTGGCTTAACACTTAATCTTTAGAAAACCAATGCCATGCTCTTCAGATCAGGTCATAATAATTTAGCTTCGTTACCTCCAATTATGGTTAATAATGCACCTATTCCATTCGTAAGTGATTTTAGACTTCTGGTTGTCATTCTTCAATCTTCCATGAAATGGGATGAGCATGTTGAAATGATTTCCATTAAAATCAGTAAATTTATTAGGGTGCTCAACTGTATCCCACATATATTCCCTCATAAAGTTCTTTTACTTTTATACTACTCTAACATTTACTCACACATTAATTATTTCCGTTTGATTTGGGGCCATACATCTACATATAATCTAAACAGGTTAACAGTTCTCCAAAAACGGTCTTTTAGGTTTAAATCTTTTCCACAAAATAATATATTAACAGTTTCAACATCCTTACCTTATAATGGTTTACCCATTTTTGATATATATTATTTCAAATTAGGTCAATTAATGTATGATAGAATTTATGATAATAAGTATGCAGACATTATCACCCTTACTTATTTTTCCCATAATCACAACACCCGTCATGGAAATAATTTCTTACCGTGTCGCTCGCGTATATATCTCACCTATAACAATAATATAAATTCAACTGGCCCGAAATTATGGAACCGTTTTCCCTCAGAATTTAAGTCACTATCGTGTAAGCCCATTTTTAAGAAAGCTCTTAACCTTTAGCTTACGGCGCTGGAAAACGTAAATTTGTCGTTCCATACGAGGAAATATCGCTCTTCCCTCTCTCCCATACAAATCAACCAAAATGGTACCTGAAAGCGTCACAACATGTGGTCAGAAGATAGAGATATAGCTGATATAAGAGATATAAGTACAAATAAACGCCGCCAAATAACTTTAGTGGGCATGTATTGTAAGGTAGTGAAAGGTAAGAAACCTACTCGTAATCTAATAACAGATTGTTAACTTTCGTACAAAGCAGTGAATAAAAGGAAGAGAGGGGAAATGGTCCTGTTTGTACAATAGACCTTTGTTTCGTGCCCCTTTTCATTACCACCTGCGATAAAGCCATTTGTACCATGAATAGGGCTGTTCATCATTTTTTTTAAAAACGGATAAAAAATATCATCTTTGAATAATAAATTATCGCTGATTACTAACATCGAAGTGAAATTTTGAGAAAAATTTGATAACATTTATATTAAGAACAGAAAATGCATGAAAACAGACCCTGCGGTGGCGCAGTGTGGTAACGCGTTCGCCTAGTACGCCGTTAATCCGGGTTCGACTCCCAACAGTGTACAAAGAACGCTTACTCAGAGATCTCATAAAAAGATCGCACTGCTCACTGTAGTCCGGGGTTTGGTTCCCTAGGCCATAAGAGGTTCGACCAGTGTAGTTCTATGTAACACAAACAATCATCTACATATTACTTCCGCAAAATGTTATTGGAGGTATTTGTTATTATCTGCGCCCCATATTTCCCATAACGCCAGATTGAACCTGATCCGGTTCGCCCACTTTCAGATTCAGGTCCCAAAGACGTCTAACATCCTTACATGTTCCCACTCTTACCTCGCATATAAGTATACACGCAGATACCCATCCCCGCAGGCTCCAGGACTCGTAATATCAACCGCGCTTGTGCCATTAAGCAAATCACATTGTTACCGCACGATACCAACTATATCGTGACATTTATGATTATTTTCTTCTATTGTCATACTCATTATTATACCATAATATGATATCATGTTGCAAAAGAAAATGATTCACCCTTTATGAATAGAGCGAATGCTATGAAATTGGCAGGCAAGATAAACGTATGAATAATGTCGAGTGTTTAAAGAGTGTATGAGACAGACACATCCTGGGACCAATAGAGGAGACTTTGCAAAGACAGACAAATTTACCTGCTTTTTTTTTTTTATTGCGTAATTTATGCATATGATACTACTATACACATGTCAGTAATAGTTTAAACAGTTTTAAGAGTAATTATATCATAGATTTAAGAGAAACAGAATGACCATTCAAACTTGAAACCCTTTACAGTTCAGTTAAAACCATTATAGTTCCAGTGAAACCATTGCATTTAACAGGCGTATATGAGATGTAGCAGTAAACGATATTGATAAGCAGTGAATGTATAGAGTTAAACAACAAGTTTTTCACGTGCATGTTTTATTTTACATAGGAAGAGATCCCATTTTGTGTAGGAAGCAGCATTTTTATAGGTCCCATAAAATGACCGGGTTCTGGTTAGTGTTAATTTAGGGTTAAAAGGGAAGTGACAGAGGTAATCCGCCTGTTGCTTGAGAAAACAGTAAACTTTTAATCAGACAAAACAAAGGTTGCATCTTATCCCTTCCCTTTTTTTCTAAATAGCCCAGTCATTTTTGGTACACACTGTATAAGAAACTCGTTATTAATATGGGGAACATATCTCATTTTATGTAGAAACATATTTCATTTCCGTGAAGGAAATATATTACACTTCTATAGAAATACATTTCACCATAAGTATGGGTAAAAGCGTATTTTATTTGATGTAGGAAATATATTTTACTTCTGATGTAGGGAACGTATTTTACGACGAGGAAATATATTTTACTTGATGTAGGAAATATATTTTACTTGATGTAGGAAATATATTTTACTTGATGTAGGAAACATATTTTGCTTAATGTAGGAAATATATTTTACTTTATATAGCAAACACACCTCAATAAAGTGAGGAATGTTTTATATAAAACCTGTTGGTTAAAACGATTTTTCACCTCTACATTTCCCAACTCGATTTCTTGTGTAGTTGAAGCGCGTAGGTAAAGCAAATGTTATTCTTAAAAGCAAAATAAAGTCTCTAAGATCATTAAATATTAAAAAGGTAGCACCGGAGCTAAAGGCACATACACTGAAGTGCCAGAAAAATTGGCACACCTACGTAATATTGTGTAGCCCCCAACCCCACGCATGCACACAGAAGTGCCACAACACGACGTGGCATGGACTCGACTAATGTCTGAAGGTATCCTGGAGACAATTCACACCAGGAATCCTGCAGGGCAGTCCACAAATCCATAGGAGTGCAAGGAGGTAGAGATCTCTTCTGAACAGCACGTTGCAAGGCATCCCAGATATGCTCGATAATGTTCATGTCTGGCGATTTAGGTTTGTTTGTTTGGATTTTTTATGGCGCAAGAGCATCTGGGCTATACTGCGCCAAACATGGTAAAAGGCGATTTAGGTGGCCAATGGAAGTGTCTAAAGTCAGAAGAGTGTTCCTGGAGCCACTCGGTAGCAACTCTCGATGTGTGGGGTGTCGCATTATCATGCTGAAATTGTCCAAGTCCGTCGGAATGCACAATGGACATGAATGGGTGTAGGTGATCGGACATGATGCTTACGTACCTGTCAAGAGTTGTCTCTAGACGTATCAGGGGTCCCATATCACGCCAACTGCACACGCCCCATACCATCACAGAAGCTCCACCAGCTTGAACAGTCCCCTGTTGACATGTAGGGTCCATGGATTCATGAGGTTGTCTCCATACCCGTACACGTCCATCCGCCTGATGCAATTGGAAACGAGACTCGTCAGACCAGGCAACGTGTTTCCAGTCATCAACAGTCCAATGGCGGTGTTGGCGGACCCAGACGAGGCGTAAAGCTTTGTGCCGTGCAGTCAACAATGGTACACGAGTGGGCCTTCGGCTCCGAAAGCCCATATCAATGATGGTTCGTTGAACAGTTCGCACGCTGACACTTGTTGATGCCCCAGCATTGAAATCCGCGGCAATTTGAGGAAGTGTTGCACGTCTATCTCGTTTAACGATTCTCGTCAGTCGTCGAATGTCCCGTTCTTTCAAGGTCTTTTTCCGGCCGCACCGCTGTCGGAGATTTGATGTTTTACCGGATTCCTGATATTCACGGTATACCCGTGAAATGGTCGTACGCGAAAATCCAAATTTTGTCGCTATCTCGGAGATGCTATGTCCCATCTCTCTTGTGCCGACTATAACGCCACGTTCAAAATCACTTAAATCTTGATAACCTGCCATTGTAGCGGCAAGAACCGATCTAACAGCTTTGCCAGACATCTCTTGTCTTATATAGGCGCTGCCGACCGCATCGCGTTACGCTGATTGGTTGCAAAGCTCCGTTATTTGCATACGCACGCCTGTACCGGTTTTTCTGGCACTTCAGTGTTCAATGCCCTTATTTATCTTTTTCTATATTGGAAAATAAATAAAAGCAATGCTCAGAAACACATCTTTTTATCAAGTTGAAAAATAAACACAAATTCCGAGCATTAAAATGAAAACAATGTTTTGTAACAGAAATATTTTATTTGAAGGCTTTGATGCAAAACAAAACACGAAAAATATCTCAAAGCCTTAAATAAAATAGAAATGATCGCATAAATTTCTGTATTGTGGATTTTGTAACAAGGTTAAAAAGGGACGGCGACTTTAACAAGCTTCCGAACAGCAAAAAAAATGCAACTGCCTTTTCTCTATCCGAACTAATAACAAATAAACCTGAAATATTGAAAAATAAACTTTTTTCGACGTCGTTTTTCAGTATTTGAAGAATGTTTATTTAATTCTATTCCCCGGTTTAGCGAAAGCAAATATAATGCAATGGCGTTTTCTCAAACGAATTGATTACATTAACAGGAATAAAAAATCACTTTACTCTAAATGTTTATTTATTTATACAATACTATTTGGCCCGTGAGGGCCCAGGTAGGGGTATACAATACAGCTTTTTGGTTTTACGGCTCAAAGACTACAGTGGTCATGCTGCGCCGGGACCTACTGTTTTCCGAGGAATCCGAACCTCTTAAGGCCTAGGGAACCAAACCCCGGACTACAGTGAGCAGTGCGATCTTTATGAGATCTCTGAGTAAGCGTTCTTTTTGCACTGCTGGGAGTCGAACCCGGATTAGCGGCGCACTAGGAGAACGCGTTACCACACTGCGCCACCGCAGGGCCAGTATACAATACAGACTTAAGATGTTACATATTAAGTGGGTATACAATACAGACTTAAGATGTTACATATTAAGTGGGTATACAATACAGACTTAAGGTGTTACATATTAAGTGGGTATACAATACAGACTTAAGGTGTTACATATTAAGTGGGTATACAATACACATTTAAGATGTTACAAATTGTCGAATATTATGAACAAATGCATTGATATTAATTGAAGAAACACATTTTGAGTTAAGCTTATTCCAATTGTCAATCGTTTGAGCAAAAAAAAAAAAAAATAAATTTATGAGTATTGCTGTGTGCGGTAAATAATTATAATTTGAAAGAGTGATCAATACGAGAAGAAATATAGTCGGCAGGTCTCACGTATTGTAAGAAATTACATTTATAGTGATTATAAAGAATTTTTATATAAAAGAGTAAGACGCAGGTGTTTACGGTGAAGGGAAAGCGAAATTAGGTTTAAAGATTTACTATTACTGTTTGCTTCAAAGTGATGCTGAATGAAAAAAAAAAAAGAAATTTATTTACGTTATTATTTTTCTTTTCCTTAATTTCTCCATTCACAGATATTTGTGGGAAACGTAACTAATGCTGGAAATCATATTTGATCTATCTCGGTTTTCTATCTATCTCTGTTTTCTATCTATCTGTGTTTTCAATCTCTCAAAAGGGAATTACAGAAGGGTATTTGAAAGTTAAAGCACTCCCTTGGATTATAGGTTGATACATGTATTATTAAATTGACAATGACCTTCTTAAAACCGAAATAAATGCATTTAAACATGAATATCCAGATCGAATAGGAAAGTAATTTTTTAACCCGTTCGCTGATTAAAGAAGACGCATAGAAGGGTGCTTTGAAGCTCCAGCTGATTATATATCATTATTTCATTAAAAACGTCCAATTTTACAGTAAACAATAAGTGGGATTTTCTCTTTGTTATCCTACCCCAAAAGAATGTGACTTTTAAGGCAACCTGAAAAGAGTTTCGCCAATTTCATAAGTAATGGTGGATGGTTCTTTTTCACAAATTGTGAGTCGTGGTGTGTGTGAAACACACCCCGCTCGCGTCCTCACGGTTTAAGTAGGGTTATATTCAATCTAATATAAATAAGATCAATATTTTCGTTTGGTTCGGGACCAGAGCGAAAAAATCCGAAAAATCTATTTTGCAATCTACATAGTCTATTGATATAGTAATTGCCAATGGTATTGCCATGACTCAAAAAACAACAATGGATGTACGAAGCAAACATAACAAACATGATACAATTTGAGTTTTATATGGAGAAATAATAAAAATTACATTTTTCCTTAAAATACCCCAACGTGTTATTTCATTATTGTTTCTTGCGATATATCCCAAAGGTCCTGAGAACCACTTGATACTCTGCCATGGACCACACTATGGTAGACTGAAGGGTTATTTTTTCATTTGGTATATTCTAGGTGAATTCGAACTACCCAGTCATCTCAGGCCTCAAGCATCTATCTACGATGCCCTTAGTAATCTAGGACGTGAATTTTGAAAAAAAAAAGAAGTTTTTAACGTTGTTAAGTAAAAGTTCAATTTTACTTATACTAACCACCAGACTTCAAGGAAGTTGATGTTTTTATTTCAGCAATTTAATTTTGAAAATCATTTATTTGTATTTTTCAGCGCAAAGATATTTAAGGCCATGCTGCTCTGGAACGTGCAGTTATGCAAAGAATCTAAATCTCTGTTGCCTAAGTAATAAATTCCCGGACTACAGTGACCAGAAAAGAATGCGTTTTATGATACCATTATGACCAAACCTGATTTATATTGAAAAATTTATTTATATTATTAAATTTATTTATTTATAATATTAAAATTTATTTATTTATAATATTAAAATTTATTTATTTATAATATTAAAATTTATTTGTTTATAATATTAAAATTTATTTATTTATAATATTAAATTTATTTATTTATTATTTACTTATTTATATTGAAAAATTTAACGGCACAATGTACGAACACATAATCTATACGCCCTCCTAGAGCTTAAAAAAATAATGAGAGTCAGGTGATATTTGGATTGGCCCTGCGGTAGCGCAGTGTGGTAACACGTTCGCCTAGTTCGCCGTTAACTCGAGTTTGACCTCCAACGGTGCAAAGAACGCTTACTTAGAGATCTCATAAAGATTGCACTGCCCACTGTAGTGGTTTGGTTCCCTAGGCCTTAAGAAGTTTGGATTCCTCGGAAAACAGTAGGTTCCGGCGTAGCATGACCATTATAGTCCTTGAGCTGTAAACCACAAATAAAAATTCATAATATTGGGGTAATGGCATAGCAAATTCTTTAGAGTGATTTACCTCTTGTCATCCTGCATCCAACATGTGTAGATTAGTGATGGGCGATCGCGAAGTGATTTTACAATCGAAAGAATCGCAATCGACTCAAATTTACAATCGAGTCAACAATTCATTCGTCCTTGAACTTAACAATCGAGATGTTCAATTGAAATCGCGGGTCAGCTGTCCAACCATACTTCTCATGCGCGTGAACCTGCTGCACGCTTCCGTTAATCGAGAAACTTCCATCACGTATGGTTACTAGAGTTGTAAAAAACCCGGGAATTTTGGACACATTGGAAACTTTGGGGAAGAAACCAAGATAGCTAGAATAAAGGACGTATGTCCCGTCCACACCTTTCTTCCTATTGGTTGATTGTGTCCAATCGACCAATAGGAAGAAAGGTAAGGACGGGACTACCTCCTGTATTCTAGCTATCTTGGTTTCTATGTTCAAAATTTCCAATGTGCCCAAAATTCCCGGGTTTTTTACAACTCTAATGATTACTCAATATATCGAGTCAGGTTTAAAAACCATCGAGAGGTTTCGGGATGTTCAAATAATCGAGACAATCAGCTAAAACATCGCGCTATCACGCCTCACTAGCATAAAGTACCATATGCTCGATTTGTTTGTATTTTATTCGATTGTGTTTTCAGGCGCAAGGTCATTTAAGTTCATACTCTGCTGGGACCTACAGTTTTCTTAGGAATCAGAACCTCTGCGGCCTAGGTAACCAAACACCGGATTACGGTGGGCAGAAAAAGGGTAAGCGGTCTAAGCAAGCACCGGAAACACAGGGAATGGTTTTGGGGGTTGTAACCCCCCATTGCAATGAAATTTTGTATATTTAACATAGGAATATATGAGTTGTAGCTCTGTAACCCCTCCCATTAAGCCTATAACCCCCTTATGAACTTTCTGCCTACGCCTATAATTGAAATTGAACCCGGGTTTACAGCCAGATAAACGAACGTGTTACCGCTACCCCACTATGAAGATTGTTTATGTTTTATGACACAAGGACAACCAAGATCATACTATGCTCGGACTTACAGTTTGCCGAGAAATCTGAATATCTTTTGCCTAAGAAATCAAAGCCCGGGATGCGGATCCATAGAAAAACCTATCAAACGCTAAGTTCAGATTGAAATCAAACTTGAAATAATCTCATAGTCGCCAAACCCGTTACTATTGCGCTACCACAGGGCCGATGCAGAGGAGGACTTTGTCCCCAAGCATGTGCTCTCTCTCATGAGCGACAGGGCTTGCGCCTCCGAAAATTCAAGGTTTGCAAGTTTTGGGAGGACTCAGTCCGTCCCTGAGCCCACGTGAATAATGTTTGGAACTTACATTTGTTCAGGAGAGGAATTGTGCCTTTCGTTCCTTCAACTAATTTGCGCGGGGGTAAAATTTCCGCCCTGTTTGGAGGAGAGGCCTTCATTGAAAGAGGCTTTGAACGATAGTGAAACGAAAAGAAGTATCTTTGCCTTTTGGTTATATAAAGGGAAAAAGGGAATATTTTGGGGAACGAAGAATGGCAGGGAGCGAGGTGTAAATTCCCTCTCTTTGAAAATAGCACAATGTGGAATAAAATTATACTTGTTTATATGGCTTATTTATGTAAAATATTTTTAAGGAAATTAATATGTCATTGATTGATTTTTCATGCTTATGGCGTAAGAACATGGAAGTTTATTTTGTGCTAAGGATATTTTATAATGTCCAAGTTTGTTATATTTTTAAGTCTGTCTGAAATTGTAAACGCTCGCCTACGTTGAAGAATATTATTGTTATTACTATTCATTATTAATGGGGCATGAATTTCAACAATTGTAAGATTATTACCCATGTCAGGGATAACACAATTGCCAAATAACGGTCAACACACAAAGCCTCAGGGCAGTGGTTTTAGGAGGGGGAGATTTATTAAACAATAATTTTTGACATCCACGTTTGAGCTCAACTAGAGCTTTATTGGTATAGGAGAAAAAGAGACATCGTCCCCCGAACTAGACCCTAGTTCGTCACATTAGTCTCTTTTTCTCCTATAATAATAAAGCTCCAGTTAAACTCAAATGTGGGTATAAAAAATCATGAAGTTTATTTTCAGCAATGTTTGTTTGCGCCTTCATGCATTATGGCGCAAGAACATGTAAAGTCATGTTCTAGGACCTACCGTTTTACGAGGAATCCCTTTTACCTGAGGAAGTGGTGGATTTAGAGGGTTACAATTTTGTAAACACATATGTATCATATGTGGCTCGCAACTGTAATACCGTCTCCCGTTAGATGAATAAATTTTCAGCAGCCAGGAAAAGGGTTACCAGAACGTGGGGTTACGCAACATGTTTCGTCATAACGTAGGATATCGTGTTGGCTGCGCAGCCAAGGTCAGGATTCCTCGTTGAATTGTGGGTCCAGCATGCCAACACGTCTGGCCATCGTAGAGAGCTTAAGGTAAATTCCCCTATGTTTGCTTCACCATACTACGTATGATTGTAATGGCAGGTGTGTGGAGATCTCTATCCTGCAATAATAATCGTTTATGAGGATAGCCTATATATATATAATATGTAATTTTCAGCATTCAGAACTATTAAAAAACATAGCTACTATTCACAGATTTACTTAAAAACCACAGCGTGCTAAAATATGATGTATTATGATGTGATTTTCAGTAACTCATTGTTTTTATGTGACATTGGTGAACTTGCACTCTTATCTGCTATTCGGAGTTTGGACCAGAATAGGGGACATGGACATGATCAGATACACACAACTGTTATTAAATTTGTTGCAGAGAATATTAAGGTAACTTTACTACATGTTTATAATTTAATATTTTGTATTGGTTTTATTCCTCTGGAATTTAAGACTGCTTCTATCATTCTAATTTTTAAAAATGATTCAAAATCAGATAGTTTGAATTACTGGCCCATTTCTGTTCTTCCTGTTTTTAATAAAATATTTGAAAAACTTCTTTATAAAAGACTTTATAATTTTTTTTAATTACATACCATCATCAATAAAAATCAATTTGGCTTTCCCAGAAATAAATCAACTGAACAAGCTCTTCTCTCGTCAACTGACTATATTTATATTCTTCCATTGACACAAAACAACCCCCCACTTGGAGTGTTTTTTGATCTGTCCAGAGCTTTTGATACCATAAGCCACAACAGATCACTTTATAAGCTCCATTTGGCTAGAATTCGTGGTATTGCAAATGACTTTTTGCGGAACTATTTTATTAATAGTCAGCATGGGTATCGGTAGTGACCGCTCCTTGTTCAAAACCCTTTCATGTGGTATTCCCCAGGGAAAAATTCTTGGACCTCTTTTATTTATTTTTTATGTTAATGATAACTTTTCTTACCCACTTGTTTTAAGTTGATTTGTTTCGCCGATGACACTAGTGCTTTTTTAATGGATAATGATATTAATAATTTAATTCATATAACTTTCTTCCGTATGAGCTGAGACACCTCAGTTCACTTCCTTCATTTAAAATGCGTTTACTTGATTTGATGAATAATTTATGAATTTGTACTTTTATTATACTTTATTCCGTTTATTTTTCTACTTATTTTTCTTTTAATCGTGAATGAATTTTAATTGTTCTGTTTTGTATCGCTGGTGGTGAACCTGGGCATCATGGGCTTCGTCAGATGTTAAAGTCTTTACTTATTGCTGACCGGGCAAAATTTTCACATTACTATATCATATATCAACTATATTTATTTCATGTATAATTTTGCCCGAAATAAATGAATTTATTATTATTATTATTTTTATTATTATTATTATTAAGTTAATAATAATAAGTGGAACCTAATGATTGGAAGTGGAAGTACAAGAATTATGCAAATGGAAGTAACAGGTGCACGAAAGAAAGTGTCCCGTATAGAATTCCCGATACGTTAATACAACGTAAGATCGCCCTTGATAGCTATGGGATTTCAACAGTGATTCTTCATGATGTTTACGAAACTTAATCGATTTGTTATGTTTTTACAACATAAGGACAGCAGAGGTCATGCTGAGGATAAGACCCGAAATTGTTCGAGAAATATAAAGCTCTGTGCCAAAGGAACCATGCCCCGAAGTATGGTTTGGGAAAAAGTACTCATTCTACTATTATGCCACTGAAAGTTAAACCAAGATCATTAGCATGATAAACGTATGCATTATTACTACGCCATGTTAGGTGAGGGCAACTACATTTTCCTGAAGAGTACGAGTCTCTTAGATTCTGGGGTAGCTAACCCCGCTAACCACCGTAAATTAGTAATAGTTTTCGAATCTGGAATAAACAAGACAGATCCAGAAATCATCCAGGAGAGCGATTTTTCTTCACTCCTAATTTTAGCCAAGTATCCGGTGCTTTTCATTTCATCTTCCATGATATAATCCCGGCTCAAGGGAGTGGCGATCGCTCCACCGTCCTTCCCATGGATCCACTCTTGGGAGTAAAAGAATGCTTGAAGAAAGTCTTTATTAAAAATTAAGGAATTCAAAGCGATGACAACCGCAGGGCCTTCAAGTTTTAACTTTTGGAACAATTCATATAATCATTTTGTATGCCTATACTTATCAATAGAAGGCATTACTTAATAATATCAATATACCGTCATGTATTATGGGAAATAATATTATCTAATGGAAATATAAAAACACCAATGGAACGGAAAAATATTAAATAATAAGAGAAACCAGCATAAAAGTAATAGAGCACAGCGCCAAGAAATATCCTGTACAGTAATTTTTTTCTATAAAAGATTGAGGATCTAAACAAATATGATTCGTATTTTAAGGAAAGCTAAAAGTTTTATTAAAGTTGAACAAGGAAAATACTTGGAATAACAAAATCACCACATTCAATTTCATTCGAATATTTTACATAAAATATTTCCGAGACATAAAACAATCACACGAACTTTCCAGCGAGTTAGAAAAATCTGACTGCTATGTTAACAATCTACTGAGGCGAGTAGGAGACGCTGAATTTCTTTCCTACAAATCTCTTTAAAATGAACGAGAAATGCGAGAAACTAAGCTCTTTCTCATGAAACTATTTTTCTGTAGATTTTTCTTAATAATTGTCGTTCCATTCCTCATGGGAAATTAAAATTGGGTATAAAACAAATAAAACAAATTACAGTTAAACCGAATAAAAATCTTAATTTGAGTATATATCTTTAATTTTCCAAAATTAAGTATAAACCTTCACTATTAACGTAAGATTAGAGTATAAAATAAATCTAAATTCAAATCTTATTTATTCTTTTACTGCTTTTTTTCATATTTTTGCCATAAATATTTTTTCTAAAAGAGATGAAAAAAATAATGTTTCGTTAATATTATTGACTTTTCTTATGTGAAACAAAGAGCAATTCCCAATAAAATATAACTGAAAATATGGCAGAAATAAATGAGATTTTTTTTTCTAATTTATACGTTGTCAATATTCATGGGTTTTAATTTGATGCTATCAAGTTGAAATTACCTTGCATATTTTGTTTAATGTTTTAAAGTTAATACTAGCCATATTTTCTGGAAAAAAAACTCTATAGTTTCATCTTCTTAAGTATTTCAAAATTAATTACATCTTCTGTGACATAATTGTTTTATAAGTAAAGACAACGTTATGAGCGTAAGTAAAGTTAACGTTGCCTTTACTTATGAATCTTATCTACGAAATGCTACGTCAAATTATCCTACATATATTATGGTTATACTATAATTTTGCCACCCACGTGTATATTATACCTCAAACTAGAGCTTTTTCATTTTGGAGAAAAAGATACGCTGTCCCTGTCCTGGATTCGAACCAGGGTCCCTCCGTTTAGCCCCGAGGTTCTTAGACCGCTAGACAAATGAGGACAGGAAACAACTCTCTCTTTCTCCGTTTGTAAAGATTCAAGATATTATTACCCTTCTCAGGGATAACACAATTGCCAAATAATGGTCAACACAGAAAAGCCTCCTGGGCGAGAATTTGTGAGTTTTCGTGGGGGAATTTATTTTACAATAATTTTTGCCACCCACGTATTAATTAGCTCAAACTAGAGCTTATTTGTTTTGGAGAAAAAGAGACGCTTTCCCCATCCTGGATTCGAACCAGGGTCCCTCCGTTTAGCCCGGAGTGTCTTGGACCGCTAGACGAATGAGGACAGGAAACAACGCTCTCTTTCTCCGTATGTAAAGGTGTTAAGGTATTATTACCCTCCGCAGGGATAACACAATTGCCAAATATGGTCAACACAAGAAAGCCTCCGGGGCGAGAATTTTGTGAGTTTTCGTGGGGGAAATTTATTATACTATAATTTTTGCCACCCACGTTTTAATTACAGCTCAAACTAGAGCTTGTGTAATTTTGGAGAAAAAGAGACGCTTTCCCCATCCTGGATTCGAACCAGGGTCCCTCCGTTTAGCCCGGAGTGTCTTGGACCGCTAGACGAATGAGGACAGGTAATAACGCTCTCTTTCTCCGTGTGTTAAGGTATTATTACCCTCCGCAGGGATAACACAATTGCCAAATATGGTCAACACAGAAAAGCCTCCGGGGCGAGATTTTTGTGAGTTTTCGTGGGGAATTTATTATACAATAATGTTTGCCCACGTATTAATTACAGCTCAAACTAGAGCTTGTGCAATTTTTTGGAGAAAAAGAGACGCTTTCCCCATCCTGGATTCGAACCAGGGTCCCTCCGTTTAGCCCGGAGTGTCTTGGAGTCTAGACGAATGAGGACAGGAAACAACTCTCTCTCTCTCTCTCTCTCCGTATGTAAAGATGTTAAGGTATTATTACCCTCCGCAGGGATAACACAATTGCCAAATATGGTCAACACAAGAAAGCCTCCGGGGCGAGATTTTTGTAAGTTTTCGTGGGGGAATTTATTATACAATAATTTTTGCCACCCACGTATTAATTACAGCTCAAACTAGAGCTTATGTAATTTTGGAGAAAAAGAGACGCTTTCCCCATCCTGGATTCGAACCAGGGTCCCTCCGTTTAGCCCGGAGTGTCTTGGACCGCTAGACGAATGAGGACAGGTAATAACGCTCTCTTTCTCCGTATGTAAAGGTGTTAAGGTATTATTACCCTCCGCAGGGATAACACAATTGCCAAATATGGTCAACACAGAAAAGCCTCCGGGGCGAGATTTTTTTGAGTTTTTGTGGGGGAATTTATTATACAATAATTTTTGCCACCCACGTATTAATTACAGCTCAAACTAGAGCTTATGTAATTTGGAGAAAAAGAGACGCTTTCTCCATCCTGGATTCGAACCAGGGTCCCTCCGTTTAGCCCGGAGTGTCTTGGACCGCTAGACGAATGAGGACAAGAACAACGCTCTCTTTCTCCGTATATAAGGATGTTAAGGTATTATTACCCTTCGCAGGGATAACACAATTGCCAAATATGGTCAACACAGAAAGCCCCGGGGCGGGAATTTTGTGAAACTATAATCTACCCTAAATCATATAGTTTAATTGAAAGATACGCCCAACTTCAATTTATTGTCGTAAGTTAAATATTTTGGTGGTATAAAGGAAGGCTAATAATATAACTTAAGAACAATAACATTTACCTAGACTTTTCAACGGCAAAAACTAAAAATTTCCCTGGAAGTCATTTATTTTAAGTATAGGTCAAACGTAAGTTGATGTATCTGAAAAAAATATCATACATGATTAATTGATCTAAGTGAATTTGATATCTCCATTAGGAACTCCAAATGACAAAGCGTCGTACTCAATATTGTCATTAGTCCCTATTTAAGACAGAACTGCTAACCATTAGTCTACAATCCAGTCTTAAGAAATCTCTAATTATACTTACATGTCAAGCAAAATATTCTAATGATTGCAATATGCAGATTGTAATCTTTAAGTTTTGAAACATTCGACTATTATTAACCTCAGAAATATCCCGTGATGCTTGTCCCAGGATTTCACTGCAGATGACGTACACGTGTACGTAACAGAAATACCTAAAACTCCTAAAAAAGAGAGTTAGTGCATCCGCCATTTTGATGCCATCGTATCACGTGACATGATTAACTGCTGTGTTAAAGTTGAGTGAATTACAAATGTGTTGTTTTCAATAAAATAATGTGGAATATGTAAGTGTGCCGTTGTGAATTGTTCAAATCATTCGTGGAATAAACATAGCATGTTCAGATTTCCAACAGACGCTGTAAAAAACGAAAATGGACTATTAATTGTCGAATGGTACACGTTGGTAAATGAAACTGGAAAAGTACAACAAAATGGCGGCCAATGCGTTGACATATAATTCTAGGAGCTCTAATTCTAGTCCAGAATGTGGGTGACACAACATCTGCACCATGGAGATACTGGTACTATTCAAGGATCGGAGCATTCTGGTATCTCTCTGGCTCTTACTATGAACTGTACTTTCAATTATTTAAAACATTTTTTTTCAATTATTTCAATTTCTTTAGTTTTTATCCATTTTTTTAAATTGAATTTCAATTAGGACTAGACAGTGTAGATGATAACGGCTTTTTTCTCTTTATTATCTTTAAGAATTGTTTTATTCAATGTTTTTAGATGAATGATAATTTTTATCAATTTTAATATCCACCTTCCAGGCTTAACGACTTTTTTCCCAGCAAATTACCATCAAATGCATACTCTTTTTCTTATTAAACGGAAATGATTAAATTTGAATATTCTTTATCTACGCATTCACAATTTCAGCTGAGCTTAACGTTCTGTCTCCTATCCTATTTACGCGTTAAAATCAGAACTCGATATACAGTGAACTCGCGTTCTGACGAACCTCCAATTACGACCCACAGGTTTTTACGAACTCACGTTGGTCCTGAAAAATGCCTCATAGAACTAATGTTAATTCAGATTTACGAACTTTTTTTATATCAATACGCGCTCGTAAAAACGAGATCCTATTGCATTTCCATTTTTATTTAAAATTTGCCTCTTTTTTCTTGGCGTGTGAGTTAGTAAAAGTTACCAAATAAAATCTGCATGGCCGATGAGAGGGGGGCAGCAGGGACTGCAGCCGGGGGGGGGCGGATGAAGTCTAGGGGCCCGCGCTGGCAAGGATCTATGCTGTGGGGGCCCGGGCCCCCTCCGCTAGCTGAAAGGCCAGAAAAATTGTTCTCTAAATCCAGATTAATAAGATTTTGTACAC
>QLNU02015003.1:117561548-117594077 GCA_006491805.2 Dysdera silvatica | reverse complement strand
TTTTTTTTTTTTTGGCGGAGCCTTCGTAGTACGTGTGCACATGTCGATGGCAAATTGAAGACTGATTTGATTTTAGAATTCGGAAAACAATTGCACGTACTGCTGCCAAATATAGAAAGTGAAAATATAATTATACAATATTTGAAAAATATGAAATAAAAGCACACGATTTGGCATGGTGTCAATTTTAGAAATTGAACTTTTTAAGTTTATTTTCTTTCGTTTCTAAGTGGCAACAGTTAAGAAAGCCTGCGAAGCGAACATTTATATTATGGGAGCTCACACATTAGTTGCATTTAATCGCGCTTCTTCCCATATAATGTCAATTATGCATATCTTCGAAGAGAACCATTTAAGTTTGAACACTGGTGTAGCATTTCGCCCCAAATGATGTCAGATGGGGATTCCCAACATGCGGGTATATAAGCTTAGGACTTTCACGAACTCTTCATTCTGCCTTCACTTGACAAAGGGAGCAGTTGGCTCCCGAAACGTCGTGTTTTTAAACCTTACGCCAGTGTCGAAATAACTGTTGTAATTCAAGCTATTGCATATAACTTTGAATCTATTCTATATGTGGCCGAATAAGGAAACGTCACTGTCCATAGTATATTCAATATCTTGTTAGCTGAGGAAGTCATAAATCTATATTTATACAGCCAGCTAAATCTGCATATAACCATCAGTCTTAATTAAGCTTCCATGGGCTTTGCTAATTAGATTCTAATCAAGCTCATCTCATACATTGAACGTTTGCTTCCGTAAGATGTCACAAACATCGAGATTTGAATTAAATCGGCCGGATTGATAGTTTAATTCAGCTCCTTTCCTGTCTTTGATGAATAGTACAGCTCTTTGACAATTATCCACAATATAACAGTTGCCATATTCTGTCAAGCTCTGCCACGTTTCTGTAATATTCTACTAGTTATTGGAAATCGCGCCTGTGAGTGACCTGTGGCATTCTACAGACCCAAACTTTGAAATCTACTTCAGCGAAGTATATAGACCCAGAATCCATTACACCAAAGCTATTTTTAACAATAAAGCCTTGACTAATGTGAATTTGAGTATTTCTTGATTTTATAATTACACCGAATTATAAATAAAAATATGTGAATGTTCGAATGGAACATCATGGATTCGACATATCCTTTAATACTACATATCGCATGGATTCCTGGAAAAAGTTTTCTTACTATTCAGCGATGCAAACTGGCTTGACGCGATGTACAACAGTTTCGATCCCAACGAGGCTTACAATATTCTCACAGAAGGGGTAACTGGGGCTTTAAAAAATTCCGAATATTTAACTAATAAGTCTTATAAACGCACTCCAAGAAAGCCTTGGATCACAGGAGGTATCCTGAAATCCATCATCAATAGGGATCGGCTTCATGCTAAATACAGGAACAGTCCTTTTGACCCCCTTTTAAAATCAAAATATATTTCTCATCGTAATTTGTTAACTACAATCCTGAGAGTAGCCAAAAGGAACTACTTTGATGCGAAGTTTAAAATCTCACTCGGAGACAACAAATCTACGTGGAAAACAATTTACGAGGCCCTAAACCGCAAAAAAACAACTAAGCTCCTCCCCGACAAAATCAATGCCTTTGGCACTGAGCTCACCACAACTAATAAAATAGCCAACGCCTTCAACTAACTTTTTGCAAACGATTTCCCCCACAACACTAGTCCCACCCCCCCCGTACCACCCAGAAGTTTTTGACCACCACCCCGCCACCGGGTCCTTAAACCAGTGAGCAGAAACGAGGTCAAGCGTTCTATTAATGCTCTTAGTTCCAAGTCCACAGGTGTCGATAATATCCCGCCGCATATTGCAAATGCTATTGCACATTTAATCAATCTTAGCTTCGATAAAGGTATTTTCCCCTCGAAACTTAAGATGGCTAAAATCGCTCCTATATTTTAAAAAAAAGGCGACCCATCTGACATTCAGAATTATCATCCTATTTCTATCCTTCCAGTTATTAGCAAAATTTTTGAAAAGGCTTTACACAGTAGACTTGAATCATATTTCGAAAGTAAAAACTTACTTTACAAACATCAATTCGGCTTTCGAAAACATAGGTCAACAACTACCGCCCTCCTTAATATCAAAGAGATGATTTCTGACGAAATAGACAAAAGCAATTTTGTAATAGGAATGCAAAGAGATCTCCAAAGAGCGTTTGAAAATGTTAAGCATGACATTTTACTGACGAAATTGGAACGGTATGGTATTCGGGGTACACCTCTAAAATTACTGAACAGCTACCTTTCTGATAGGCAACAGCAAGTTTTCATAGGTAATACTCCCTCAACTCGCAAAACTATTTGCGTTGGTGTACCTCAAGGAAGCTGTTTAGCTCCGCTTTTCTTCCTTCTTTACATCAACGATTTCCCCCAAGCTGTCCTGAATAGTCAGCTGTTTCTTTATACTGACGACGCGACACTTCTGTTATATGGTAAAAATATCGAAAAAATAGTAAAAAACGTCAAATGACAAATATTTTTCGTCCAAGTGTACCCTACCCTACCCCTCCTATATGTTTGCAGCCCTGGTGCTGAGACATCCTGTGTATATATATTAAACTGTTCGTTTGTGGTTATAATAATAATAATTTATTTTCCACGACTTCAACACACGACACCCGCGGAGGGAGACAGCAGAAAAAGGCCAAGAGAAGGCCTGACAAGCCCGCTGCCATCCAATCCGACAACCGCCGCTGGTGAACGCATCAGTTTAGTCGTATTACAAAAGTAAAATACAATAAAAGGTAACGGATAAGATATATATATATATTCATAAATAGTGATCAAAATAGTATACTATTCTATGCACAGCACAAAAACTATTGGAAAAAAAATTTGACTCAAAATATTATTTAAAGTTTCGAGCTATCAGTACTGGACTATGATGTAAAACTCTTGCGTAAAAACTTTTCTTCGCCAAATGGCTAGTTAGTTTCTGAAAAATTTCACTTCAGTCTCGTGCAGCAAAAATAAATCAACAAAAAATATCATCAACAATGAATAATCAACAAAAGAAGAATTTGGCGTCCTTTCGAATTCAAATGAAAATAATGAACCAAACAAATATTGAAAGAAGGATCCAGCATAAATATGATCCAGCAATCATAAAGATCATGATGTCCGCAGTCCACACACGAGATAGACAGTCCACAATTCCAGCCCAACTCCACACTCATGCAGCCGGTGTCTTCCCAACACAAATCATACAGTCGCCATTGAAACATCCAACCATCAAACAGCGAAAATGAAAAAATAAGACCAAGCTTTCAATTTTAAATTTAAGCCGTTTGGTCTCCGGCTGCAGCCCTTTTTTTCTTGAATCAACGTCTCTTCCCACTTGCAAACTTTTTCGTTTTCTTTTCGCCTTTCGTTGATCGTTTATAATATAATAATACATTTATAATTTTGAATTTTCTTGTAATATGATGTAAAAATTTGCTTTGCTCATGGGAACGAATTTTGAAACAATGACGACGCAGGAACTGCAAAAGTCATGCCATGCCGAAACCTCCAGTTTTACAAGGAGCTAGAATTTCGGCTTGCGAGTGATCCAAACCCCAGACTGCAGGAAAATTGCCACGTTCTACAGTGAAATTAGGATTCGAACCCACGGTTGATGGCACAATAGGCAAATGCATTACCGTTTCCCCGAGTAACTCTAACGTCTTCAGATCTAAGAAGCCAACTGCAATGAGCAGTTAGCCGGTAAATGTTATTTTTTCTGGCGACGTTGGATATTGAGCCTGCATTAACAGGACGAAAGGTGAACGTACCAATTAAGAAGACAAATTGAAGAAGAAACACAAAACAAAACGTTTAATATATAAAATAATTTATTATTATTAGTTTTCGCAAATGTCGCTTTCAGCTGTTATACAAAGATACTTTTATTTTCGCAGAAAGCGTTTTGTTAGTTTATCAAGGTAATGGAAGAAATATTTCTTCTGACACCTTGCTAAAGCCACAAAAAGGCTTTTAGCGAAAAATAGTGATCTTTATATAACTTGAAGAACAACTTTTCCTTCCTTCCTTCCTTCCTTCCTTCCTTCGTTCATTCATTCATTCATTTATTTATTTTATTTTATTATTTTTTAATTAGCTACCTCTCACGAACATTTGAATTTGTTTTCGCCTAAGATAGGCTACATTTGTTAAAATTCAACTCGAAATATCCCTAGTTATATTTATTTTGAAGCAAATTTGTTCAAATCTTATTAGAACCGTAATTGAATGAGCGTCTTTCTTTTGCGTTGAGTGCAATATGGAATAAGAAAAAAAACCCGCACATATTATATTTTTAACCCAGTCTCCATATTTCTACGAGATTATCCACTATATTGGAACATCGCGCATAGAAAAATTTATAAAATAAGATATAAATATATTTATATATTTTTTTCCGACTGGAAGAACTCGAGATAATAAGGTTGGTACAGCCATTCCGGAACACCCTGTACATGTCACTTCTGTTATCAAGGCCACTTACCTCATATTTTGATCTTACTAAATTAATATCTAGTATTATTATTTACTATACCATTATCATAACTAGTAAAATTTCGTTATTGTTCTAACGTATAAAAAATATATCGCAACGTTCCGAAAACTACCGTTCCCTTTATGAAGCGAAGTAATTAGGTTGATAGTAATATTGTTCCCTTTATCACTTCACTTGATGAAAGCAGTAGTATTTCTCGAAACGTTATGGAATATTTCCTTATATGTTGGACCAATTTCGAAATTTTACTTGGTATGGAAATCCTGACATTAAGGTACACTTTTATTTTGCTATTATTGTTTCTATCGCTTATCATTACATATGTTTGGAATCAGAAGCGATTCTTTTTAAATGTATAATATTTGCGGGTAATTGGATAATACTGAGCTGATAAGTTTTTTACTTCAGTCGGTAATTAAATGCTAATTATTTCCTAAGAGTTTGAAGACCTTCTAAGGTTGGGAAATTCATACGAATCCCGTGGGTGTATAAATTAGTTCCCTTGTTTAATCGGCAACTCATTACCATTAATTCTAACCACAATTACAAAAGAGACCTTTAGAGGCTTCTTCAGTTCCAGTGAAAAGTCTTTCTTTCCATGTGGATTTCGAAAGAAGATCTGAAACTGATCTTTATGTAAAGTGGTAAAAAGAAAGCAGAGAAATTTTCTTCATTGATATTCATTTTCAACAGCGAATATTTCAATGCTATGCAATAACTTTCTTGATGTTTTTTCTATTACTGCTTACCGGATTACAACATAGTAAAGTAAAACCTCAATAAGGTATCAATCCAGAAACTCATCACTCGGGGTAAGTCGTCGTTTTTTTCAGATTCCGCCCGACTCTCACAGATGACAATATAATTAAACTTGTGTTTACTTGTCACTAATTCAAATGCTTCTCCGGTTAACTTGTCTCCGTGGAAAAGGTTGTATAGGACATGAATAGCTGGACAGATATCTATAACAACGTTGCAATATGTCCTAAGCAATCATTAAGCATTTAGAAAGACAGATTATTACCCACCTCAGTGTCAATGCTATTGTCAAATGGTCAACACGCGAAGCAAACGAAGCATGTTTGTTGTAATTTTTTCTGGGGAATAATGGATAATATTTTGAAACACCCACGTTCCTCATAGCTCAAACTTTGTATGTACAATAGAAAAAGAGACATAAACCTGGCCCGGATTCGAACCAGAGACCAACAATACGAACCGGTGTATATTAATCCGCTCGGCCACAGGGACGGAGCAACGAGTCTTTTTATCTTCGTTCGACTTTGCACGCCAGATACTGGGAGGCCAGAGATTTGTCTTCTCTGAAGCACACTTGATTCTCCCGTCTACGTCGTATTTATATCAACTCTAGAAACGTTTTAACTTTTTTTATTGATGTTCGCTATCTTGTAGTAGTATGTGTAAACTTTCATCGTGACAAAGGACTGCTATAGCCCGCTGCATTAAAAAAAATTTTCGTATAGAAAGATTCGAAATAGATGTTATTGCCCTTCTCAAGGTTGACGTAATTGTCAAATAGTCAGTACACAAAGCCACAGCATGCTTTTTAAAGTTTTTTCTTGGAAAAGTAAAGGGTAATATTCTGACATCCACGTTCTGTAGCTAAAAACTGGAACGTTTTATATATAGAAGAAAAAGAGGTACCGCAGTGGTTTTCTTAACTAACATATTAATAATGACTTCATAGATTCATCTTGCAAAATGTGTGTTGAATTCAGAATCTCAACCAGATCATTAAAAATTTGTTTAATTCATATTGTAACATCCTCATTAAAAGCATCTTAATAGTGCGTTAAAATAAATTCAGACACTTTTAGTATGAGCACGAATCGCAACATTCTGCTCTGTCTTATAACAATCCATCAATGAAATTGCATTCTCCTAGATTATATTTATTTTCACGTAAAACATTTCAATTTTCTGAGAAATTTCGATGATCTTGTGCAAAGAAATTAATAAAAATTTGTAGCACTATAACCAAACTATTTTCATTGTATTAGATGACCAAACAATCACAAAAAAAATTTTTTTTGGCCACCGTTGTGATACGAATCTACACCTTGTTGGTTGCCAGTTATGTGCTCTAACTATTAAGCTACAGGCACCGATCATTCTGCACCCCACGAGCGTATATAAGGCTTTCATAATGGGCAAGTTCGCGAAAAATGGTGCATGCTGAGACTGCTTTTTAAGCCAAGGTGACGGGTCAAGGAAGCCACCGGTCCGATAAGCGAGACGAGGGTTAATATTTATAGAATAATTATCATGATTGCCGGTGATGTGGTTGTATTAGATGAACATATGCGAACAAAGGAAAGAATGATTTTTGATCATCTAATGTAACCACCTCATCGGCTATTATACGAATTACTCTAATAAATATTGTCATTGTGTTGGATAGATCTTATTTGTTTTCTTTCCCATACACCAGTGGTAGTCAAGCTTTTTATACCTACCGCCCACTTTTGTACCTTTGTTAGTAGTAAAATTTCTTATCGCCCACTGATTCCGCAGTAACTTAATTTAGCGCAACTGAAAAGTTCTCGTAATTTTTAAGCGGAGGTTTAGTAAAAATATGTAGTTATATTTTTCTTTTTATTTATACTTTTTGTATGTTTACAATAAACCGAAAATTTAATTTGATGCTGCATTTCTGCATCTCGATCGATACAGTGCCTACTAGTGCGGAAGCTGCTTAATTGAAGAAAAATGAAATTAAATATAAAAACTATAAAGGCTATTGAAATTACCTTTAATTAATAATTAATGAGATCCTTGAGGCTGGCTGATGCCGCGAAACTAAATATTTGGTATCTGGTTCAATTTTCGTAAAGTTTATTTATCAGCTTCGGCACCCGACAAAACCCCTACCGCCCATCATGAAATCTTGAATAGCCCACTGGTGGGCGGTAGGGACTAGGCCCTGCCATACACAAACAATAATGGTTAAAAAAAGCGAAATGGTTTAAGCGGTTATGCCTACTAAATTCGCTTAAAAACTTTAATGGGAAGTAGCATAGGAAAGCAAGGGTCAAGGGCTCAACACCCCCCCCCCTCATTAGCTATACTAAAGAACACATTTTGTCCTTTAACGCCGAATAACATAATCTTTTTGAAGCTAATTTAGCCCCCACATTTTTTTTAAGCACTACGCTTCTGATGATGATGATATTATTCCCAACACTTGTGTGAAGAAAATTTGCCTACGAAATCATTACACTTTTTAAGTTGTTCAATGTTTATCTGTAACGACATTATAACATATTGTCATCATAAGAATCATTAATTTTTGCTTATTCTCCTTGCACTCAAATTATATCATTTTTATAATCGAATGCTTTGACATATGATGATTTTACTTGGCTTTGATTCCCCCAGTTACTTGCTGCTTCCTTGGGTTCTTGTTCGTAAACTATTAGTTGACTTAACTGAACTTTCTCAACGCAGCTGATTACAGCTGAAACATAAAAATGAAGAATCTCATCGATTCATTTATGATAAACTCATTTTTTAATAAAAATGGCATAAAGTCATATTGATAAACCACTGAGAACCATAAAGTGGGATAATTTAGGGAAAACGAGCTCACCCGAGCGAAAACGAACTCTAAATTAAAAAGAAAAAGAGATGGTCTTGGAAGCTTTTTTATTGGCCATCAGCAGACAAGAACGTCATAAAAGTGAGCCTATAGCGTCCGTTTGATACTCAAATGGCCCCCATAAGTTGGTTCAGCAATATTTCTCATCCTTGTTTTTGGCGGAACCGGAACTGCCTACAAAACGGCCTCCATGCCTTATCGCATCATGCCAGAAATCAAGCAGGTTCCACCTCCGCCTCGTCTTTCTTCTCCGATGTAAAATCGATGAAAGGTGCGATAGTGCCGAGGCTATAAATACCAGCGAAGTCGTAATCGTTAACGTTTCGAATCAGGCCATTTCTTTGTCACGAATGGGTGAAAGTTTGTGGCGAAGGAAACCACTTCAGAGTAAATATAAAACCTTTCTGAAACGGATCATTACGTTCAAGACACATGGGAGACTCGATCACTTGTAAGTCCAGAGCCGTGACACTCGTTAAAAATCAATACTCGGCATTCCCAGTAATGTCCAAAGAGCCAATACCTATTATTTGTTTCTCTTGCTTTATACACACACACAGAACACGATAATTCACAGAACAGTTTTCCAAAGATGAACGTTCACTTCTTGCTCCAACACACACTGATAACTTGAACATAACAGAACTTTCAATATATGATCATTTAACTCCAAGGATTGCTTTTTCTGGTGCTTTTGTTACATAGAGTTTTTATATATAATCTTCCTTTAACTTACAAATATTCTTTAAACTTTCATTACCTGTGCCTTCCATTGGAACGTTACCATTCGCCTCTTATATTCTTTTTCCCGACCATTTTTCAAAAACTGGAAGTCGAGGAATTGCCAAATTCGCAATCCTTTTTTTTAATAATTATCGTAAATAATTAAAAAGAGAGAGAGAGAGAGAGGGGGAAATCTAAAAAAGTTTTGCTCCAGCCCCTTGCATTTTTAATCCTCCTGTCACCGCCCCTATAAGAAATGCATTTTAATAAAGAACGTGTTCTGTATAGTACAGGCTTAAAGTTTTGAGCAAAATTCTTGACTAATCATGTATGAGTGGAGAGTTATGTCTTAGCAAAATTCTTGACTAATCATGTATGAGTGGAGAGTTATGTCTTAGCAAAATTCTTGACTAATCATGTATGAGTGGAGAGTTATGTCTTAGCAAAATTCTTGACTAATCATGTATGAGTGGAAAGTTATGTCTTAGCAAAATTCTTGACTAATCATGTATGAGTGGAGAGTTATGTCTTAGCATCGTCAGGTGACTGCTATTATTCTTATGGGCCTCAGCACTCTCCTTGCCTCAGGTTTCACCAGCCACAACTGCTTTACATTTGCATGCGCATATCGCCCTCCGTCCCTCTCAGTTGACGTAGTATATTAATAAAAATATTATGTTTGCTAAAAGTGTACGTAGTTTTGAATATATACACATATGCATATTTTAACGTCTTATTTACAATAACGTGGTCTTTTAAAATAGAGCAATCTTAGTTAAATAAATTCTAATTCAACATGAAATAATATTTTTAAGCACTTATACGCATAACTTATCATTTAACTTGAGTTAAAAATAATAATTTCATATGCGAAGAAAATCTCACAACCCACCCTCCTCCTCCTCCGAGGGGTCGCTCACCACTATTTGAGAACCTCTATGTTTACAGTTTATAAAATATTTATACCTGGCCTATTATGCTAGGATCTGTTGTGCCCCAGGCAAGAACGCGCCATAAAATGTCAAAGAAAACGCATGATTATGTGTTTAGATAATACATACAACGAAGAGCCAAAACATTATGACCACCTACAATCCATATTCCGAGAAGGCGAATTTTGAGCTCTTGGCATCACATGTCATATGTATTGCATTATATCTCATATGTGCTTTATGGGAGGTAGAGATGGGAGTTATTTGAGGCAACTGTTAAAAATCACCTGTTACCGACTGATCACTGTTCCAGGAACAGTATGCTCCTCTGAAACCCCTGTTCTCGAATAACAGCTGTGATTTCAGATCACCGGTGATTAGGGATAGGAATTACTTGAAGTAACAGTTACAAATCACTGGTGACCGAGAAATCACCGTTCTAGGAACATATTCCTCCGTTTCCATCACACAGGAAACGCGCTGAGATAACGGGCTATCACAACATCCGGCATAGTTGTCTAGCTGACACAAGGGCTTAGGCACTAATTACCCATTTAATATCTGATATTACAAGAGGTTATATTATTATTATTATTATTATTATATTGTTATAGTTAACCAAATATTATTTTAATTAACCAAATATTGTTTTAATTAACTAATTGTTTTAATCAGTTTATTTAATTATTGTTTTAATTGATTTATTTTTATTTAATTTACTTAAAGTTTAAATTCAGTTAATATGTGATTATATAGGTATTCCTACTTCAATAGCAACTAGCGAAATCAATCGCTATCTAGACGATAATTAAAAAAAAAATTAACTTGCCGCGGAATCATGACCCTTTGTCATGGTGGAGATCCCATTCTCTGATCTACCCAAATCTATCAGAGTTAGCGAAAAGGAAATTCAACTTTATGGCAACATGAGTGCCTTGCGAAAGAATTTTCTTAAAGGCTGGTAACATTTTAACCGATGGGAGAAATCGGTTGGAGCCTCTTCACGCCGAAAGATTATTGTTCCTAAATGCCAATTCATATTTAATGGAATAGATTTTTTATCCATGTATATTAATTAGTACAAGTATTAATATTTTTACATTACTGAGCTTTACACATGAAAAATTCTGAATACATACATGTGTATAACTACATCAGCTGAGAATACACATTTTGTATCATTATCCTGTTTAATTAGTTCCACATTGTAACCTTCCAGTATGTTTTACCAATTAATTTACAGCAGTGTCAATATTTTTTGCTGTATTTCATTACTTTGAATTAGTTTTTTAAACTTTCTTTGATTTTTAATATCGTGTAATGTTTCAAATATCTAAAATTCAATATTTTAAAGCCTTACTTTTTCTCATTATTTTTGTACTTCATATGTGTGTATTTTTTTCCAAAGGATTTATTATTTTTATGGAGTTGGCACAACGCTCTGTTACAGATTGAGCTTTGAAATGTGTTATTGTTAAGTTTCTCAATTCCCAAAACCTGTAAAGCAACTCATACGTTCCAGTCACCGGTGATTGGAACCTGTTACGTGATTGGAACAGGAACGTTGGAACAGGTTATTCAAAAATAACAGTTTGGTCCATCACTAAGGGAGTGATTAAGATCCTGTGAGTTAGGCGGCCGGGGTATCAACTGAAATTCATCCGCATGTTCCTCGAACCATTGTAGCATATTTACGGCCTTGTGACAGGAAGCGTTCTCCTGCTGAAAGATGCCATTTGTCTTGGGGAAAACAGATGCCATGTAAGGGTGCAACTGGTCCCAATAATGTTGAGATAATCAACAGCTTTCATAGTGTCGTCTACCATGACCAACGTTCTCCCAGAGGCTCTCATGAGAACGTCTCCCCAAACCGTGATGACTCTAAAAACGTGATTTATCCCACCAGGCAACTCCGTTCTCATTGGCCTTAATTATGAACTCATTGGTCGCTACTGGTTTTGTTGATTCATCCTTAGATTTAAGAAAGTCGGTAGTTGGTTTTTTTTTACTTGTCTAGGACATTTAATACGATAAATCATGAAAGGTAACTTTTCAAAATGGAATTGGCCGACATTCATGATCTCTGCAATTCATTATCCAGAAGTTATTTAATCGATAGGCAAAAATTTGGACATATGAAAGGGAATTGCTCTCCACTGCTTAATATATGTTGTGGTGTTCCGCAGGGGTCTATTTTTGGACCTTCACTCTTTAATTTTTATATAAATGATATATTTTTCTTACCTGTACTTTTCAAACCCCTCTGCTTCGCAGATGGCGCATGCATTTTTTTTTCAATGATATTGTAATTAACAACTTTATTCAACGGGCCAATAGCGATGTTAAATATTTTACGAACTTCTTCAAAACTAACTTTAAACACTTTAAAGACAATGTGTCTTCTATTTACTAACAGAAAATAATAATTTGGATCTATTTATATAAATCGAACACTACGCAGATTAAATCAAACAACAATATAAATCAACGTTTATTGTGATATCAGTGATATCAGTGCCGATGTTATGACGTGGCTAAATGGTGAAATGTTCGAAAGAAAATAAATATTTCTGCCTTCGGTGGGACCTGAACCCACGACCTTCCACTTGCCGGGCGGAGGCTCTACCCACTGAGCTTCCGTCTTCAGTAAATGGTCCTTATATACGTTCATAAGAGCTCAGTAGGTAGAATTATGTAGAGCCTCCGCCCGGCAAGTGGAAGGTCGTGGGTTCAGGTCCCACCGAAGGCAGAAATATTTATTTTCTTTCGAACGTTTCACCATCTAATCACGCCATACCATCGGCGTTGGTATCACTACGCCAATAAACGTTGATTGATATTGTTGGAATTTGGCTCTATTCAGCCTAGTCATAAAAAACAATATTATCCCTTTTCCTCTAGAAACAAATACATTTGGAATAACCCTTCGTACAAATTTAAAATGGGACACACATATTCAGAGAATATGTACCAAATTAAACAGAAACATTCGTGTAATTAGAAACATTAGCTTTTATTTACCTATTTCAATCCTTTTCAGTCTTTATTATTCTCTGATTTTCTCTAACAGATTACTGCCTACTAATTTGGAATCATGTTTAAAAATTAAATCTACAGCGATTAGTTTCACTCTAGAAAAAATACCCCAGCCTTATCTCTAATCATATTTCTGCCTCCCATAATTTGGAAATTGCTAGACACTTCCACATTCTTCTGATCGATAAACTTCTCATTTTTAAAATCTCAACATTTATGTTCAATGTTATAAAATCTTCAGCATATCCATATCTTAGCTCTCTTCATCTGCCCAGCCATACATATCTAATGAGAAACTCTACTAACTTTGTCCCAGATTTTTCAATAACTAATCAAAAAGCGTTGGCGAGAATTGGCTGCTTTGGCCCCAAAGCATGGAACTCTCTTCCCTTAAGTTTACAATTATCAAATTCGCTCCAATTATTTAAAAGGCGGGCGTGGTCATAATATTTTGGCGATTCGGTGCGTATATATACATATACATTTGTTCTCACATACATTATTTTTGTATTTCTCCGTCTTAAATTTACGTAAACCATTACATTCACCGATTTTTACTTGTAGTAACACTTCATCTTCCTGAAATCTGCCCTTTCACCGCATTTTCCACTTTGCAGTTTTTCTTTATCTGAGCTGACTTGCATATTTTTCAGTTACAGCTTTGGTTTCTGATTATCCAAAGCCATCATTTGGACTTCTGTAATGCGAAATGTTTCTGTTTTCCATGCACATTATGAATAGGATAGCTTTTACAAAACTATTGAAAATATGCACCATATTATTATGTCATGAATAATTTCATCCCATCATTATGAGAACATTACTGAACTTAACAATTTATGAATAGTGAATATTGTGCTTTCAGGAATTCTGTGAAATTCCCTATTTTTATTTTGGATAGTGGTAATTTTACGGTAAAAGATTGCTTTAAACAAACTTCAGCATCATATCCCAACGGCAATTGAGCTATTTCCCATATTTTAAAATTAATAAACCAATTTTAAACGTCCAGGATTTCCGCCTGTGTATGGTATTTTAATCATCTTCCAGAATTCAAACGATTTTAATTTAAATTCTTCTACGTCCGCCGGCGATGGAAACCGGCATGCAAAATTTAAGGACTGCGCTGATAATTATGCACACTTGAGAGCATTTAATTGCAAAGAGGTGCACAATGTCCTCAAGTCATTTATTAGTAAATTGATTCAATTATTATTTACTCGCAGTTTAACATTAACAGAAGCATCAAAGTAAGTACGCAAATCAGGACTCCTATATAATGAGGAGCTTTTGTCCAACGAAAATACGTGTTAAATCCTTCTTGAAAATTGTAATTACAAACTTTGAAAATGAAATCTTTTTAAGTAAAATATGTACTTACACCATTCATGCTATATTATTCAGCGCTGAATTTGTTTAAAATTAATAATCTCTGTAATACTACTTTAATTTTGATACAATCAACAAATACAATAATAAAAACAATAAGTAAAAACAATAAGCAAATATAATAAGTAAAAAACCATTATAAAAATAAGCTTCTATTGGTAATTATTCCGAAAACAAGCTTCAATTGCAGAAGCTCGAAAAACGGTTCATAAATTTTTATTTCGTTTTGCAAAATTTGCGTCCATTTAATTTCCTTCTTAAAATACTGGGCGCGAAAACTACATATTCGTTAATGTGACCTATTGATTCAAAAAATGTTTGAAGTTTTTCACGGACTCCATGGCAATAGCATGAGATGATGGTTGAATGGTCTTTTGTTCTTCACCTGCATCACTTAGCTCAGCACTATGTGATAATTTAATGGATTCTATTGTGTCCTCGGAAGAAAGGATGCCCGATGTAGTGATAATGGGCTGTACACGAAGAAACCTATATTAATAAAGTTGTTGAAATATTCAACGTGTAATGGCCTGTGTGCAATTGTATACACTGTATTTCAATTATTTTTAGGTTTCAATGACATTTTTTTTAAATTTTTGGTTTAAGATGAAAATAAAAAAAATTAAAAGGAAATTAAGAATTTACTTAGTAGAAAAACAAAAATATAATGGTCATACTGGCCATAACGGGAACTAGAATAATAATACTTGTTTTAGTTTTGCTATGCTTCCTCCGTGCACTGAAATGTAAATTTAGCATGGAAATGAAATTTGTGTTGTATTGTAGTTTTCATAAATAATGCCGAGGGTTGAGCAGAATCGAGTGTGGTCAATAACTAGGGTTGTAGCCTTTTTAGAGCGACGCATGCTGTTATCAATGGAGTTATAACACTCGCCTACAAATGTGGTTTTCAATCCACTGTCTCTCTTTCTCTCCCATCTTCCTCTGATCCTCCTTCGATGAATGCAGTACTGCTAAAATATTGAAATTGCTTTACTTCTCTATTTTTATCATTCATCATTAGTTTTTTTTTCTATGATTGCAGTCAATTCTATTTTTTTTTAACTTTTATAAGCATATGGCATTGAACTAAATTTGAATTTTTGAGCTTTATTAGAGATAAGAAAAACCAGCATTTCAATAGATATCTATCTGCGTATGTGTTCGTTTCCTTTATAATTATTGTAGAGTCTCGTTTGTCTGAACTAATTGAGACCGAGACATGTTCGGATTATCAAGTTTCCGGAATAACCGAAATCTTTACTGTGTTAACTTTACTGTATAATCTTTACTGTAAGCTGTATATGTGTTTCAGTGTGCACACATAACGTATAACATATGAAAAATTTTCCCGTACTTTATGGGAAATTTTAAGTAGTTGGCAACTGCGATATTCGTTTACGTACTGCCAATCGACTTCCATTGAAAATTAAAATCTTTCTGCTCAAAAATTACAGTTTGGATTAATCGTATGTTTGGCTTACCGAGACTACTGTATACCATCCTCATTAAAACGGCATTTATGCCCAAGTATACGAACTTTTCCTGAGGATTCCAGAAACCACATTTAACTATTGAAAATGGCCTGCACTGACAGAAACGGGCCATAAACGCACAGTTTATATACTTTAAGCCCTTCTCACAATGAATGGTTGTTGCTATTCGAACGAATTCGGGAGTATATGTCAGCCTTGGACTGCTAATATATGGCCGCCGTTTGGCAACGATTTGTGTCTAAACGACATTAGGTATGAACCATAAATGTCGCATCTTCCTTCTGTATTCTTCTCTCAAAAATATGAACGAGCTTTTTACGTAAAATACCGAATCCGAACTTACGGCACAATGGGAAATGTGCCATAAAACCTGTTCACTAAATTTCGTTGTGTTGTCAGAGCACACTTTTTCCTCCCTTATTTCCCAGAAAAGAAAAGTGTTATGGTATTTCCTAACCCCATAGTAACACAGAAGTGCATGTATTAAAGGAAGAAAAGAAAGAGTATTTTTCTTAACATGTATAGATAAAGCTTGCCCGTTGATATACCTACTTCGGAGAGAATGACGGGCCTGCTTGTTACCATGGAGCTATCTAGGTGAGAATTTCTCTTTTACTCGATAGTCTGTATATATTCTATCTTACTCCCTTGTGCCACTTTCTGTGTCACAAGGGAGTTTCCTATTTCGTTTCTTCTAATAATACATTTTATACCTAACTTTGAGAAGCTCAATCTTTGTTTTAAATGATGCGCAAGGTTCCTATTGGTGTACTCTTGTTAATTCCAATTAAATCAATGAAAAATTATCGAAGAACAACTTTGTTGCTAAATTATTGAAGAACGATTTTAATGTTAAATTGTTGAAGGATGACTTTTATGCTAAATTATTGAAGGAAAGCATTGATACTAAGTTATTGAAGAATAACTTCGATGTTAAATTACGGAAGAATAACTTAGATGCTAAATTATTGTGAACCACTCTGCTTTTAAAATACTAATATGTACTATTTTTATTTTAGGTTATTAATGAATTCCTAAATATTTGAGGAATTTATGAATTGTTGTATTTCCAAAATTTGCAACTTCTTTAGTTTGAAAATGTACATACGATCTAGTAGTCTATAAAAATTATTACTCTTCGCTGAAAGCTCGCATTAAAATACAATAAATTCCTGGTAAACCTTTAGCTTATGCTGATATCTTAATTGCTTCCTAATAAAATATTTAAAATTAATGATTATTGTAACATATGATAATATAAAATTTTGACATAAATATATAAAAGTAAAAATAAATAATGAATAATAGAAATTAATGTTATAAAATTTACGAGGATGGTTAATTAAGAGTATAAAATTAATAATGTAAATTTAATTAAATATATAAAATTAATATGACGCAACTTTTAATTAAACATATATATTTAACATCAGATTAGTTAAGTACATAAATAAGTTTTTATTTTCCTTTCCCTCTCTTTAAAAGCATCTTGAACATAGAAATTCGAGAATTCCAAACTAAAGATAATAGGCACGACAGAAATTCGTCTGCTAACATAAACATGAACATAATTACATGATTATAATGAGAGGGGCATCTTAAATAATGTACTTTAAATAAAGAAAAAAATATCCATTTAAAGATATCCATTAAAATAGACATTCAGAGAAAGCCATTGAAGTAGCTATTTAAACGAAATCATTAATGTAGCCATTTTAAGAAACCCATTAAAGTAGCCATTGAAAGAAATCCACTAAATTGTCCATTGAAAGAAATCCATTAAAATAATCATTTGAAGAAATTCACTGAAGTAACCATTTGAAAAAATACATTAAAATATACATTTAAAGAAAAAGATATGTTTGAGTTTTGCACGAAGGTTGAAGAGAGAGAGAGAGAGAGAGAGCGTATCCTGGGGCGTTTTAATTTTTTTATTCGCTCTTCTACGGCAGAGAACGAATTGCTCTGTGGTGACGTAATGGTGACGCGTTCGTCCACCCTGTAGAAAACCCGGGTTTGATTCCAAAAGGTAGTGAATCATTACATTTTTTCTATTGGTCGGTGATTTCCGAAATTTAAATTCCTAAAAGGCAAAATTTCGACTTCCTCGGAAAAATATAGATCTTAGCGCAATACACTATCGGCTATTTATCTCATAGCTGAGATAAATAGCCGATAGAGTATTGGCTATTTATCTCATAGTTGAATATTTGGCGCGTTACTTGAGCCACACTAAGCTACTGACACTCATTTGCATAAAAATACGTATCCGTGGATCCATTATTACTAGAATTGAGATTTAATTTTGGAGAGCTTTGAATTTTTTTATGTTACAATAAACTACACTCCATTCCACATCTTTCCCTAAAGAGTCTTCAGGTTTTAACATTTACCCAACTACGGACTCAACGGGACTTTTAAAAGCACAGAGCATAAAACTTTCGTATACACTTAAATTCGCCAATAATCAGTTAAAATATTCAAGACCAAAAGTCATGATTCTTTTCATCGGAGTGCTAGGGCAGTTGAAAAATATTTTTTTTTGCAAAGACCATCTTCGCTTTCCCAGAAATTTAAACACGAGCTTCAATTAATTTTTGTCCAAAATATGTGGATTAGAAGAGAAAAGATATATTTTGTCTTATTGTGATTTTTTAGATGTTTCAATTGTTGTACATAAAAATCTTTGGGGTTAATGTAAGGTTACCAGGCGTCCCCGATAACCGGGAACAGTCCCCGGATTTGGCATTTTGTCCCCGGACAAAATACGTCCCCAGAATATCCCCGGATTTCTTTGAATATCCTTAAATTTACATAAACTCTTACAAATTATTGTTTTTTTTGTTTGGATTTTTTATGGCACAAGAGCATCTGGGCTATACTGCACCACTTACAAATTATGGGTTCCGCTAAAAAGGAAGAGGGCGACATAAAATTTGATAAAAACTTTTGTAAATCGGATTTTCTTAATGTTTCAACTACGAAACGAATAAAAAGAGGAAATTAAATAGATTTAAAGTAAAATGTATCTATTTTTTTACATCGAATGTGAAGTGAAAATTTATATTCATACCCGTCTATGATAGAATTTGTTGGTCTTGTCGATGAGAATTTGTTGTGTGGCAAACATACACAGGAAACGGCAAGGTCCTTTATAGGAATTAAAACTTGTTTCTATTTCCAGTCAAACTTTTTATTTCAAAACAAATAAAGATCGAACAAAAATTTAAACGGATTTGAAATTTTTAGAAAATTTGACTTCAAAAACGTACCTTACATGATGAAAAATATTTGGAATAACAATAATAAAAAGGTATTGACAGTAGCATCAAACTGGAAAACTTCGTCAAAACTTAAAAGTGATATTTTTTACTAATTTTTCACGCCAAATTCACTCTAGGTACTTAATCTGTCAACCCAACCGCCGCCAAATGAGGTAAAAAGTCCCTTACAGTTTATATAATGCTACTGTCCGTTCGCGTAGACTTGACGTCCGATCCCGTTAGCAGGCGGGTTGTTTCATTCCGCGCGGGAAAAACGAGTTCTGGAAGATCTCTACCCTCTACTACAATAAAACAAACCGTCCGCTAACGGGATCGGACGCCAAATCCACGCGAACGGACAGTATCCGGTTAGATGTTCTCCGAGTATAATTCTATTATTAACAGTACACGGTCTCAATTTTTATCCGCTGTACGTTTATTCAAGTACGATGTCAAAGAAACGAAAATGTGTTGTCACTAAGTTGATGCTAAAAGAATTTCCTTTTCTTAAACGAGGGGTAAGCGACAACTCCACTTTCTGTTCTTTGTGTGAAGTAACTTTCAGTATTGGAAGTGGAGGACGATCACCAGTGGTTGAACACGTGGCAACTAAAAGACATCAAAGTTCAGTGATACCGGAAAGTAGCAACACAAAAATATCCACTTTTTCAAAACAATTGTGCCAGATAAAAATTAAATGAATATTGCTCTTCAAGAAGGAACTTTCACTTTTCATAGCGTGAAGCGTTACCATAGTTTCAAATCCATGGACTCTACTTCCAGTTTGATAAAGAAATTCAATGAACCAAAATTCATTTCCAGAACAAAAGTTGAGGCGATAGTTAAATCTGTGATTGCACCTTAGGTTATGTCAGAAGCGTTAGAAAAAACTAAAGGAGCATCGTTTGTTACTGTATTTTTCGATGCTTCAAATCATGCACATATCAAATTGTTACCAATTCTCGTTCGTGATGTGCATGTGAATCCCGAAAAAACTGCATTCATTCGGAATAAACTAGTGGAATTTAATGAAATTAGATGTAAAACTTCTTAAATAATATATATATATATATATATAGCACTTCATTTTAGACAATTAAGGAACTGGGACTGGAAAATAAGGTTGTAGTCATTTCAGTGGATAACACAAACACTGACTTCGGTGGCTTAAAAAGAAAAGGCACATACAATGTCTTCTCCAAAATGAAGGAAGGGTTGGGCAGAAATGTTATTGGATTAGAATGTGTTGCACATATGATACATAATTGTGCACATAATTCTGCAATTAATTTAATTGCGATTGATATCGAAGGTCTCGTGAAAAATTTTGGCTTCTTTCATATATTTACCGTGAGGATAGAATGATTGTAAGAGTTCTGCGAGTTCGTGGGACAGGGATACAAGAATATACTTAATTACAGCAATGTTAGATGGTTGTCACTGTTACCAGCCATCAAAAGAATCTTGAATCAAAAGAAGATGCAAAAGTTGCTTGAATTATGTCTCTGCTTACCAGAGAGTAATGCTTCAGTGAAGAGAGTGTTTTCTTCCATGAATATGATGTGGACATCTCAGAGATCTAGACTAAGACTTGGCACCATTAAATCTATGTTAGTTGTTTTAAATAACTTCAACACATCATGCCAGGAATTTTCTGCCAAGCTTGAATCAAGAAGAGATCTCCTCAAAAGTCCATTCTTCAGAGAAATATAACTAAATTTTGAGCTTTAAAAATTTTGTTTTATTTTATTAGATTTAGCCTGTTTACTAATTTGGAATAAATAGTAAGAACAATTGAATTATGAACTAGTTTCGTAAACAAAATAAATTACAATAGTTTGTTAAAAAAAAGTTAATTCATGGAGTTCATTATTGAACAACCTTTTTATTAAATACATTTGAAATGCATTATAGGTGTAAAAAGAGGAGTTCAATTTAAGCATGCTTTCTATTCGATATCTTTCCATTCTAAAGTGTCCCCGGATTCACTGAAAAAAAACTGGTAACCTTAGGTTAATGTGAAATATTTTGTGTATAATATTACTCTTATTTTAATGAAATTATCTCCGAACGTAGAGCTCGGTATAACAGGAATGGGATTCATTATCACAAAGCCATTATTGCCACTTGATTAACTTACGTTATAGACCATCTTATAATATATTATTATGTAAGATGCCCTTCACGTAGCGATTATCAGTTAGTTCCCATATTGGCCAGTAATAATTATTATATAATCATGTTAACTTTATGAGTCCAGGGTCCTGAAATACTATTTCTCAATCGATTAGATGTATTCAGAGTTTAGTACTGTTTAAAAAGAGGTTAAGATTTATTTTGTTTTGTTTCTCTAATTAAGTTTTTTCATCTGAGTTTTTATCTGTTTTATCTCTAGGTTTTGTATTGATTTCAAACATCCTTCTGTCATTTGTTTGATTGTTTGTAGAGTCTGTAACTTTCCAAGCCCTCTCCATTTGAGCTCTTTTCTCCGAGCTTGCCATTTTCTATATTTTGACCTATTGATCAAATAAAAATAAATAAAAAGTCATGAAATTATATTCATGGTCGTAAAATCACGGAATCGGCATTTTCCTTGGCGATCAAATGTATTCAGTTTTAAAGGCGCTTTCAGATGGTCTAACCTGAATTAAAGAATTAATAGTCAAAATGAAAGATCCAGAAAAATAAATATTATTGAATGTGTATTAGTTTCTTAAAGAACCATAATGTCAATAATAAAGTTAATACGAATGGAAATATAAGATATTTATATCAATAAAATTTCAATGAATATGCATAAATATTATTATAGATATCAGTTCACATCATAGGATCTGGAGTGTTCACGTTTCCATCAAATGATGCTTAATTTTTTAGGAAGATAATAATGATGATACATCATTCGCTCGTAATATACAAAAAAGAGTAGTGATATTTCTTTTGTTATTGAATTTATAAGCAACAGCCATTTCTACGAACGGCGACTTTCTAAGAGTCCCACAAGTGGTCGTTATTCGAAGGTTCCCCAGTGATGACACGGTGAGAAGTCAGCTTTCAAGTGGCAAAATTTTGTTTGCAGGCTGAACTGACAAGAAAAGGTGACATTGAATATCAGTCTTAGTCGTGAAACTTTAAGCGATAAAAAGTTCTACAGTCCTGCAGTATCCCAGTTTTAAGACATATACCTATAGTACCATTATTCCGGGTTTGACTCCCAATGATGCCAAAAAACATAAAGAATTCTTACTGTCTACACACCGCATTTCAGGGGTTGCCTAGGCTTTAATGAACTCTGACTCCTCAAAAAAAAATGTAGGTCCATATCCTACGATTACGCAAATGTAACTCATTCGCCTAAATTTATATACTCCTTATATTTATATTATAATTGCTTATATTTCTTATATTATAATTACTTATATTCCTTATATTATAATTGCTTATATTCCTTATGTTTATATTACAATTGCTTATATTCCTTATATTATAATTGCTTATATTCCTTATATTATAATTGCTTATATTCCTTATATTATAATTGCTTATATTCCTTATATTCCTTATATTATAATTGTACATTCCTCATATTCCTTATATTATAATTGTACATTCCTCATATTCCTTATATTTATATTATGATTGTAGCATATTCCTTATATTTATATTATAATTGCTTTATTTCTTTTATTTATATTTGCAATTTTGTATATTCCTTATATCTATACTAATTGCTTATATTCCTTATATCTATACTATAATTGCTTATATTCCTTATATCTATACTATAATTGCTTATATTCCTTATATTTGTATTATAATTGCTTATATTCCTTATATTTATATTATAATTGCTTATATTCCTTATATTTATATTAGTATTGGTTATAAATATAGACGAAGGTCGTATGCGCGGGTTCGAATCCCAACAGAAGAAGGCGTATTGCTTTTTTGCCCACAGCAGTCCGGGGTCCGGTTCCTTTAGCAACAAAATTTCGGATTCCTCAAAAAATTGGAAGTCCCGACACTACCTGACCTTCGCTGTCCTTGCACATAAAATCACAAATAAAAAAATATATTTTACAATTTTAGATTAATATTTACGTTGAGTAAATGAATTGTTTATTTTCATAGAGTAATTTGCTAAAACAAGTTTTAAGTTTTCGTTTGAAATTAGAATCAAAAGACTAAATTTCCTCCTAGTTCTTAGAAATTAATTGTGAAATCATTTTAAAAACGCGTTTTCCGAAGTTCACCATTTAAATTTTGATCATACTATAGTGAAATTTGTCTAAAACAAGGTTGTCCAACATGCGGCCTGCGGGCCACAATCCGGCCGGCCGTCAACTGTTTGGAATAAAACAAATCCAGGATTCCAAAACTTTTTTCCTTTCAGAAATAAGAAATGACCGCTGAAAAACGATACATTAGAAACCATTAAAACGTATCGTTTTAGACCATGTTGAACCTAATAGACTCTATATCTGACAGGATCTCATTATAGACAGGTTATTGTTAAAAGCAGTAGCATTATACAAGGATTTCACTGTAAATGTGAAAATGTAAACACTACATATAACTGTAAATGTGGAAACTGATTTTCCATTGGGCCTGCGAAGAAACTGACATATCTTTTCGTGCAATATAAAACTTTTTAATGACATCTGTTGACCAATTAACGAATGTCAATTACGTGGTATATTTCTTCTTTTCTCGACATATTGCACTATACTGAGAAACACAGGAACAATACTTTACCAAATCCGTTTCGCACTAGGCAATAAATCCCACGTGGTCACTGATACCAGAAACGGTTGACATTGATGCTCGCGCGTGATTGATGGATCTATAAAGACTTGCAGAAGTGCTCCAATCTAGCGATCTGAAAAGGCATTTATCACGTTCCCAATACGAGCATGTCCAGCATGATACTACGGATATTCATAATATTTATACGCGGAAACATACATATAGATATTATTCCAATTGTATCCTGCTGTCTCCAACGATCTTACATGGGAGCTTCGCAGAATAACCGTCAAACCATTCAATCAACCGTCACCAAACTACGGAACAAATTTACTGAACATTAAAGAAAATCATTCAAATTTTTAGGAAAATTAATAGAGCTCATATTGATTTCACACCAGCGCCTAAAATATCCCTATGTAAAATTTCTTCTTTGGAATAAAAAAGTAGCTGAAACCATATTTCATATTCTTCAACTAATGCGTATGCTACGTCTCCAGATTTGTTCGGTCGGTAAAGCAGAAATAATGTCTGAAGCATGTCGCCCTGGAGTCTACCCCATCGGCCCTCGAAAGACAGATGATAAATGGATATAGGTCATAGAAACTCGCTGCAGATTGTGCTAAAACAACTCTGGATCCGACGTAGATCATTTTTTACCTTTCAAGAATAGTCAGAACCTATTCAGAAATTTATCAAAATATTTAAAAAAAATTTTAGAATTCGCTGCAATATGTTAAAAATGCATATTAAATATACGGATCATTTGCTATCAAATACTAGATACAGAACTCTATAAGAAATACCTCAAGAAGTTCCGTTAAATCCTGAAACAGTATCCTTTTGCAAGTCCTTTATAAGTCTTTTATAAATTCTTTAACAAGTCCTTTTAAATACCAAACGCTTTTTCGATGATTTGTAATAACTTTTAATATTTCTTAACACCTTGGTTTGTTTAATGCGTGTATTCAAAAGCTTGCAAGGAAAAGAAATATTTTAAATAAGTGTTTGAAGGAATGAATTGTATGCATATTTATTATCAACAATTATTAATAAATGGTTACGCAATTAAAATTTTTCTTGAACGTATTCAATTATTGTAACTTCCGTATATCTTCACAAAGGCCAATTATCTTTGCCATAATGAACTAGAAAATAACAAATAAATCTGTGTTTCTTAATTATATTTAATTATTATTATAGCAAAAATAATTTGTAGACGATTTTAATTAACACTATTTATTACATAGGTAAATTACGTTTACTTTAAAGAATGGTGAATAATACTTAATAATATAGTTCTAACTGGGGATATTTTCATTTAAAGTGATTATATTAAGTCGAATCAGATTACAAGTGTGTTTTAATTAGTGATTATCATATTTGTTGTTATAACTGACATAATAAGTATTTAATAATGATATTAATTTATTTTTATTTATTACACAATATTCGTTAAATTACAAGCTCGTTTGTTAACGAAAGTAATTATAATTATTTTTATTTCATTCCGTAATAGTAATTACTTTGATATTCTTAAGAGTTTATCATTTTTTAATTAAAATTACTTTCACACTGATAACCTCAACTGATTCAAAATCCTTCTTGAATTATATAATTGGATATTTATTAACTTTCCTCCAAAAAATTTAATTTATTTCTGTTAATGCAAACTTTATGTTTGCGAATGTCGCAAATTGGTCAAAGGAACTCGTTACAGAAAAGTTTTTTTTAAATTTTAAAAACAGGCAGACAAATTTTCTTTTATGCAAATTATTTGAAGCGTCAACACCAAATAAATAATTATTTTCGCAAAATATTTGGATATTACCAAAACAAATCAAATACGTTTGATGAAGTACTCTATTTAAAACAAAATTCTGTAATCTGAGTGTTTTCAAACGACTTTCATATTTTCTTTTTATAACTTCATATTTTTCCACGCTTCCTGGTAAAAAAATATTCGTATATTTCATGTGATTTATGTACTTCATATATAAAATACGTGACTACTTTACTAAGTCTGACAGACGCTTTTATACAAAGCAACTGCTGTGAAACCCGTCGCCGTCACCCCGAGTTGGCTATATAAGAATGAAATTTTAAAGGATAAGAAGCAGTAGTAGATGCTTCTGGATCTACAAGTATAGTTCAAGTATTCTGACTGTGCTTAATATAGAATGAAAAAATGGATGCCCCGTCATAGTATATCAGAGAAACTGTTGCATTTGTGGAATATGGTAAAATCACAGCTGTTACATTGCAAACAGTAGACTATGGAAAGATATAGTTGTTAGATAACAAAGAGTAGAATATATAAAAGCTACAGTTGTTAGATTATAAAGAGTAGAATGTATAAGGGATACAATTGTTAGATTACAAGGAATAGAATACATGACAAAAACATGAAATTGGGAGAAACGTGGTCATTGCGTTATGTCATGGGATTTAAATTATCATCTCTAATAAATGATTTCACTTGCCCCAAAAGTATAAAAAAGGTTCGTCATACTCCATAATTAACCCAAAATATCCCATCGTATAACGTAACACGACAAAATTAACCAGCGCCTGTAAATAGGTGAGGTGTTTTTGATTTATATAATAGTGATATATATTTCAGTTTTGCAAGTAGTTTTAACTAAAGGGTACAAATTCTTATTTCCAAGTCTCAATCGAAAAAAATTTTCGCTACTCAATATCAATAGTTTCTAGGTCTTTCGTATTTTTCTAATTATGGTATCATAGTCAACGACCAACCCTTAGTTAATATTATTTCGCATATTTGGGGAAAGCCTTCTTCACTCTGCAAGAAACGCCTCCACAGATGGACAGATTTCTGCTATCTCTCAACCAACAAATTTGTAATAGGTAAGGTAGCAATGTTAGCTAGCATCGTGGGGAAACTCAGTTTCGTTCTAAAGAGTGTAACATACGTAACTGCATAAATGTTTATCAACATATTGAACTTTTCAATTTTGCATTAATTTATTGCGATTTTTCTCTCCATTTGTGATATTACTTAGAAAAATATGAAGATAAAAAAAATTCATTCATAGGTAAAGAGTTCGTTTTTATACAGATTTTTTTTTTACGTTAGCAGCTAATGAAATTCTTAATTCCCTTTTGATACGAAAGAGAGATTGTGTTCTTTTCTGAGAAAAGAACACAAACAAGCACTCGCGAAAGGAGACATAGCCTCACGTCTGGCAGAACACGCTTTACAACACGGACACGAACCCGACTGGGACTCAACAAAAATACTACACCGTCACATCACAAACAAGAATAGTAGACTCTTCTTAGAATCTTGGGAAACTTACAAACTACACGGGAAAGCCATTAATACATCACAACCACTTCCAGAAACTTATAAACAACTCTTACTCTGAAATGTATGAGACATCCCCAAATTAGGTAACCCGCAGTGTAGGTTTCTCATTGGTTCCCATTGGGTTTTTCCATGATTCTATTGGAGGCCTCCCATTGGTTCCCACTGGGTTTTTCCATTCTGCGGGACTACTCTGATGAAGGGTTTTCCAGAAATTTCAAGTATAAAAAGAGACAGAAACATAACATCGTCATTACTCCTGATGAAGGACTGCTGCTGATGCGTCCGAAAGCTTGAGTGATCTTTTTCATTGCTATTTTACCAGTGTTTAACCTTTTTATGTAATTTCCTCCCTGGTACCCTGTATCTTATTTCTATACAAAAGGAATTATTTTGAAAATATTTTCTATTTAGCGATGTCTATATATCTATTTAGCGAGGGAAAGGAGGCTCTAAATTTTGGGCTCGCACCGGTTACCACATGAAATAGATCTGTCTCTCTGGTACGCTAATGCTATTGAGGAAACCATCGATAGCACAACCAGTTTAATGTAATATTTTTTTCTTTCAATAGATAACCTTCTTGCCTTATATATTTTTTGTATCGTTTCTGAGATTTAAGTTTAAAATGTTCTCAGCTGCTGATAGTTTTATTTAATTAAGAAATTCTAGTGAAAAGTACCCGTGTTTATGAAAGCATGCATTGTCCAAAGTATTAGATTTGAAACCAATCACACATATGTATCTTTTTTAAATTTTAATGCTAATTTACGTCGAGCATGAAAACGTTCTGCAACCATGCAAGATAGGTTCAATGAAGTATGCAAATTTATCTGAAAGGAAAATAATTGGTTACATTTAATTAAGTTTAGGTTTGTGCAAACTTTCCAAACTCGACAAACGAATCCAAGCGTTTCTTAATTTCTTCACCATTTTAACTTTCATGGTTATTTTTAACTCCTCACAATCACTTTATCCAAATTGCTTATATTTGGTTCAGTATATAATTATTATATGTCATATACAAAAATAAGTATTATCTGGAATATTTCTTTCCATCAACATTATTAATATTAAATTAATTAGCATTATATTGCACAGCTTAAAAGTATAATATTTGTACTCCAAACAGCTTCAAAAATAAATACTCTATCACAAAGTCACTATGATTACCGCGTACTTTTATCAAGGTCATTAAATGGCATTATTAATTAGCATTAGATAGCGTTGTTATTTAACACTGCGTTGCGCAACTTATAGATATAATAATTTTACATGAAGCAGCTTTAAAAATAAATTTTTCAGCACAGAGTCACAAAAATTAGCGCGCAATTTGATCAATGTTAAATCTCGTTAAAAGTCACTTTAGTCGTTCTGACATACGGAAGAGGGTAGTGATATATATGATATGAGTATTAATAGTTAAACGTTTCAGTATGTATTTAATTTAACTAATTCGGTGGCGTAAAGGACAAGGGCTTACGGTAATGTATGGCATAATCGAAAATTTCGAAACATGCAAATGTATTATAATTTTCCTCCAGCAGGAAAATTGGTAGAGGAATTTTTTTCTGTCATAATTATGAAATCATTATCAAAGTAAAATAATAATCGAAGCTAAATAATTAATTATTAGTTTAATAATATTAATTTACTTAATATAGTTGGTTAATAATAATTTAATACTCATTAAAATCCAGTTTATTAGTACCCTCATGACGCAAAAGTCTTGAGTTTTAGGTCTTGATATCTTGATATTTGTCTGCATACTATCTTTCTATATTTCTTATATAAATATCTCCTTATATATTCCTTTATATATTTACTCCTTACTTACCTTCATGTACGTGTATTTTTTAAAGCCTCACATACGTGCACTTGTTAAATACATACGTATTTCAAAAGCAACTGATACGCGACCACTGCATATTACTTACAAGTATATGGAAACATGTATATACGTAATGATTTGTCTATTCGTTTACATACTAGCAAATGACCATTTATATTCAACACAAATAAAATTTACATGCCCTGAAATGAACTGATTTACACGCCGTCTGCGCAGTACATCAGGTTTCTTTTGCGTGTTGGTCATACGCAGGGATATTCGTTCCTTACTTCTATCGCGATATCGATGTGAATAACACAAAAGAATGATTTAATTTTTAACTCTTCTCCCGAATGCATGAAACAATTTCATTTTTTTTTTCGCAGAAATATTTTATTTTTTACGCTGCTTTCAGTGATATACCACGAGATAGGGGTGCCATTTAAAAATTTAAAATTAAAGGCCCGGGGATTAGGGGGCTGAATATAAATATTCTTTGATATTAAATCGGGACTTCTCCCTCCCCCCACGTAAATAAAAATTGACTTTTTTTTTTAATTTCTACTCAACTCGTATTAAGAGATATACAGTGTGTTGCCTTTTCAACTGAACACACGGCATATGAAGAACTAATCAACGATGGACAACTGAAATTCTCAACTGGATTCCAAGAGACCACCGAAGACCTAGAAAAAGTCCCCAAACTAGACGAGTGTATGAAATAAGGAAACGGGTTAGGGTGACATGAAAGCGAATTGCTCATGATAGACTCGTATGTAAAGCATTTGGAGCGACCTTCATCCAGCAATGGATAAATAATTGTTGAATATCATGATGATGATAATGATATGCATAACCAATTGTTCAGCCTTTACAAGAACATACTTAAAAAAAAAGCTAGATTCTAAGAAATGTGAAACTACTTCTCATACTGTTGCTTGCGATCTATACTATCTGCCAAGAACTACCCAGACTGATTCATAATGGCTGAATATGAAATGGATTTGGACCCTAATATCTGGTATATCCACATTTAGATTGGATTACTGCCGACACTGATTGAGGAAGACTTTGTACCAATTTACGGTTGGCATCAAATGGAATTCACCTCCATTCCTCCTGGAAAGTTCCACTTCCTTGAGTAACAGAATTTGGATGTATCGATCTGGACCTCAACCGCCGTCCCATTTTGTTTCAAAAGTTTTCGATGAACTGAAACTTCTCTGAACTGAGAACTGTGGGCGGGTCAAGGCAATTGTTGCACAATGCTCTCTTCATATTAGTCCATAACAGTTGCAATTTTGTTTATCGTTATCATACTGGTAATATTCGTATGTTCCTCAGGAATCTCAGTGTGGGAAGCATCTGAGTATTTATGTATGCATCGAACTGCAGCTTTGTTCGTGTTGCGCGCAGTTCTAATACTGAACTCCCTTTACATTTACTACCTATTACTTCAATTCATTCAATTTAACTGTTTTCGTATTCAGTTTTATTCAGGTAAACGATATTTTTGCTAAAGCTCGTACTATTTGTGATCTTCCCATGACTTCCGCAAACTCTCCGATGAAAGGTCAACAATCTGCTTCTTCATTTAATTAAACAGAACAAACAACGGGGGCGAAAGAGGAAACGGTATTCTTTCATCAAGGAATACTAAATTAGTTTCTTTTACTCTACAAATTGTTGTATCTTGTCTTTCTTCCAATTGAATTGTCAAAAATTGTTCCCTATTCTTCACAAAATATTTATTAGCACAGTATGTGCATTATAATAGTATTAATATAACTATTATTAACCTAAATACAAGCATATGTACGTAAAATGTTAAAAAATTTAAATTTTCTGAATTTACTTTATAAAGATGAAGCTTACAATATAATAATGCGATTTTATCTATATCAAATTAACATCACATGCTTAATATAACATATTTATACATACTAAATACAATTTGTAAGCAACGTTAAGTCATTCGTTGAATTGACTTCATATGCGCCTTTAAAATTTGATAACTCTCTATAAACTAAATTTAATTACAAATTAAAGGTTAAAATACGAAATTACAGTCGCCCTCCTCTTAATCAGGTCAAGGTTTATCGAAAACCAGCTTATCAGTGTAAAATCTACTAAAACAAAATTGCTCCCTGTAGATCGATGTTAATTGCCCCCTCTATAAAGGATAATTTTCACAGTGGTACCCAACAATCGAAGGAAGACTGGACAATCTTTGCATGAGAACCAGTGCTCGACAAACTCAGTCGAGGGATGGACATGAAAACGTCTATAAAATCATTCCAATACTGGGTTATACTTCAGAAATATCGATGTAATGATATGGTAATTACTATAAAACTCCTGTGTAACATGACGAAGCAGAGTTTTGACGATGTTTGACCTAATTGAAGGCTTTATCCATGCTATCGAATATAAACTTGCCTGGAAAATACTCAGATCTGTAAATAGCAGAAACTGTGGTGATTTAGACACTAGCTAAATTAGTGTCTGGTTTCATGCACCTCAAAACTTGAAGCCTAATATTTTCACCCGGGAATGTAGTGTTTAGCAATTCCCGATATTTTAGTTTAACAGGCGTTAAGTCAAGCACAAACAACAGCCTATCACAAACATTGAACTGTTATCCAAATTTGTTTTGTTCAATCACAATTTTAAAACGTTCCGTAACCCGTGCCAGTAACTCTGCAAACCGGGTTCTTCGGAACCGGTAAACAGCACTAGTATTTGATCTCCAGGCGGCGTGTACCACTCTGTAAACTCGTCTCCTCCTGATGTGTTGTAGTTCATCTGGTCGTTGGCAGGCGTACAGCTATGTCCATAGTCTCCAATGGCGGTGGTACCAACGACGCGCATTCGCGGCAGTTGTTGACTTCATCGCCGAAGTTCACGTGTTTGCGTGTTTTATGCCTCCAGATCCTCTCAGCAACTGACTGTGGTATATACCTGGATAGCTACTGAAACCGTCTTTCCGATACTATACGGTTTCTATATTCCATGTTGGAAATTTCCCTTGTTTCGGATGACTGTGAAAATTTTCCATTTTATTTTCTTATTTGAATTCTTTCCATTCTCTAAAACTGGTTCAGTGTCTTGGAATGTACGTGCAGTGCTTAAATCTAATAAAGAGCTATCGTATGAGATCAAAATCAACAGCGTAGCTACTCCATGTCTCGAGTTGCACTGACTGGAAATTTCCGCGGACTGTCAGATTGGCCGCTTTGTAGAACCCTGCTGCTCGCATACAGCGCATGCATGGTGACCCGATGTTTTGTGGAGATACCTATGGTGGCACTGCGGGCTGCGCCTTCGCGGCCGATGTGCTCGCACCGTTGTTGAATACGCCGCCGCCGTTCACATTTATACGTGTCCTGTTCCTCCTGACCCTCTCAGTCACTAACAGTGGTATATCTCTGGATAGCTCCTGAGATGCTCTTTCCGATGATTTACGTTACCTATATTTCATGTTGGCATTTGGCTACTTTTGGCCGACACTGGAAAATTTTTCTTTCTTCCTTTTTTTCCTAATTTTTTCATTTTCTAAAACTGGTTCAATGTTTCAGAATGCATACGAAGTGTGTAGATTTAATCGAGATCTATCGTTTGAGGTC
>QLNU02015003.1:117494132-117535274 GCA_006491805.2 Dysdera silvatica | reverse complement strand
CTATTTTTAGCTAAGCGTCCGGTAATTTTCATTCCATTTTGCATAATATAGTTTTGGCTTATGGGGGGGACGATCGCCCCCCCCTGGATCTGCCAGTAGTGTATAGCCTCCTAATATCTTCCTTACAAAAAGGTAGGAGTGGTGTTGGGGAAAAAGACGAATAACGTACTTTTAACTTTTTAAGTGTAAAATCTTTTCACATTATAATTCAAAAGTTTTTAAGTTTTGACATTATAATCCAAAAGAGAATACTTTAACTATTAATCTCGCATAACTAATAATTTATTTTTGGGTTTTCAGCTACCACCTCCGACAAGTTCCGCCACTAGGCATGTGCTTATCCCTCCGAAAATATCCGTGCATATTGAGAAAGCAAGACTAAGTTCATTCCAAAGGATAACATTCTTTAGTATGTATACATCATAGAGCTTTGCGGGATATTCCGCAACGTCTGTTTGTTAAAAACACTTAACGTTTCACTCAGTGCTATGCGGAACATCCTCAGAAATAATACCGACCAAGTTTCCCTCTAGCACCAGTGGTATCCAATAAAACTGAATTTAAATTTGTGGCTTTTTTGCCCTATGTTAAAAATACTACAGACAAAATTGGACTTATTTTGGCCAAACAGGGTATCAGACCTGTCTTTCGTTCCACCAACAAACTCCGTTATATTTCAATAAATCCAAAACAATCCAGAGATCCCCTTAAACCTTAAAACACCCAGGCATATATAAAATTCCCTATCAATGCGGTAAAAGTTATATTGGACAAACTGGTCGTCCAATTTGTACTCGATTTAAGGAAAATGAACGCCATGTTGGCTTGTAACAAACTAACAAGTCAGCGGTCGCTCAACACGCCATTGATTATAAACATCAAATTCTTTTTCATGACACCTCGGTTATTGCAAAAACTGATACATTATGGCCACGCTTATGCATGGAGGCCTTGGCCATTAAATCTGTCTTAATAATTTCAATAGACTCCGTTAATGTTCCATCAATTTGGAATTCTTGCCTAAAAATTCGAGCCTCTTTCAGTCAATCTAAACTCGCCACCCTCTGGGTCAATGAGAGACAACCTTCATCCAACAACCAATGAACCATCCTATCAAGGGGTACCAAGGAAAGCAGTGCTATAAATACGTCTCATATTTTTTACTCACTCATTTTCTGCCGAGCAACCAAGTGAAAGTCCTGCATTTTGCAGAGGGAAACTTAGCCGGTAACTACGGTAGAACGCCGATTTTCTGAACCGGTCGGGGCCGAAAATAGTTCGGATAATTGGACTTTTTATTGCGGAGTATATGTATTTATGCGCACTTTACTTCACACTTTATCCAGGCTTAGGACTGGCAGACTACGCTAGACCCCAGCGTTATGCTATTCAAGTATGAACGCCTTTTTTTAAAGTTTTTTTAATTTTCTTTTTGTTTATTTTGGATTTGATTGAATTTCTTAAAGTACCGAATCAAAAAAAAACACGAAATCGTTTTCGCCTTCAAGGAAAATGGTTTTTTTTTCTTGCAGCCATTTCACGAATCCTTTTGAGGTAGACAAGATGAATAGGGTCACTCCCTTCCTGACGCTCCAGCCACTTCATTGCAGTTTTTAAACAATTGAAAGCTTTAGCATGCCACAGACTTGCATCGCATGTTCAGTTTCACTTTGTCTTCTGTCGACAGATTTGCTCATCTTGAAGTGCAATTATGATTTTATCGTCGTTTAAAATTTGATATCCAGAATCATTTGCGTCTCTATTCAACCAGGACTGAAGCTCATTTTGATCATAGACTTTGACAAACTCAATTATTTTACTTTATGCCTGAAATCGTTGACTTCCCAATTTCGTACTCAATGGCTAATTGGCTTCCGCTTTCACCATTATTTAATCTCTTCAAAATCTAAGCTTTTCCACTTAATGAAAGAAGGACTTTCTTTCGTTTTCCCGACATTGCTTGGATAACATGAAGAATATCTTACTTCAACCAAATATGCTTAACTGCGCTTAGTGACGGATTGACTATTAAAGGCTTATTGACAACATTCCACTTTCTTTGTTCCTAACAAATTTTCCTGACCTAACCCCTCGACTCCCCTTCCTCTCTCCTTAGAGGGGGAAAGCCACGCCCTTCTTAGGAAAAATTCCTTTGCCCTCTGTTCGTTCGTCCACATTCAGTTTGCCCACAAAAACACCCCTCCACGCCGTGAAAACGATGATATTCAAAATGTTAGAAATAATATTTTTTGAGTTCGGATATTTAGACAGTTCGGAGAATCGGAGTTCAAATAATCGGCATTCTACTGTACTTCTGAGGCTGCTCCGCATAGCATGAAGTAAAACGTAAAGTGTTTTTAATAAACAGACGTGGTGGAATATCCCGCAAAGCTCTATGGTGTATATTAATAGACGCCGTGAAAGTCTTCGTGAATGTAATCTTTAATATGTCCAGTCAAGACTACAAACGTACGCCGTTAAATTCAATAACAAGAAATAATACACTGGCCACCAACCAATATATCAAAGAACGTAAAATGCGATGTAAATAGTGCTGGTAGCGCTAGCGTTCGTAAATCAATGATTCTTTATACATCGAAACTGTATTGCCGTGTTCTGACATCATATTGCATTAAAGTGCGATATGTGTAATATGAGTAGACGTCATGCTGCAGCTGTCTGTTCGCTCTGGCTTTGGAACTTGTATCCGCCCGCCTTCTGCCGCTCCGAGGCGCCCAGCACCCGTCATACGGGGTTTGGTGGATTTTCGTAGGAGCATCGACCTGCCTAGGGTTGTTCTTCCGTTCCATCCGTCGGTCTCTTTCGCTCTCCGGGGCGGATCACTCCTTAATTGGTCTACGGTTAACATTGAGTGACGACACCAATACGACAGTGCATCTCTTTATGCTGGTCGTCAGAGCCGACGAGAGGGGTTCAGCAGGGGCTGTAGCTCGGGGGGGCAGGATGAAGTCTAGGGGCCCACACTGTCAAGAACTTATGCTATTGGGGCCCCGATCCAGGAAAGTGGTCGCGGAGGTCGGTTGAAGTGAGCCTGAGGGGCCCGCGTTGGCTCTAGGCGTCCCTGGCGGTCGTGAATGATTTTCCTCTGGCCGTCGGAAACACTAACTGTCAAAATCTGTCTGAGATTACAGCACTGCCTACTGCAGCCATCCTTCCCATCAAAATCTATATTCATGCCAAAGGAGAAGAAAAGCTCAAAAGTTTTGTCCGCTAGCAAGCAACTGCATTGTACCTTTTAAATTATACCAAATTAAATCCATATTTTCCTCCCTATATCAGGAAACAAACTGCATCGGGCTCGTTACAAACGGGTACTACTATATATAGCGTAGATACCATAATTTTTTCTCGGCGCTCATTTAAAAATATTGGTGTCAGACAGCGTTTTACTGCTGTTGTTTAACTATATTGTTATATGGGTATATAATTTTGTTTCGCGCCAGATAAAGGCGAAAGAAATGCTGTCAGACGGTCCACTAATGGGCACCATATTGGCGACTGATATATCCCCACGAAACAACTATGTGTACTTGGGAATCGAACCTCAATCCAACAAGTCAGAAGATGATGCATATACCGAGTAGACCACTGGAATGGGTAAAATAAATTCCTCTCGTAATTTTAGAAGCAATTGCCAAACAAAGCAGAATTTATTATTGTTTATTAGTGAACATAAGCATTTGGTTATTGTACTGTGTATATCAAGGCCCCTCATATGGGGAGATGTAAGTTAACCCTTCCCCCATTTGAATGATATTATTAATTCCTCATAAGCTAAAAAATCCTATGAAACAGCCATTTTCAATAAAGCCCCTCTCTTTTTTAACTTCTGTGTACGGGTCTGAGAGAGAGTTCTCATCAAATCACGACCAACCGTACTTGATATACTAGAACTGTGCTTACCTGCCCCAGGAAGAATATAGTAGAACTTAGTAAGAAACGACGATTTCCCTCACCAACTGAAAAATCCAGTTACCAATGAAAACTGGGTTTAACGTTTAAACTAAATATTTGGCTAATACGTGTGCTACAATGCATATCTATTCTTATACTCCGATGCATAGCCAATGACTATACAGAAACAACAATCCCCATTTGATAATGATACAAGTTAAACCAGCATCAGGTTCAGTAAACATCATTGAGGATGTATACATGTACTTAGACTACTTAAGAAATCAATACGCTATTGCTTTTTGATTGGTATCCGTAAAAGTTAGTACACACACCTCTCCTCCCTCCGTTTCGTATCCTCTTAAACGACTGACAATTTTCCATCATTTCAAATTACTTGACTGATTGTCACCGCAGGGTGAAAAAATAAGGTTTTGATAAGCCATATAAAAGAAAATAAAATATCATTTACATTTTGCTGAGCGAGCACAATTAAGTTAGTGATAAGCCAGATCTTGCAGCTTTCCAAAATACCCACTTTCCGTTATTTTGGAGAACTAGACACAGTAATACATATGGTGGGAAAACCGAATAAATTCCACCCATAAATTTTAAACTGAAACATTCCGTAAACATACTGAAGGCTTTTATTTGTCTCTTGATGGCTTTGGTTCAGGGATTGAAGTGTAAATAAACTGAGCAATTATAAATTACTCTTAGCTTAAAAATCACTTTCAGAGATCGATCAACCATTGAACGGTTTTGAGGCATGAAACTTAAATATTTCTTTTCTAAAAGATACCGTATATTTAAAATGTAAAATTCGGTTATTTCTCATTGCGCTGAAAGAGCAAGAGGATAAATATCGCCTTGAAGCAAGATGAGAAACAAAATATTTTTGGCATGTTTACCCATCCATAAACAAAAAACGTGGTAAAAAAAAATAAAGCTGTCAAATGAACTTCCAATATAATTTGTCGTCTAGTACAAAATGGAAAGTCTCATTTTGTGGGATGGAGATTTCCCCGTCAAATAAATAAATCTCAATTATTTAGAAGGTTTAGTGTCTTTAGAATTTAAAATTTTAATCATGCTTTCAATAGCTATGATAGAAGACACGTGAAACTTGTATGTGCTTGAAACTTTTAAACGCGCGAAGGTTCTGAAGCATGTGAAGGGTTTTTAAAAGCAAAGAGAGCTACTTCCCAAAAAATTAAAGAAATAGGTCTGCTCTCGAGAGTAAACGACGCTATTACGGTTTTCTCTTTGGAGTTCTAAAACAATTAAATACATTAATGTTCTCTTTCCATTTGAAGCTATTAAATTATAATATAACCGCAAAATGAATGGGTGTGAAGAATGTATTCTTTCCTTAATATAAGTGACAGCCGTCCACAAAATACGCAATGCGAAGTCGCTACGAAGTTCTAAAGAAGTTTTATTATGTAGACCACGGAACTTCCTTCCAACACATACAAAGCCCCGTTATTTTATGGAATATTGCAAAATAGAACAAAATTATATCATTTGGCGCTGATAAATTGTTCCTTGAACTCAGAAATGACTGAAATGTACTAAGAATAGTTCTTAAAGACATCATACAATAAGCTCTTGTCCCCATAAAAATGATTTAAAACCTATTTGTTATTAGCCAACGTAGAGATGTTTTTCTGTCTTTAACTTCATTTACGTTTAATGAAACGTTCTTAAGAAACCGTCCCTATCCTTCCTAAATGCATTTAAATTCAAATTTCTTTGTTGTTGAACACACGCTTCAAAAACGCTAGATTTTGCAATGATTGTTGCGTTGCTGGCAAAGCTTAATCGTTTAAGCTAATGGAAATTGGTTTTAAATTAGTTTGCGGAACTTGAATTTTCTCTGAACTTTTAATTTGGCTTTCAAAATTTTCCATTGCTTTGATAAAATTAGTTGAATTTGCTATCCATTAGAGATGTTTGCCCATTTTTAAGTAAATGAAGACCGCTTAAACGTCTAGAAATCCTTTCTAAATGTAGAATAACCATTAAGGGCTTTTAATTATATTCGCATCGTTCGTAAGGAGCTACCTATAGCTTCTCTGAGAAATCTGAGAGCATTAAACTGTTATATATTTTCGCAATAAATTTTATATATTTTCGCAATAAATTTTATATATTTTCGAAATAGATTTTATATATTTTCGCAATAAATTTTATATATTTTCGCAATAAATTTTATATAACCCTGAAATAATTTATATATTTCGCAATAAATTTTATATTTTCGAAGCCATTTTATACCTTTCGAAATAAATTTTATATATTTTTCGAAAATAAATTTCCATATATTTCGAGAATAGAATTTTATATATTTTCGAAATAAATTTATATATTTTCGCAATAAATTTTATATATTTTCGCAATAAATTTTATATATTTTCGAAATAGATTTTATATATTTTCGCAATAAATTTTATATATTTTCGCAATAAATTTTATATATTTTCGCAATAAATTTTATATATCATTTTCACAACTAAGGGGGTTGGAGTGACTAACCGACCCCCCACTATATAAACAAGAATTATACGTGAATGCTGCGTGTATTCGGAAACAGTGACGGGTGAGGAGTCTGACGTCACTATAGACTTTGAGACTAGCTATTCCAATGATGTTAATTCTATACAAGCATAGAGTTTTCGGAATAGATGTCATAGTAATTAACTTTTTCAACCGTCGGTCGAGGTAAAAGAAAATTCTCAACGTTTATAATACCGTTGAAAATGTTATTTCTTTGAGCACATATATGTATGTAGCATATAAATAATATATGTATATATACAATGGAACCTGACTAAATGACCACCATGGTAAATTAACCACTTGAATATAAGGACCATTTTTTATAAGAGAGAGAACTGGTAGGAAGTTAAGGGTATACCAAAATCTGTCATGTATAGTTTAGGGTATACTAACATTTTAGTATACCCTAATTTTACATCATAAAAAGGTGGTCACCTGTCTACGATGATCATTGCAGTCTTGTCCCAAAGGTCCAGTCACTTCAGGCAGGTTCCACTCTATATATGCATTTTAATTGAAAAACTTAATATGAGGATTATTCAATATATCAATTAATCTAATTATGCAGATTCTGGCACACAAATTCTGCCAAAAATCAGCATATTATAAAATTATTTTAATACATTGATCATAACTAAATACACCGTAAAAAAACATTGTAAAAATCACTATAAAAATATGAAAAAAGCAAAATTTTTCTTCAAACCACAACCATCAATAATAAAAAGATGCACGATAATTCAATATTTTAACACATTTTACACAGTTTTTAGCAATACGGACATGATTCTTCATCAGGGAACCGTATCACATCCGCATTGCCGAGTTACAAGCTTGTTTTTTCTGAGAAGCTCAGAACAGCGGCGTGTTTTCCCCTTTTCTTTTAACATGGCCGCCCTGTCTCCTTACCTCCAAATAGGACCGCGGTTAGCACAGCAGGCGGCAATGTTAAAAGAAAAGGGGGAAAACATGCTGCTCTTCTGGGCTTCTCAGAAAAAAACAAGCCTGTATCTTGGCAACATGGATATGATACGGTTTCCTGGTAAAGAATCATGTCCGTTTTGCTAAAAAACTTTGTAAAATGTGTTAAAATATTGAATTATCGTGCATCTTTTTATTATTAATGATTGTAGCTTTACTAAAAAGTTCGCTTTGTCATATTTTTTTATAGTGGATCAACGTAAACCTATCAAAATAATTATATATATAAATATTTATATTAATTAAAGTTACTATTAGGGTTATTAATGGGGTCATTATTAAGGTTTGTTCCCTAAGTCTTAAGAGGTTCAGATTCCTCGAAAAACTGCAGGTCCCGGCCAAGCATTCTGCCCTTGCCCCTCAGAAAAGCAAGAAAACCCCTACGTGTTAACTAGAGCACCAGCTAGTGATTAGCGGGGTGGTAACCGGAAGCTGCTTTGTGAGTATCCGTAGCGACATCTGGTAATAGAATAACCGTGCTTATTTATAGCCACTGGATGTATACTGATATTTTATTATGAAATAGTTTCATAAATCGTTTGTGTTTTACGGCGCAAGGACAAAGAAAGTACTGATGCGCCAGGTCCTACAGTTTCCCAAGAAATACAAGTCCCTGCTGCCAAGAAAACCAAACCCCGGACCACGATGAGCAAAAATATAGCGCACGTTCTAAAATATCCCTGGGAAGTCGAACCCGCTGCCGAGTTATGGCACGATAACCGAATACGTTACCACTTCGGTACCTAGAGCGCTTAGATTTATAGGCCGACGAATCAGCCGCCATTTTGTTGTACAATTTCGGTACCATTTACCAGTTTTCGATAAAGGTTTTCAACTTTGGAACGATGATCGCTATTTTGGCATAAAAATAATCAACAGTCTACGATCAACCTAAGAATGTGAACTTTGGCGCAACTTTTAAAATGTTCCAATAAATACAATTTACAATCATAACTTAGGCATCAAAATGGCGGATGTGCCAGCTCTTTTAACGCTACCATAAACAGTGGACCTACAGTTTTCTAAGGAATCTGAACCTTTTAATTACTAAGGAACCAACCCCCGAACTACTAGCAGGTTTTTTGGTTTTGAGGAAGTCGAACTCGGATTAACAGCACACTAAGTGACTGCGTTCCCAATGCGTACCCACAGGGCTAGAACGCCTAGAATTTAAGCCGACTCATCAGCCGCCATTTTGTTGAACACTTCCGGTTTCATAACACAACGTTTGCCATTGGAAAATTAATAATCCATTTTCTTCCTCTTACAGGATCAATTGCAGATCTAAACATTATTTCTCGAGTGATTTGAACAATTTACAGCGGCACACACCCATTTCCCCCACCCTATTTGATTGAAAATAACACACTCATAAATCACTCAGTTTTAACATAGCAATGAATGAGATCACGTGATACGATGGCATCAAAATGGCGGATGCGACAGTTTCCCTTATTTTAGGAGACTTACATAGGGACATTCATACATGATAAAGTCAGCTTCAGATGAAATCCGCTATAACGTTCAAATAGTGCATAAATTATATAAAAAAAAATTTTTTTTAGTTGCACCCTGCGTAATATGGGGAAATTTACGGATTTGCACTCGTTTTGAACATTTCAACCTTCATAATTTCACAATAAAATGAAAGTATATGGATACCCCAATATAGCGCAGTATAGTCCATATGCTCTTGCGCCATAAAAATCCAAACAAATACATCAATAATGGGCATTATTGTGCTCTATTTATGGGTGTTATTGTGCTTTATTTATGGATATTATTGTACCCTAAAAATAGGTATTATTGTATTTCTATTAATAGTTATTTTTGCACCTGCCATTAATGGACTTCAGTGATAGTAGTACATTAAGTACCATTGAAAGCTTAAATTTTTCGTGCAGAAAATTCCCAATTTGCATCTTAAAAATAATCCATCGTGGAAATGGGCTCGCGTTCAAATTTTATTTCTGGGTAAAACAAGTCTCCTCAAATTTTACATTCATTCATTCATTGCTAGAAGCCCCGGGATATGAAGGTATAAGCAATTTTCAAGCACCCGTTTCGAATTTCGATCCGATCCAAATTTTCTAGAGCTCTAAATTCCGTTTCGAGAAATCCTGTTTTCGAAATGGGATTTGTTCAGGCGCAAAACAACTAATGCTCAACCACTGAAAACCACGAGCATTTTGAAATATATGTGTATTGATTTTAAAACATTGTTTTAGGAACCTGGGTCCTTTCACCAAGGTAATGACATCAGTAAACAACGTTTTCTCTAGGTGTGTTTTACCAGCCATTCTTGAAAACCGCAACTTGCATTTTTCTCAATTTCCGAACCTAATTATATTCAAATAGATGCTTTGAAACTGGAAATTATGTTCCGCAGGTAATAAGAAATGTTTTTGTATATAAATTGATGAAGCTGATGGATTTACCATCAATAATTAACTCTCACTAAATACTGGAATAATTCAACGGAATTAAATTATAATACTGAATAATTCAACGGAATTATATTACCGGAATAATTCAACGGAATTGAATTATATTACCGGAATAATTCAACGAATTGAATTATAATACTGTATAATTCAACGGAAATTGAATTATAATAATGAATAATTCATCTATAATACCGTATAATTCAACGGAATTGAATTATATTAATGAATAATTCAACCGAATTGAATTATAATACTGAATAATTCAACGAAATTGAATTATAATACCGAATAACGGAATTGAATTTTTCCTGACACTGAATAATTCAACGGAATTGAATTATAATACTGAATAATTCAACGGAATTGAATTATAATACTGAATAATTCAACGGAATTGAATTATAATACTGAATAATTCAACGGAATTGAATTATTAATCAACAATTAATCAATCATTTAATCAAATTTAATTTTTCCGTACTTTAATTATTATTATTGAATTCATTAATGATTTTATAATTAAAATTTTATGTAAATATTAACTATATTTTCAATATAGTAATCTCTCTCTTACTATTGACTTCCAAAGGACTAGGAAAAGACGTCTTATTATAGAAAAGGGCGTCATTTAATAGAAAAAGCACCATTTAATAGAAAAAGACGTTAATTGGAATCTGTATTATTCTATGCTGTGCAGTATTTTGAGGGATCGGAAATTATCGTCGATAAACAGGAATAATCGCTAAATAAAATTCTTAATTTAAATAAAACAGGAAATTTGATCTTTCCCCCACGGTAGCTTGAATATATGGAAATTTATTACTCGTGTTTGAAATGTCAAGTCTGTAGGAAATCCCCGTTTTGCGCCATTTCGCTTTCCGTCATTCCACTTCAACGCCTCATATGATCATGAGAATTAATCTATTCCGAGATAGTCAATTTACTCATGCGTCAGTCGCGACATGTAATTTTATTTATAATTTTGTAAGTTTAAATCGCCAAAAGTTTTCTCTTCGATATTTTTAATGCATGATAATGTTATATGTACATTCTTGATAATTTGAAACGCTTACTTTTGTTAATTTGATTACGAGGTGGCAGCCACCAGTGAGTAGCCATATCATGTTGAACTCTTTGACGGTGGAGACTCCGATGAATTACTCGGATTAACAAATCAGTTCTAGTTTTTCTGTTTGTATGCCGTTCTTAGAAAGTTACAAATAAGCTTCCTGAATAAAACTTGTTCAATTGCCATTATGTGATATATATCAAGACATTTTTACCATTTTAATTTTAACTTATTCTCATTTTAAAATCAAATGTGCGTTCACACCTTGTTTGCCGCAGAATGTCGCTCGCTGTCCTTGCGCCATAAAATACAACAAACCAACCAAATCACCAACCAACCAACCTTTACTTTATATCAATATCTATCATAATTTTTCTTTATATCAATATTTGTCATAATTTTTCTTTATATCAATATCTATCATAATTTTTCTTTATATCAATATCTATCATAATTTTTCATAATATCAGTATCTATCAATATTTTACTTTCTATCTAATATCTCTCTTGTCTTTTGTGTAGAATCATCTGTACGAAAACAATTTAAAGCAACTGGTGAAAATCTTCAAATTTCCACTTTATTTTTCTGAATCAATATAATTATTATTATTTTTCTCAATTATTAGTTTAAATAAACTGCATAGTGTATTTACGAAATTCTACATATAATAGAACTATACTTGTGATTTCTTGAATTTATTTCCGATGAATCTTAAGAAATAGTGCATTTAAAACATATTGAACGTCATTGGAACTTAAATTCGGATTTTCTAATTTGTAGACAGACGCGATTTTGCCACCGTCGAGCTATATATTTAAAATAATATGCATCTTTGTATTTAACATATTATGCTAATAAAAAGGGATTAAATATAATGTGTGTGAAGAATACAGGCTATATTTTTATTTTGTGTATAATGATGCAAATACAAACACATGGATAAAAGGTCTGCATCTAAAATATCTAATTGTAGACTCTTTTTGCTCACACTCCAGACCTATAAAAAGTCTCATAAACGTTGGCTGAAAAATGTTTCCTTTTTTAGGTCACGATCCCTTTTTATATCTAGAAGACATTTCTCATGTTTTGGCGCTGAAAGAAACTGGATCTTTTCGAAAATATCGCCACTTTAATACGGCTAGCAGTTTTACTTAAAAGGCAAGGCTGTCAGGCGAAAAAGTCAAAGCAATTGATCAGTTTTGAGCACGAAGCGAAACCGTCGCCTTCTTTTGTTTTAAATTCAAGAAACAAATCAATTTCACGCTCTTCATTCCATCAAAATGTCTAAGTTTTTTTTCTTTCAGAAGCTGACAGCCCCCTCTACACTCCAGATGCAACTGATTGGTATGCTCTTATGAAAGTGAAAGCTTTTATCTGTGAATTAAATTATTGCATTTAAATCACGCATAAATTAGGGACAACAACAACAAGAAGGAGGAGAAGGAGAACTCAGAAGAGGAAAAAATTGAAATTTATATCATTACAAATTCCACGAATAGTGGACCACGAATAGTGGAAATATGGACTCCAGCGACAGAAGTTGTTTTATCGACCCACATTTTTCAAGCTCAAACCATGTATAATGCATTATCGCAATATTTAGTGTGCCGTCAATGGGCATTGTCCCCCTATGGGTTCGAACCAAAGGCAATTTCATTGGAACCGTTTTTTAATTCGAAGACCAGAGAGGTGATGCCGCTATCTTCGTATACATGTTATCATATAGCTGTAGTATATAACACTAGCTTCAGCTTAAAAAAGCGGATTATCAAAACATCGCTCAGCTTTAGTCTTCCCATAAATTTATAAAAACACTGCTCGGAGTCTTTCTGCATTAACTATTCACTATCCCTCTGAAAGGCAATTATATCCCGAAAAACAGAGTCTAATACTTGAATATGCTGATTTTCATCAAATAAAAACCGCAATCAGAATGACATAAAAATGAGAGACGCTAAAAATTCACCAGAATTGTCTACTATCTGTCATCCATTGTAGCTGCTTGTATTGTGTGATTTTTTTCTCAAGCCAAATCTTGAAAATTATATTTTAGGAAGATCGTTGGATGCCTTCGGAGACTTATTATAGCAAAAGGGAGAGAAAGAGAAAGAGATTTGTTTATACAGCTTTAAAATAGGTACCTTGGTGGGGGGGGTGCGTCCCCCTTCGGAATTTTTTTTATTAAAATTATTTAATTTCTTGAGTGTACATTTATAGGGCATATTTTACTGATATTGGGTAAAAAATGATTTGCAGCTAACTTGCTTTTTAAGAATGTACAATGCGCTGAAAAAGGATGTTGACCATCTTCCATACTTGTTGTTAAGCTTTCCGCATTCTTTTTTATTTTTAATATTTTATCTTGTTAAAAATAAAATAGCAAAACAGTTTTTTAGGGTATTTTTTATCTTATATAGAGCCAGAGAAGAAAATTTTTAATTGATATTTTAACAATATTTCGTAATGAGAAACATAAAACAAGATAAAATGTGTACTTAAAATTAAAATATCAAAATTCTGTTCAGAAAGTTTTTTTTTATATCTGTGCATATTATATATTTGCCAAAATTTCATGACAATATCTTGAGAGGCTTAAAAGCCTTAGCATTTTGAAATTGCAAAAATTGCAAAAATGAAATTCCGAATAAATTGAACGTAAAGAAAGAGATGCGAAATTTTTTTATTATTGTTATATACCATTAGTAAAAATTTCTACATGATGGTGTTCCGCTTGACCTAGAAACAAAATTTTGGTCTTATTAGATTTGTAAAGATTCATATTTTTTTTAAGCAAATAATTTTTTTCAAGTTTGGTCATTTTTGGGGTACAGATCCCCTTTAATAAAGTGGTATGGGAAATGTAGCAATGAGAAATTTAGTTATTAATTCAATACTCCTTTAATACATTGATAATTTAAATAATACGATTTACAGATTTGAGTGTTCTAGTTTAAATATAAGGAAAAAATAACACCCCTAAACAACTCTGTTCTCCAATTTTTTCATTCTCAAACAAAACACAATTAAAGATTACAAATCGTGCTACTGAAATTGAACTGACTCATGTTGTTATCAGAGTATATCCATGCTTGACATGCGACTCCGGAAATGTTTAAATTTAAAAGTGTATGGGTGTCGGTTTTTCCTTTTTTCTGGATCCATGAATAATTTATAATTGAGATCTCTTTCTCTCCACCGTGCTTTTGAAAAGTCTCGCAACAAAAGGAAGCAATTTTAAAGTGAATTCGCTTTCCCTAAACGAAACAGAGCAGAAACAAAAGACCCACATGCGCCTACAATTTCGTGCTCCCCGCGGCAAAACCGGAGAAACCTTGCAGCACCACGAACAAACAATGACTCGCAAACTCTTATCCTGTGGTGAAAGCCAAGAATATTTACCTTTGTTAAGCCCAATTCCCCTATCTCTTGTACTTAATTCAAAACTCTGCAGATTTTCTTCCGTGAAGTCGGCTTATCATTTTTAAAATTTATGATGTTTTGAATATTTTATTTAAACGAACAAACAATCTACATAAAAGAAGCACAAAACAAAATACGCTATCAATTCCAATCTCCCGTCTGCGCTATCAAACCATTCCCAAATGAATTTGATTTGAAACCTATTAACCCAATAATCTAATGTTTTAAATAATTTTCAACATTTTTATTTCGAATATATAAATGTAGAAAAAAAAACTACCACAATCGATTTCCTTAAGTCTTGAATATGAATCCTTTTTTGATAAAAAAAAATTTGAAATGAAAAAAAAAATTCATTTTTTATATGTAAATAATTTTATTCAATGAATGTTGGCTTTCAACCAGCATACGAGGAGTTAACAACAGTGGTATAAGTCACAGAAATGAAATTTTTGAGTTAAGTCCATTGAAGTTAAGTCCATCCTGTGGGGTTGCCAAGTTGCCTACAACACTGGTATATGTCCATAGAGTAATCAATTTTTACAGGATGGCACCACGTCACTGTTGGCCAAAACGAAACTTGCGTTTGCTTGGACACAAACCCTTTCGTATCTTATTTTAAACAAAAATGAACTTGTACCACTGTTGTTTCCAAGGCCTCATATATTATGCTATACAATGAGAAAAATTACATGGCGTACTTTAGACGTGGAAAACAATATTTACATGAAATTTTATTTAATTCTCATTTAAAAGTGGCATTTTGGCAATGGTTGTTGCTGGGTGAGAATATAAACGAAAATGGCTATCCTTTTGGTAATTTTTTTTTTTTTTGTAATTACAGGATAATATCCTGGAATAAGGTAGTTGACCTTTAGTATAATGGCTGAACCTCTGTATGCTTCAAAATTATCGAGATAAATCTATTGAGTATAGAATTATATTTAACTATTATCTTAAATTACAAATTAAATCCAAATTACGGTGTAGCTGAATGCGAGTGCGAGTTTATAATAGTTAACTAACCTACTTTGAAGGACTTTTAAAAAAAAAAGTTATAGTGCTTGTTTTATTACATTTTTTTTTCTTTTTTTGAATTGTACTGAATCGAGGTATAATCATTAATAAATTGCACAAAATTATTCATTTTGTGAAATATATGCGAAAAATTATAATTTAAGCCCGAAGTTGCTAAACACGTCAAACCTCCTAACCAATAATAATTACACTGATGGCAAAATGTTCTCAGCTTCATTTTACATGAATGAACGTTAAGCATGTAATAAATGAAAATGATGAGAAAATTTTGATCAATTTGTAATATAAGCGGAACACGTTTGTCAACTCCCTCAAAATTTTTAAAAGTGCACATGCAGCTAATGAAAAGTGGTATAACTTGATTTCTACTGCATTTAATTTTTAACTTTTAATATATGACATTTATAATAATATAGGAACGTTACGTGCAAAAAAGTCAGAGCCACGGAAAGGAAAGCGGTTTCTGATGTCTGGGGATTTATTTATAGAAAAAAAAGCATTTATGATATTATTTCAATTTTTAGCCAAAATGGGCCATTTGAACGAGTTTGGTTGATTGATTGATTGTTTGGCTTTTTTATGGCGCAAGAGCATCTGGGCTATACTGCGCCAAACATGGTAAAATCAAAGACTGTAGAAACGAGTTTGGATACCTTATATCCAGAGTACACTAAAAAGTAAATACATGCATTTTTGCCGAGAACCTTGAGCAAGTGCCTACTCAAGGCAACGGTAATACATGCAGAAGCTTGCTTACTTGCTTGCTTTTTGGTTTTACGGCTCAAAGACTACAGTGGTCATGCTGCGCCGGGACCTACTGTTTTCCGAGGAATCCGAACCTCTTAAGGCCTAGGGAACCAAACCCCGGACTACAGTGAGCAGTGCGATCTTTATGAGATCTCTGAGTAAGCGTTCTTTTTGCACTGCTGGGAGTCGAACCCGGATTAGCCGCGCAATAGGAGAACGCGTTACCACACTGCGCCACCGCAGGGCTTTTACATGCAAAAGATCCGTTTGGTTAACCTAGATTTCGATTTACGCGACACTCGGGTGTGTATTCGTATCTGTACTGTACAAAATGCTACCTAAATAAATTTATATATTAGGGAATAAAAGTATGAGAATATACTTGGAATGGATATATAAATGAGTTAAGAATCATTTTTTATCGAAATTTTTTAGGCGTAGTAATGTTACCGCCGGTGTTTTGGCATGGTTAAATGGTGAAACGTTCGCAAAAAAAAAAATGTTTTCCGCGTTCGGTAGGGCACGATCCCACGATCTTCTGCAATCCGGGCAGGAGCTCTTACTAACTGAGCTACGGACGACAAACGTTCAATCCCTTACAAACGTATTTAAAGCGTATTTTCCTAAATCGATTATTTCGCCGAATGAGGCAGTACATGGACTGCTTTTTAAACCTAATTGCGAAGAGATCGGTATTAAATTCATCGAAACGCCCTTGTAGCAGATATATTTATACAAGTCGAACACTACGCAGATTAAATTAAGAAACAATTTTTATTAACATTTTTTAGGCGTTGTAATAGTAACGCCGATGTTATGGCACAGTTAGATGGTGAAACGTTCGTAAAGAAAGGAATGTTTTTTGCGTCTGGTGGGGGCACGGTCCCATGACCTTCTACAACCCGGACAGGAGCTCTTACCAACTGAGCTATGGACGAAAAACATTCAATTCCTTACGAACGCATCGTGGAATCATCCCTTACCTGACGCGGAAAACATTTCTTTCCTTGGCCAACTTTTCACCATCTAACCATGCCATACCATCTGCCGTTAATATTACTACGCCTAAAAACGTTGATAAAAATTGTTTCTTAATTTAATCTGCGTAGTGTTCTCCGTATATAAATATAAATGGATATTCAGGGCATAATCGGACTAATAAATTTATACCTGCACAACATAAAACATGGCCTCAGCTATTCATTCACTTGATAGAACATTTTAATTTTAGTCGAAGTAAGTTTTATTGCCACTTTCAAGAAGTGAAAGAAAGATTGGAAACAATCAAACATTTTCATAAATATGCAAATACGATGTCATCTTACTCGTGCCAGAAGGAATGTCATTTATCAGGCTTAACGCTTGCTGCTGTCATTTCATGGACATTGCTTTCAATTAGATGCCCTGACTAAGGCTTTCTTTTTGCTTTCTGCTCTTTCTACTTTAATGCACTTTTACTTTTTGCTTGCCGAAGCTTAATTCAATTCCAGCTTGCCCATTACCCACTTTGCTTTATTATCTACGGGCAATTGCCGAAAATCAAATTCCTAATTGTTGTTTATGACCAAAAAAGAAAACTCCTGATGCCGGAAAATCATTATCTGTTTGCGAGAAAAAGTATTATCAAAGGTTTGCCATATGTTCTTTACCGGCTTCGTGCTTCATGTACCAATGCGCGTTGAAGACATTTCGGTTTATGCGGAACAATCCAGACATTTCCGGGACAAGGAAAGAGCCGCTTTATTAAAGCTCAAACAACTTTCCCGAAGTTTATTTTATTCCCCGATCAGGAAATTCCCGGACGCGGGAGTAATTAGAATTTAAACGTAAATCAGTTCGATGCTTGAGCAGAACCTTCCATGGCCTGAGAATTAGAGGAACAACAAATTTGGAAAACTGAGAATAGTTTTAGGTCGCCTGTTCATTTACGTTAAAAATATTTTTGGTCGCATATATTCTCTGTGGTTAAATATTTTAGGTCGCAGATTGTCATTATGTTGAAAAATTTTAATTATATATATAATCATTATATTAAGGTAATTTTGGTCGAATGTTCAATTATTTTAAATTACTTGAAATAGCATGCACATCTAGTTATTTTGTCGACATATTTTAAGACGTACATAGTCAGTATATTGAAATATTTTAGACTATACCTAGTCATTATGTCAAAATATTTTAGAATGTATCTAAATTAGAATGTGCTGCATCTCCTATGGCCATTATAATGGAGTATTTTGGATAGAATACCCAATTATTATTTAAAATTATCTGAAATCGCATATATATCATCATCATGTCGAAATATTTTGTAGATGAGGTTCTTTATTAATATGTTAAAATATTGACTAGTAATATATTTAAAACTTACTTTAAATGGCATATCTAGCTAATATGTCCAAAATGAAAAGATGAACACACACACTCTGGATAACCAATGTGCCAAACAAATCCTTAAAAATATCATAAAAACTAGTCAAATCATTCACAAAAACGGTGCCGAAGAAATCATGAAGTGAAGAACATTATTGATGTAAGTTATAATCTCTTCCAGGAGATCTCCATGGACACAAATGGTCTGTGCTCTGGAGTAATCGCAACTTGCGAATATAGTGACATTTCACCGCTCACACCTTTTTTAAAACAACTTAGCTCTCAGATGATGACATTAGACTAAAAAAAATTGCCATATAACGAAGTATCCCAAGTATCTTGATTGCCGATTTCCTGAGCTTTAGACAAAACCAAATGCATTAACTTTGCTCATTTCTGTTATTCATCGTGGAATCATAGACTAATTCAAACTGGTGAACATAGAAACGACTGTGGTGCGGGTTCAGCATAAAGACATTTGATATAGTGGCTCACTAGACTTGTTGCCAAAACAACATCATGTGCTGTGCTACTTATATCTAAAGGCAACCGATTAATCGGTATAGTCCCCGAACTTTAATAAACATTCCTACAATAATATGTCACGGAATAACCAAATACGGAATCTAAAATGGGTTTACTTTAATGGTAGGAAACTTGTGAAAGGATTAAAGCAAAATATACTTGCAATAAATGCATCTACACAATTCTTACTTCAAACTCTAATCTTACATTTGATTCGTGAAAGTCAGGAAAAGAAATGGCTATACTACTCTCTGAATTCAAACAACGGATCCTAGGACTGGTTGATGGATGCTATGAACGCCACCCGGTTTGCTTTCTGTGCTTATTGGAGTAGCTAGCTTCGAGTTCTGAAAAAGTGTAGCAGCCAATGCGCTGGTATTCTTGCGATATAAAGCATATGTTAAAAAAATAATTCAAACATTTTTGGTGGGAGCTAAATCATTCCGTAGAAACTTTATTTTGAAAACTTTTTTTGCAAATATATTTGTCTGTCTGAAAGCCAAAGTCTTTATTTTTAAAAACAGATTTCGATGATAACTATAACATTAGGTTGTCTGTCCAATTCAATTTCAAACTTTCCTGACTTTTCCAGGTTTCCAGACCAAATCTTAATCGATTTCCTGTCGCTAATTACAGTAAACAACACACAACGCATTAAAATTTGCGTAATAAAAACAAGTTTCAAGACCATAAAATCCACTAACACAAACTCCAAAGTCATTTATAACTTAATTACGGTGCACTTACAAATGCAAAAATCTGTATTTAAAACATGCATTTTTTTAGAATGAAAACTTGCATTAATTAAATATTTACGATGCTTTAATTCGGCCGCTTTTGAGTTCGTTTTAAAAATGTTTTATATAAGCGTAAAGCTGATGTTTTATCTTCTATTTCATTTAAAGTAGGCTATGTATGATTATACACACATATATATATATATATATAGTGTGTGTCTTTGCGTCTGTAATGTAAGGAAAGGAGATCGGTATAGTTAGAATACCATTACGGATTAGATAATTTAGCTAAAACACTTTTTTTTAAAGTTTTAATTACATATTTGGCAAACATTTTCTCCTAAGAAATATATGACCTTAATAATTTTATATAAATTATATTAGTTTTGGTGCAAAAGGGTAATTTTTGGAAGAAGTTTAGTCAAAAGTATAAGTTTTTCAAAATTTTCAGTATGCAATGTGGTACGAAAAGCATAGTTCGAGAAAAAAATTTAATGAGCTATTATAATGACGAATTTCAAATTTCCTTGCCTTATGCCTTTTTATTTCGAATTTTTTTTTTTTCTGAATTTTCCAGACAGATAAACTTCCCTAACTTTTCCAAATTCTTCATGTGTTCCAGGTCCTTAGACACCCTAAACATGTAATAATGAAATTAATGGATGCTACAATAATGGAATAATGGATGATAACAATAATGGAATAATGGATGATAACAATAATGGAATAATGGATGAACAATGGATGATACAATAAGAAAACATGAGAGAATTTGCCGTTTAGAAATCATTCTTTTCTTACTTATGATTTAGATAAAATAATTGTAAAATCAAACCGTTCTCTCAGACTTTGTCGAGGAAAACAGAGCGGAAAATAAGCAAAACAATGAGAATTTCCTATTGCTGGAAAGAAAGATAACAAACTTTATCCAATAAAAAAATTCAAAATTCTTCGGAAGTCGAACTTTTTGAAGGATAAAGTATAAAGTCAAACGAAAAAGCTCTTTTCGGATAGAAACGCAGCCAAAAAAATTACTACCAAATCAACTCGAAACGGTGATGCTTAGATTGTGTTGGAGGGTTTAGCTCCAAAACTTAAGACGGTGTGTTTATAAACACTCGTGTGGCATCCTTTACGACTCATGTGAACCATTAAAGCGCCTTTATTCTGGAAGATTTGAGCTGATGTGCTTCTCCGTATCACAATACCTTTCGTTAACCATTTTGTTTTTCGTACAACTCTTGTTGCTGTTACCGACATTATTGCTGATGCAGGTGAAAGCCAGAACTTTCAATGATTGACACACCAGACGTTAAAGGGAAGGATTTCATTGGATAAATGTGATCGCTACTATCAGTCCCAGCCTATCGGATCTTACGGATTTTCTCTTTTCTCCCTTTTTTCTTTAGTTTCAGGATTTCCCCCCTTTATCTCGCTTTCACTATTCGAGCAATGCAACTCACTTTAGAGGCCTCAATAAAACCAGCATTAGAATGAGACGCATGCGTTTAAGTTTCTCTTAACTCTGATCTTTACGGAAGACGGGTATTTTTTCCATTCTTCTCGGGGTTAAGGCTTGAAAAGTTGGCCGATAAAAGTTTTACGTCAGTTACTATTAAACACGTGAAAAGAAGCGTTTTCTCCCGAAAAGGCATCCTGCACATGTCAATAAAACCAAAGTCCATGGGCAATGATAAAGAAAAATAAAATAGAAAATTTTGCTGAAAATTTAGAAATATATTTTTTAAAAATGAACTTCTATTTTATTTTCCCAATAAAAAAATTCACCAGAAGATTAATTAAACATTCAAATACAGCAATGATAAATCGCACATATTTCACTAAAATGATGACTAAAGTTTTTCCGATGTTAAAGAATCAGATTTTGAAAAATGGACCTACATTTTTCTGAGAGAATCTGAACTTCATGGGACCTAAGGAGGGGGAACCAACTCGCAGAATATAATGGCAAATTAGTTAGTACGCATTTATTTGTTCGTATATTTACTTGTTTGATTTCTTGTGCTTGCTTGATGGTTTGATTATTTGTTTTTTATTTGTTTGTTTCATTTTAAGACAATTGAAGGTCGATCCCTAATTAAATACACGCTATGGGAACGTGTTATCACTGTTCCGTTTCAGGGATTTTGTTTATGGAGAATTTGGACATAAAGCAAGAGACTGCGTTGATCTAAATTCCTTCGTCATCAAAATCATTTCTTCTGAAATCCAAAATTAAAAAAAAGTTCGGACCTTCCTTTTCATGCAAATATATGTATTAAGTCTTTTATTAAAAAGGGTGGAACAGAAAAAACAAGCTGTTTCTTAAAAAAAATTGTCTTAATTTTTTGAAAACGAAATTTTAAATATTTGTTTTTCTTTTAATTAAGAAAGATTTTCCTTCCACTGATTAAATTAAGTATTCAAAACATGCATTAGTAAACTAAATACATCTTGGGCTAACAAAATTTTAAAGTTTTTTTTTCGCTTATTAAAGAGCGAAATCCCGTGGGAAAACAGGCTATTAAATTATTTTTCCCACTACTCTCCGTTCTTCCTGAAGGAAGATTTACCCCGCCAGACAGCAAGGACCATAAGTGGGTTAAAAACACCATGAACACCTTTAAACTCTAGCTAAGTAATAAGAACATTTGGACATTATCAAAAATCTCATGGACTCTTATCAGCCCTAATCATTGTCTGTCCTTTTTTTAATTAAAAGCTAAAAAATTCTGTTAATTTATCCTTTAGAGAAATATAGCTCCTTTCAACCTGTTGTAAAGAATTTTTGTGAATTATTTATATTTTCTATCTTATTAGAATTATTCTTTAAAAATTTATGTTTTATTTCATTTTACAATTATAATCAAGAAACAAAAGTCCAATTACTTTACCTGTACAGAACTGATAGCTATCCTACGAATAATTTGGGTAAAAACTTTTTTCTGAAATCAACCCATACTCTCTAAAATTCTTTAAAAAAAGAGTGAGAAGTAAGGAAAGCAAATCAAGATTTTTCAACTAAGAAAAAAGGCTAAAAACTAACAAACTTTTACCAATACAAGTCTGGATTTTTTCATAAGCCGTAGTTTTCCAAGAAGAAAAGATAAAGGCAAACAGAAAAGTTCTTTTTGGTGAAGATAAAAGCGGAGTAAAAGATGCCGATAGCACGCCACCTCGAAACTATGGTATTTGGTTGTGATTTGGAGGATTTAATCCCAAGTTCTGAGGAGGTATATTTCTAAGTACTCTAGAGGTATCCTCCACGATTCATTCGAACCATCAAGGCATCTCTACTCTCTCTCTCTCTCTCTCTCTCTCTTTCTCTTGGGTTTATACTCATATGTCTCTCAGTATCGCTATGCCATTTGCAAGCTTTTTCTTTTTCCCTTTCAAGCTCTTGTTGCCATTACCGTCACAAACAATTTTTGATGCGAGAAGAGAAAAGCTATGAAAAACTTCCAGTCGTTGACATATCAGTAGTTAAAGGAAGAGTTTCTTTGGATATATGTGAACACTACTATCGATTTTGGCTATCGTGATTTTCCCTTTTTCCCCCTCATTTTAGAGATTTTCCCCTTATCTCCGTTTTACTATTTGGGCAGTGTTATATAATTCAAAGGCCTCAATAAAATCGGCATCAGAATGGAGGCATGCCTTCAGATTTCTTCAGTCTGGACCTTTTTATGGAAGGCAGGCATTTTCCTACTTCTTTTCAGAATTAAGAACCTGAAACAAGATTGCCAATAAAAAATTTAGTACATGTAGTTACCGCTCCATTCACTGCAAACCATAACCCTTTTTTCACGTAAGACAACACTTTAAATCAACAGCATTTCTTTAAAAAAATATTTTACGCGAAATCTAAGAAAACTTTTCATGGCGTGTGTGGTTTTCCAAGTCTCAGAAAATGTTTACCTAAAAAGAAAATTTTAAATATTTTGCAATGTTTTCTTTCTAGACAAAAGTGTGATAATCACAAGATGAAGCCACTGCACCCTCGCGTTTTTCTTTTCCTCGTTTTTACTAACAATAACAGAATATGTGCGAATAGTCAATGCAATAAATAATTAGAAAAAAGCCAGTTATTACAATTTTCAATTCCTTAATATCATCAATTTCTCACTTTTTCCCTTCTTAATCACTAACGACAATGGAGCATATGTTTGTTGCATGCACTAACTCTTCAAAACTACGCAATACCACACGCAAAAATTCATAAATAAAATTCAATAAAATTCTCATTATTAAACTTGATTATGATTTTAAATTAAAATGACTGCGGCAACCCAAGCCACGTTCAGCGCGTTATCACAGTTTCTCAAATGAGGCCATGTAGTCTATTAACACAATATTTAAGTTCTCTTAATCATTAAATTTCCATCAATGCACCAAAATATCGAAGTAACAAGACTATAATACATTGCCCATCTGGAAAAGGGCCATGTAACAAGCTACAGCTTTCTGCTGCTTTCTCCATTTCTAACGTAATCCCAATCAACATCTATAACCTTAAATATATTAACATAACAAAATACATCATCGATGCTCTCATTAGATTGAATGAAACTTTGTTGCATCTATTTATTTTATCTTACGTTTCCTCTTTCCCTTGATAAATGCCTTAGGATTGTGTGCATTTTATCTGGTAGGTTTAGTAGAACCTGCTAAAGAAACTGCTAAGAAATTTTTAGAACTGCTGAAAAAATTTTTAGGTACAGAATTTTGTAAGTGGAAAATATTTCGTGGAGGTAAAGGGGAATTAAAAGCAAGAGAAATAACAGAATAATATTCCACTTACGTCCAAATTCGTTTCTCCCAGAGAAAGAAAAATGTGTACTCTAAACCCGAACTCGCTACATGGCACCAAGAAGAAGTTTAGTGGAATATTGATTTATGATAACCATATATATTCCATTTGCTTGTAAAGGGCGGGTAATATAAAATAATATATATATAATATGTATTACCTAAAATATTCTACTCTTATATACTTTTGAATACTACTCAATTTAGGATTTATTTTTCCAATTTGAATCACAGTGAAAGCAGCAAAAAATTTCCTCTTAAATGAAAATTTTTGATTTTTGAGGATTCATTTACCACTCTGTGACGCCACCTCTCGATCTTATTATACCAATGAGTAGTTCTGCAAAACTTAATAGATTTCATGGATGCAAATAAAGATCTTTTGTTTGGCACTGCTTATCATTAGTTGTTTTCACCAAAAAAGAACGAAACATTCAGAGACAGAACTTCTAAAATGAACATTGGAGAAAATCCTACATAGCGGACTGCACCCACGTACACAGTAACTTGCATATATATATTCTTCCGATAAGCTGCTTTGTTTATTTGTATTTCTACGCTCCAACGATGTTTGTTTGCTTGTTTAAAATACTGTAACTGTTTCCCTAACATCCGCAATACAAAACTAAAATGCAAATGATGCCATGCGAAAAAGGAGATTAGCATGCGTAGACAACACGCCAAGAAACAAACATTATTCACCAACAAATTAGAGGTTCCCGTGTCGACTTCGCTATCGCAATGTAGACATGGTCTTCTCAGTTGGCACACCTTTAACCCATCATCAAAGCTACATTATTCGAGCAGTACGCTAAAGGCTTATAAATAATTTCAATATAGATATTATATTAGGCTTATAAATAATTTCAATAGCTATTATATTAAGCTTATAAATAATTTCAATGGATATTATATTAGGCTTATAAATAATTTCGATATATGTTATATTAAGCTTATAAATAATTTCCATGGATATATTATATTAGGCTTCTAAATAATTTCAATAGATATTATATTAAGCTTATATATAATTTAAGTAGGTCTCTTATTGTTAGTCGATCACTTTGTTATAATAGCGGAACTTTTACTTTTGGTGAGACTCGATGTCCCTCCCATTATTAATAATTTTTTCAAATAAATGCAGGTATTAATTTGGGTTAAGCGAGGTGTTGCTGCAGATTCTGGTGGCTTAAATGCTGTTAATTTCATCTCTTAGTTTAAATAAACCCATGGTTGAGTTTAACCTGAAGTGAAATGCGTTTTAGTGGCAGTTATGCGATAAGTCAATGTTGCAGTGTTTTCTTTCTTGTTCCGTAAAGACGATAATATTGATTCTTCAACTGATGGAAAGTCTGCATAATATTTCCACCAATTTTCGAAGCTGGTGATCAACAAATATTTCTGAATCATATTTTAACGTATGTCAGAAATCTTCAAGAAAATTAATATACAAAATTTTCTAAAAAATTATTTTTAATCTTTAAAAATACTTTTAGTTTATATTTGAATTTTGTAAGCAACTTCGTAGTCAAAATATTATTGGTATTAAGAGCAAACTAAACGTTTATGTTTTGCGAATAAACTGTGTGTGTACATTGTTATTGTTCGAAGAAATTTTATTTAAAAATCACGAAGCGGAGAAAATATTACTCATTTATATAATTATTTTTGGAATATGATGATACTGAACTTCGGTTTCATTTAATTTTTATCCTCGTAATTTTCAAAATTACTTTTACTAGGTCGTACTTTCAGAATGTTGTACATATAACAGTACCCTTTTATTTCTTAGGAAGTACAGTTCGTAAAGATTAAGTTATTTAAGTTAAAGGTCGTTATTTTTAAAATTGAATATGGAATATGCATTTATTTTTAAATTTTTAACATTTTATTTCAAAATATCTAAAAGATAAAGGAAAAGCTTTAAAGATAGAATCTAAACAAAGGGTATTTAATGGTGACAAGAAATAAAATAAATCGTTCAATTTTTTTTTAATTCTTAATCTAGATTTTCTAGAAACGGTGTTCTATCGTTTTCTTTCTTTCTTTCTTTTTTTTTTTTAAATTTTAAATTTAAATTTTCTAGAAACGGTGATCTATAGTTTTCTTATCTAATTGAAAAAACCTTCAATGGATTTGTTAAGTAGTCAAAATAAAAAATTTTTGATCAAAATGATTTTATTTGGATATTTATTAAAGAGTTTTCTTCCAAATTATGTAGCTAGATTTTTAGGTAATATACTATTCAATTATTCACCCCAAAATAAAATTATAAAATTCGAAAAATTGTCCAAAATCAACCAAATGAAAATGAATAAATTCAAAACGAAAATTTTAGTATTGGTAAATACGGATAAAAAACTGATGGAAATTAATAATATGAATAAAATTCTTATAAATGGAAAATAAATCGAAATCGTTGATAACATTTATTTCTAGGCGTAGTAATAACAAGTAGATTAAACTGGAACAAGCATGTGAATAAGGTGAGCAAGAAAATTTGTTCAGGAATAGAGTTAATAAGAAGATTATCACGAGGTATTCCAAGAAATATTTTATTAAATTTGTATTATCCATTTATCTACAGTTATTTAAACTATTGTAATTGCATATAAGATAACAGGGATAAAAATAATGAAAAATCATCGAAAGCCTGCAGATAAAATTTTTAAAAATCATTGAGCAAAAAAATAAATTAAATTTTAATGAAATACTTATTAGGCATAATATTTAGACAATTAATAAAATAAATGAATTTTCTACTTTAAAAATATTGTTTAAGAGGATAAAGCAGTGGTCTTCAACCTTTTTCAGTCCAAGGGCCAATTTTGCTTATTCTTGCAGGCCCGCGGGCCGCACTACTGTATCAGCAATATTAGGACTGAGCAAAGGCAGATTCGGAGTGGGGAGGGCGTAGTGGGTGATCCTCTGGATTCGTTTTTGTTGCCGCTACCGCCGAAAATATTTTTTATATCAGACGCTGGAACTAAATATACATATATTACAACGTAAAATACGTATTTAAAACAAATTACACACAAACGCAGTTTAATTTGAGCTGGAGATACATTTTACAATTGTTTCGGTGGAAAATCAAGCGTCCACCATCGTCAGAAAATTCGTCCAAACTGATTTGTTGCCACTAAATCAAAAACGAAAAAGTGAAAAAGGCGAAAAAAGGTAACATAACAAAAAGCCTGATTTGTGTCGCCATCTATTGTGCAGAATGCTAAGTAAAAGGAAAAGGAACAATTATTGTTGGAAGAAGAAATTATGTTGATTGAAAGAGAGGTTTGTAACAAGAGGGGAAAAAATTGTTCTTAGATGGTTCGTTGACTATTGTACAGGAATTACTGAAGATATGAAAGGCCTCGAAAAAATTGAGATCTGAGGGTGAACGGACTTTTTCAATTATTTTTGCATCGGCAAAACAGAAACGATGGCCATGTTTCCATGAGTGTTTTGCAATGGCCGATTTTTCAAAATCTTGTTTGTGAACGTACGATTGGTGCTCTTTGAGTCTGAAACGCAGGGCTCTACGTGTTTGGCCAACGTAGGACAATCCGCATTCACAATCTATTTTATAAATGCCAAAATTATTGTGGTCAGGAATCTGGTCTTTTAGTTGGGTAACACCAAGTTTGTTACCTGGCTTGAAAATAACGCGGAAATTAAATTTGCGGAGGATGGAGGAGATTCTAGATGAAAGATTTGGCACAAACGGAATGCAGATTGTTTCTTTGGTGGGAGCCGTTTCTTGGCACAAAGTGGATGTGAACTTGGGAACTCTGGATAGTTTCTTTACTGCGAGGTCGATCACCGACGGATGATATCCCCGGTTTGAGGCGATGTTTTGCAAATGTGTAAGCTCTTTGGAGAGCGCTTGTTCAGAAGAAAACAATTTCAGAGCACGGGAGGTAAGCCAATGGAAAGTGCACATCTTTTGGGATTGTGGGTGTGCGGATTTGGCATGTGGTGGTAGGCAAATAGCACCCGGTTTGTGATGGATGCTGGTTTTCCAACCGGTCTCCGTTCGCGTAACCATCACACCCAAAAAGGCCAATTTCGAGTTTTTCTCCTCCTCGAAGGTGATCTAGATACAGGTGTCTACTGCGTTCAAAATTCCGACTGTCAGTGCAAGATTTACATTCGGATCAGTCAAGATCGCGAAAACATCGTCAACGTTTCTGATCCAGCAATCGAAGGAGAGAAGGTCCATAATCTTTGTTTCAACGTAGTGCATATATATATTCGCAAGTAAGGGAGAGAGGGGGTTTCCCATGGCAAGGCCATCCATCTGTTTAAAAAACTTATTTTGGTATGAAAAAACTGTATTATTAACACACAGATCGGTGAGATGTAAAAGTTCATGAAGTTCGAAATCTGAGTAATGGAACTCCCTCATACGGTTAGCCAAAGCGTCAAGAGCTCCCTTTAACGGTACAGAAGTGAATAAACTTTTCACGTCAATTCCGCGTTATTTTCAAGCCAGGTAACAAACTTGGTATGACCCAACTAAAAGACCAGATTCCTGACCACAATAATTTTGGCATTTATAAAACAGATTGTGAATGCGGATTGTCCTACGTTGGCCAAACACGTAGAGCCCTGCATTTCAGACTCAAAGAGCACCAATCCCACGTTCACAAACAAGATTTTGAAAAATCGGCCATTGCAAAGCACTCATGGAAACACAACCATCGTTTCTGTTTTGTTGATGCAAAAATAATTGAAAAAGTCCGTTTACCCTCAGATCTTAATATTTTCGAGGCCTTTCATATCTTCAGTAATTCCTGTACAATAGTCAAAGAGCCGTTCGAGAACAATTTTTCCCCCCTCTTATTACAAACCTCTCTTTCAATCAACATAATTTCTTCTTCCAACAATAATTTTTCCTTTTACTTAGCATTATGCACAATAGATGGCGACACAAATCAGGCTTTTTGTTATGTTACCTTTTTCGTTTTTGATTTAGTGGCAACAAATCAGTTTGGATGAATTTTCTGACGATGGTGGACGCTTGATTTTCCACCGAAACAATTGTAAAATGTTTCTCCTGCTCAAGTTAAACTGCGTTTGTGTGTAATTTGTTTTAAATATTATTTTTGCGCAGTGTATCGCTCATATTTCTCTCAAGTAAAATACGTATGGAAGCAAAAAACATTTACAATACTTTTAGTTGTTAATATATAAAGCGAAATCAAACCTTTTAGTGAGATTTATAGCACTGTTTATTTTTAACAAGCCTGTCAGGTCTTATTTTTGACGTTGCAACCCTAAGAGTGTTTTTAAGGTGGACGTCGGTTCAAGGGCGGACCCAAGACTTTCATTTGAGGAGGCCGAGAGCAGAATTTGCCATGGTCTTGGAATAACACCCTTCATTTATCATGAAAGTTGGAATTTTTTACAGTGAAAAAATATATTTTGGGGGTCATGACCCCTATGGCCCTCCCCCTCTGTCCGCGCTTGCGTCGGTTATTCTGGTCCTAATTTTTGATTTTACTAACTTCATCTTGAAAAGAACTGTTCGCAGACGTGTATGTTCCCGAATAGTGATATCGTTTTCGGAGCATGCAGTCGGATGGTTGGGAAGATATTCTTATCGATTTATTTAGAATAGAATTCAGTGAGTCGTAAGCTGAATTTTATTTTAAAATCACTGTTACACTGCAAATCAATAAAACTACATTTAATATCGATATACGCAAGAAAATTAATGTAAAACACAATTAAGGGAAAACCGCGTGATTAGTTATCTAGTGTTTTAAGATATTTATTATGAAATGTGAACCAAATAAAATACATAGACTTAAGTTTCACAGGGAATAAGGAGTGGTTTTTGTGTGAAACAATTTGTACTTTTTCATGAGCCGGCGGGCCGCAAAAAACATGTCGGCGGTTTGAAGGCCCTTGGGATAAAGAAAAAGAAATACTTGGAAAATATTAATATTCAAAATAAGATAACAAAAATTTAAGAAGTAATTATCCAATATATTTGCATAAAGTGAAGACAGAATTATTAAAAAGGGTAGTGTGAATTATACAAAAAATAAAAAATTATGGAATTACCTGCCTCCTAATATTGAAAATATAAATAATAATAACATGTTTAAAAATATTTATCTGATGTGGGAAATTTGCGTTGGCGGACTGAATGTGGTCCTTGGCGCTGTTAAGTAAATTTGTGGCTTTTACTGAGGACCCGTCACACGGTTTCCTCTTTATTTTACTATTGATTGCATGTTTCCATGATATTGTATATAAATTATAAATATATTTGTTTTGTATATAATATATGTAATTTATAAATGTATTTGTTTTGTATATAATATATGTAATTTATAAATGTATTTGTTTAGCAGATATTATGTAAAAGAATTCACACGGAATTTTAATTTTTATATAAAGGTTTTAAATTATTTTCCACATAAAGAAAAATTACACTTTAATTTATGAATTAGATTTTATCTCTATGTATAACTTTTATGTGAGGAATATTTATAGCCGCTCCAGTGACAATAATAATAATAATAATAATGTCCGTTATACATTGTTGTATTACACAGCATCAAGGAGATAATCACTATCCTCTTGATCTGGAGTTCGTAGTTTAGTTCAAGTCTCACCCAGAAACCTGAGAACTGTCCATGTATCTTCTTAATATATAGGCGGTGCCCAGTAAGGCAGTTTTTTGTAGGTCTGTTGTCGTTATGTCAGTAATGTCCAGTTTTTCTAGGAAGTTCTTTAAATTAGGTGTGATGGCCCCCAGTGCACCTATCACAATCGGGATGACTGTTACTTGTTTTTTCCAGAGTCTATTAATTTCACAGGAGGTCATATTATTTGGAGATTTTTTCGAATTCTCTTTAATTCCTTTAGTTGTCACCTAGTAATGCAAATGTCGATGATAAACCCGTTTTTCCTTCCACCAATTATCATTATTATTATTATTCAAAATCTCTTTTTGAAGTTTTTAATAAAAGTATCGGTAAAATTCCACAGTTTGCCTTCATGGCCATAAAGGAGGAATAAGAAAATTAATTCCCAACATTTCTGGGTCATCAGAGTAATAGTCTTCGTGTATTGGTATGATCGTCAGTTATACATTAGCATCATCGTTAGCAATAGTATCATCGTCAGTTATATATTAGTATAATCGTCAGTTATATATTAGTATCATCGTTAGTTATATATTAATATCATCGTCATCAGAGTATTAGTATCTCTATTAGTTTCCTTAGTAATTTAGTACATTCAGTGGCTGGAGATTTCAAGGCAGTTGGTAGGATTCTAACCTTAGTAAGTATCAATTTCTTTCTAAATATGAAGATAGATATCATATTTGTGTCTTTTTTTGTAGTCATGTGCGTGAAAAACATTTTTTTAAATGGGAAATATCTGTTAATTGTTTCGTGATCCCTATTCTTGAAACATCTCCTTTATCTTTGAAATTTCGTAATTTACACTATGTGCCATGAACCGGCTTATAAATTATTTGTATCCTATGTATAATTTAAATAAAACACTTCCAAAATCACCCCGTTCTTACTTATCTTACTCAAGAAATAAAAGTTGGGGGGGGAAAAAAAGAGGGAAAATAAGTATGTTCTGATACTAGAATAAGGAAAAATATGTTAACAAACTTCGTTCAATAAAAAGTCCCAATTTTGCGAGAGCCTTAGTTTCCGACGAAGGGAATATAAAATCAAACACAAATGTTCTTTTCCGTAAAGCTGAAAACGGAATAAAAAATGCTGATAGTACGCCAACTCGAAGCGTTGGCGCTTGGACGTGTGTTGGAGGATTTAGTTCGGGATTTTGCGAAAGTCTATTTTGAAGCACTCGGGAAAGAAAAGGATCCACCACGGCTCCTACCAACCATCAAGGCATCTTTGCTATCGGATTTGAGCTGGTGTGCCTCACAGAATCCCAATGCCACCTTTTCTCTCTTTTATTTCTTCTAACCCTTGTTGCTGTTACCGCTTCTATTGCTGATGCAGTGAAGAAACCACAAAAACTTCTGATGACTGACACATCAACCGTTAAAGGGAAGGATTTCTTTGAATAAATGTAACCTCCATCATCGACCTTAACTTCAGGTTTCCCTTTCTCCTCCCTTTCCCTCAATTTCAGGATTATGTCCCCTTATTACCCTTTTACCATTCGGACAATGTAACTGACTTTGGGGTCTCACTAAAACTGACATAAGAATGGAGGACATGCATTTAAATTTCTCTTAACTTGAACCTTCATGGAAGTCGGATATTTTCTTCGCTTAGCTTGGCTTTAAGAACTGGGAAAGATTGCTCAGAAGGTTTTTAACGTCTTATGCTTAAACCGTCGCTAAAGGATGTGTTTCTTCTTCAGAGAGGCAACATGCACGTTACCTTTTAGTACCTACCTTTTGATTAAGTAAATTTTACAAGTGTAATAAAATATTTAATGATAAATTAAATATTTGGTTTTTAACGAATAAGTCGTGGAACCCTTTAAAAGAACAAATAATTTAAGGGAATCAAACTGAAGGTTAGATAAAAGAAATAACGAAATTTTTTCTTAATTTCTACGCTCTGTACAATATAGCAGTAAATTTATTTAAACTCTGTACAGTTTCTGATGACAAAACGTAATATTTCCTAAGTTATTTTGTTATTTTTGAAATTAAGAAAACTATAACTGACGGGAGAGGGCAAAAAGTCATCGTATTCGTTAAGAGACTATTACATCATTACTGTATCATCATCATCATCATCATCATCATCATCATCACCATAATCATCATCATCACTCGATCTCATTTTAACAATAAGCAGATTCCAGATAATTTTCTGCAGAACTTGTAGAAATGAATAAAGACATCATTTAAAGCTGCATAATCTTGACTGTCCTAATTCCACAAAACAAAACAAAAAAATCTTTAACAGGCTCCTGTGCGAAACATGTACAAAAAGATCATATATAGTAGAAGGACAGAAGCTTAACAATTTTAACATTCTCCCGATAAATCGCTTTATTTGGTTGTTTATTTATATTTTTATGTTCCAATACTATGCGGTAGGTTATCTAGGACCGACGTCTTAACGTTATGAATGTTAGTTTGAACAGCTCAGCTGGCTGGAAATACAACACAGCTAAACCAGCTCAACTTTTCTGATCATGACCGGAGTCGCTGAGGCAATTTAGCCATCCAAGAGTCTCTGGTAAATGTCCTTCCTGCAGCAAAATTGCCAATTTCCTGTCTCTTTAATACGCAAGTTGTCAAAACTTTTAAACATTTATTCCAGGAAACGTAAGAGATTTAACACTTAATTTATTATTTAAAAACTTCGAAATGCATTTTAGTTTTAAAATTTAATTTAGCGTATTTTAGTATTTAACTTCAGAAAGGTACATTTCCTTGCATTCAAAGATTAAATCGATATTACAGATTTATATATCTTGTCTTGTAAATACGATGTCTTTAAAATTTTAATTGCTTATATAATCTACACATTGAAACCCGAGGTAAGATGATGAATTTAAGCTTTGAGCTATTTTTATTGATATTAGACAGATAACGTAGGGAATTATTTTGCGCTGCTTATTATCCTGTTGTTATTACAGTAGCACACCACAAAAGTTTTACATTATTACCAACTTGTAAGGAAATATTGTATTTTATATTGAATGTTGTAAAATTTCCTGTCCTACCCCGTGCCCTGGGTAAGGTATGGGATACAATGTTATTTCAAAATAATTAGAATTAATTTAATTACGATTAATTGAATTCAGATTGCGGAATTATTTTCCAATGGATTACAATTAATTTAATTTTAATTTCAAGCACAAGTCCTGTGGAAGAGCTGCTTAACCTGTTAACTGGGTATGACGACATTTTTCGTCATGCCCGGAAGACTACCAAAATGTCTCCCCCAAAAAAAGTCCCCAGTGTGAAACGAGTTTCACAAAATTTTATTCCCCGGTTAACAGGTTAATGGAGTTCAGCTGGAACAACCGGATTGTACAAGGCTTTCATCCAGATTTTCGGTCGATACTTCAGTCGTGAATGATGAAACGCACTTATACCCCGTCTTGCCTCATAAGTTAGTATAGCTATAACGACAGTCTCTTTACTCAGTGCGTAACAACACATGGTAACATATCTGCCACCTTCCATCTCTAATAAGTATATCTTATCTGAACGTTGCCATGATTTGAAACTGATCGTACGCTCTTCTCCGCAGCAACGGAAGTAATTTGAACGGGAATTTATAGAAAAACTTCAAAAGTACATAAAAATCCAGCACATTAATGATAGACATCGCACACACATTTCTATACCATCCTGCTCGGATTCCCCTATTATTTCCAAAAGTTTTCAAAATTATAATTATTTTTTGAATTATTTACTGAACACCTACAAAAAATTTTAAACAAAATAAAGGTGGCAAAATTCTCAATGCAATTTTAATCTTTATCCTTAAAGAATAGTTTTATTTTATATTCAGGATTATGGACAAGACAAAATGAGGATGAAAATAAAGAGCGTCATAAATGTAAACAACTTTTTTGGCTCCCATTTATTTTGTTTTAGTATATTTTGTAATTCCCTGGAAAGGTAACTTTAAAAAATAAGAAAGTTTAAATTTATTTTATTCTTGCTCTTTTAAATCTATTTAATCTCGAAAAAACGTGTTTTACATTCGCTTTAATTCCGGAATAAATTCTCAAAAATCCTTGTCGTTTTAAAAGTCACTATTGAAGCTCGTATTTTCGTAACGCTTTATTTATTCTAATTTCTTTATTCAAATTTTATTTTTCGTGAAGAATAATCCATTGACGTTAAAAAGCCCAGAAATGAAGCATAAAGTAAAACTTATACAAAATAACTATATTAATTAATAAAACACCAGGATAATATATAATTAATAGGCTTAAATTATTTATACTTTAATTCATAACTTATATTATAAGCGGCCTATGAACTTTAAATGTAAAGTATGATTTAATAAGAACTAAGTGATAAAAAAATGTATCTAAATATAGAAGTAATACATCTGAAAATTTAAAGATTAAATTTTTATAAAAATTAAATTCTAAGTACTTTCAGTTTTGAATTAAAATTGTTTGGTCCTTAGATTTAATTAAATGATCAAAATTAAAAACTTCAGAGTAGGTAAATCTCGCTAAGATATTTTACACAAAATGGTTTATCCCCCCCCCCACCCCTCCACTATCACGAAGAACGGGATTGTGGGAAGAAGTAATTTTTCAAATTATTCGTCACGCAATTTTTTCTGTTTAAAGGAATTGTTTCCCTTGCTATTCCACCATTGTGAATATGAATAAGTGAAGGAAATAATTCATGGCTTTTAACAGTAGCTTAGTTTTTTAATATTAAGTTATTACTCAAAAGGTCGTTAATACAAATTCAGATTCAACTTTGGTTTGTTTTTAAATTTGAATCTAAAAATGTGATTTTCTCCTTTTTGAAAGCTGTGTGTTAAGCCATTTTCGAGCAGTCTCAATAAATAATTGATATTTATTCATCGTATTGAAAAATTATTTCCATAAAAAGAAATTCTTCTCTTCTTCTTATAATTCGTAATGATAATATATTAAAAATCCCGAAAACCTGTTTTCTGTTCAGAAACTATATTTATCCTATGCATAATTGATATATAACGCTTGAGAAATCAAACTTTACCATCTAACCTTTCTAAGAACAAAAGCAACAGAAAATAACAGAAACAATGGAAACATCCCATCGCTAGGAAGAAGAAAAAAGTTAACAAACTTGATCCAATAAAACTCTAAATTTTTTCAAACGCCGTAGTTTCTGAAGTAGAAAGTCTAAAGTCAAACAGAAACGTTCTTTCGTTGAAAATAGAAACAGAATAAAAGCTTCCGATGGCACGTCAACTCGAAATGATAGCGCTTGGACTTGTATTGGACGATTTAGGTACAAATTCGGAAAAGGTACGTTTCGAAACACTCAAGGGCCATCCTCTATGATACACGTGGACCATCAAGGCATCAATGGCCTTTCAGATTTGAGGTGCTATGGCTCCAAGAATCACAATGCCTTTGCTAACATTTTTTTACACCTTCTAGCTCTTGTTGCTGTTACCGCTATTATTGCTGATGCAAGAAAGAAAAGCCACGAAAACACCCAAAGATTGACACATCAGCCGAAAAAGGGCAGGATTTCTGTGGATAAATGTGGCCTTTACTATCGACCTTAGCTTTGGGTCTTCCCTTTTCTTCCAATTTTTTCCCCACATTCTTAGAATTTCCCCCTTTTTTTCTCCCTTTTTACTATTCCAGCAATGTAACTTACTTTAGAGACCTCAATAAAACGGCCATCAGACTCGGAGACATGCATTTAAGTTTTTTTAACTTGGACCTTTATGGAAGACGGATAGTTTTTCCCTTTTCCCGAAGTTAAAACCCGAGAAAGTTTACAGATAAAATTTTTATGTTAGTTTCTGCTGCATTTGCGGAAAAATGCGCTTTTTTATTCTCAGAAGACCAACAAGCACTTCATCAGTTGATAGCTATCTCATGATCGTGTGAATTTTATATAGCAAACTTAATAGAATTTTTAAAAAGAATTTCGGGTGAAGAACTTTTAAGAAGAGCACTAAACTCCTAATGAAATTAAAGGTACTGTGAAATATTGAAATATTTCTTGGTTCAAAGTATTCTTCTGTTTGGGTGAAGAAGTTGAATTCAACTAAAGAGGTGATTTTTCATTGTACATATATAAACACGAAGTCGATTGTAATAGATTGGTTACGAATGTAATTTGGTCTCTCTGTAATTATTCCAACTATTATAAAATATAGTTTTTCTGTCAACTTGAGGTAAGGCGTTAAAATATCATCTGGATAATTCAGGTTCGATACTAACACGTAGTCCTATATCTTATTTTTAGATATCCGTTGCCCGATATTTGATTTCATAAGAAAACAGAGAGGTTTTGGTATTTCTAGGAAAATGCCTGTTTCGGCGTAATATGACCGCAGCTGTATATACTCCTTAGAAGGCAGAAAGAAAACTGTAAAATTATTTTAAAGCTTTATCTCATAAAGTTTACTTATATTTCGTGCTTTAAATATAAAAAATATAAAATAATTAAGGCATAATTTATTTTATGGGTAAAAGTAGTAAAGCCACTGTTTATTAACTGATATTGTAAACCTTTCTTCCAGATTCGATAAAACCTCTTTTGAAAATTAAACTTCTCCCTTATCTTCATTTCTCTGCACCATGTCATATGGGCGCCCACATGGGGGTGCAGAGGGGTGTCGATTCGCCGCCCCCCCAGCCTTTAAAAATTTGATTCACCCGAACCTGCTACGCATTTACTTCCAGAAGTTTTACAATCACACTTTAAAATAAGGTACTTTTTAGCTCATTACTAATTGTCAAGCAGTATCAATTATTTTTGTAGCGTTTTGGTATCTTGTACATTCACTCAAATTCTCGACAGCTTTGAGAAGGAGGTAATAATTTTTCTCAGCCCCCTAAAAGTACTCGTTAATATTTCTTAGACACCCCCTCCCCCCAGAAGTACTCGTATGATAACCCATGCCATGTCATCGTCAGTTGATATTATGCTAGCAATAAATATAACTTCATCGAAAAACCATGTTTTATATGGTAACAGCAGAATGTTTGTTAATTAGAATTCATTTTTTTTTTAATTAGAACCTGGTGAGGAAATACTGTAAGTTCTATTTTTACGAAACTATGAACATCTTTGTCCATAAAATTCGATATGGCATCCATCTTTCGCTCGCTTGACACTCTATTTTCCATACATTCGCAAGAGTAAATATAATTATTATTTTGTATGTGTTCGCGATATAGACTTGAGAAACGGGCAGTGCCAAGTATTCAAGCTTTCCTTCAGTGAGTTATTCAGGTTTTGTGTCTAGAAATTTCCTGCCTGTCCGGCATGTATGCAAAATTGTGGCCTTTTGTAGCTTAATGTTAGAGTCGATTTTAAGTGTTTCTGGGCCTCTGTGCAGTGTGGTTGGTATTAGACCTATAGCTGGAAAAATGGCAGGTCAATGTCAATTCTTTCCGTATGTTACACGCCTTTAATTTCATATTTGAGGTCTTAATATTTGGTAATTTTTGTTGTGTGTGTATGGTTTGAGTATTGTTTGCGTTTATGATTGCTATATTTATAATACGTTATAATACAGCCTCAAATTTTCTCTTATCTTTTTAATGTTATCTAAACCAGCTTAATTGCGATTCTGTACATGCATAAACTGCGTACATTCAAATATTTTTGAAGCCAAACGAATGTTTTATTATAGAATTTAAACCGGATATATGCAAACAAATTTTATGAACAAGTTTTCATCCATGTTAAATAGCTGGCAACCCTTATTTTTAAGGAGTGGCTGCCAACCCTTGTCAGCGCTTTACTTACCAGCTTATTTATGGCTTTGTTTGCACCTTCCTCCTCTTTCTATGTTCGGAATCACTGTCAAAATTCGTTTTTGTAACGGCGGCGCCGCTTTGGCGCAGTTAATCACGAGTCTCGTGTTTTATTGGTCTACAAAATTCCCAGTCTATTCGCAGTTTGTTTGTTTTTTTCAGTTTATATTCATTGTGAACATGGTAGATGAAAAGAAATGATGCATCTGCTGAAATTTTGGACAAAAGTTGGCGATTTTAAATTTTTTGACATCAAATAATAAGACAAAGATATAAATAACAAAAGAATATGGTTGTAATTTTTCCACTCTATTCCGCATAGTACAACAGGAAGCAAAATTTAGAAAAATTTTCATAAAAGATGGAAATACTTGAAGAAAATTCATATAGTAAATTTGTTTATGTAAGTACTATTACATTACTTCTTTTTATTTTTGTTAATAGAGTAATAATACTGTACATTATAAATATTGAAATAAGTAATATGTATGATTTATAAAATTAGAAATAAGAATATCTAATTTAATAATAAAATTCGATAAAAATTTAATGAGCAAATTATTTGCACGCTATGTTGCAGTTTAGAGAATACAGCTTTTATGTAAAACCCTCTTATATGCAAAACCTGCTTATATGTACAGGATTTTGTTGCCGTGTACATTTGCATATATGTGTAGTTTCGATTATACTTTCGATTTTGCTGATGCCAAAAACACTCCAGCTTTATTTTCTATTTGACATTAAACGCTGGCTACTTGAGATCGCATTTTTCTGAGAAAGAACGAAAATCCCATTCTTTTATACACTTAGTCTTTAGTTCATAGGTCTTACAGCAATTTCTCTGATTATGCCCAAGCCATTTCAGACTAAGGTTTAATGGAAAGTAAACGTTTTCTTTCAATGTTTCATTGCAACACTAACCCTTACCCACAACTGAAAATATAACAATTCTTACTTTACTCTGATAACCGAATATTTTTAATTCTAATATGTGAAAATCAAAACTAGCAACTCCTATTTGACTTCATAATTTCGTATGAAGATAAAAATGTACAGTTATAAAAATAAGATATTTATAGTGGCTGACAAAAAAGGACATAGTTCAGATTAAAAATAATAACTTGCTTTTATGTGGCCTATCGCTCTTCCCACTTTTACGATTATGTCGTCGGCAATCTGCCTTAATGAGGGACGTCTGTGATAGCATCCGGCCGCGGTCACTCACTGGCTCATCGAAACGTTATTGGAGCAAGACCTTACTTTATTAGACCTTGGAGGATTAGCGCTAAGAGGGCATTACCGATGATGGATGTTAAACAGGAGATAATGGTTTTTACACTGACCATGGGCAAAACCGAGAAAATTCATTCGCATACATCAGCGCTAGATCTGTTTGCTTAAGTCTCAAGAACTATACAATGACTAAGATGGTATTGACAGTTTAACGTAACAGCCTATAAATTAAATAATATATACAGTGAAAATCGTTTATAACGACGCAGGTTATAACGACCAACCGCATATAACGATGGAATTTTTACAAGAAGTTTGGTTTGCTATTCTACTCCATACTAAATATATCGGTTATAACGACATCGTATATAACGACGAAACCTGCTATAACGACGGCGATTTTGTAGTCTACGTAGATTCTAACTAGGGAAATTCGTATCGGATATAACGACGCGACTTGACAGTCATAAAGCAGAACCACGTGGGTTAGTTATTAAAATTTAAAGTTAGTTATCAAAATTTAAGCGTTATTCTAATCCTGTTTATTTACAAATATCCGAGAAATTTTTATTACTGCTAAACCTGAATATTAAAGATAACGAACCGTTAAAAAAAGCCACGTGATTTATTAATTGAATATCACGAGGGTCATATTCTTAAAGAGCTCATTCTATTTCTCGGATATCGTATAGCCCACAACCGGCACTGTTCTGAAGTCATTAGTATAATATAATAAATACTATTCATTACATTTGTTTTCTACATTATATACTTTAGTAGTATTTTCTACAATTTTTTCAATTTAAAAAACTAAGAAAATACTACGTATTTAGTATGGCTATAATATAA
>QLNU02015003.1:117468875-117480140 GCA_006491805.2 Dysdera silvatica | reverse complement strand
GCAAAGGAGCATGGAGAGGTGCATGCTTGGAATAACTAGAAGAGATCGAAAAAGGAACACTTGTGAGAGAGCAAACTAGAGTAGATGACATCATTGTTAAAGTAAAAGGGGTGAAATGGCGATGGGCTGGGCATATTGCAAGAAGAACTGATCAACGATGGACAACAGAAATTCTGAACTGGATTCCAAGAGACCACCGAAGACCTAGAAAACGTCCTCAAACTAGATGGGTGGATGAAATAAGAAAACAGGTTGGGGTGACGTGGAAGCGAATTGCTCAGGATAGACTTGTGTGGAAAGCATTTGGAGAGACCTTCATCCAGCAGTGGATAGATAATGGTTGAATATGATGATGATGATATATATATATATATTTTTTTTTTTGTTTTGCTTCATTACGTACCTTGCAGAAATCCATCGGATACGCGTTTCACGGTTTTTGGAGACGTAACTTATTAATAATGTTTTTTAAAGGTTATAAAATGCATGCGGAAACAAGTAGCCAAGGGCAAGAATTCGCCAACTTATTGGCTGCTTGGCACATTTGCTGGTGTAGTATAATCAGTTATTTTCAAAGGTAGTATTAGAAAGTGGCTTACATTCGGGAGTGTTGCATGACAGTTCATTTAAACTGTTCTTATATATCGTACGCATAATAAATTGTTAGTTTCGTATTTAAAAAAATTTGACTTCGCATTCAACATATATTTTTATCCTTGTTTAAAATTTATTAGTTTAATATTTAAATCTTTGTGATATATCTTGTTCTTTTAATATTAAGCTAAAGTTTAGCTTCTGCAGAAAACCACAGAAAATTTAATTTTTGGCAAATTAACTTTTTTTTTCCTGTTTACGAATTTTCGCTTTATACATTAAAATGGATTTATTGGTCATAAATGCAATTAATGTTACTCATCATTTGCAAAAAATAACCGAAGCAACGTATTTAAACTTCTTCAACATGTCCGATGATATCACCGATAGTTGAAAAGTTATAACTGTGGAAGTTTTTAGTGTGTTGAGAAATTATTTAACAAAATCGCAGTTTGAAGATGGTAAAGTTATCGAGATTTCCAAAAAATATCCAGAACATTATTCTATACATGATGATAATGGGGTATAAATAAAATGTGAGCCTGGTTATATAAGTATAGACGAAAAGGAGCGTATGGTCGCTATTAAAGAAACTCATCCAACCTGGAAATGGGACACTTTAATCAAAAAGGGCTGTAAAAAAATGCCTAATCAGAAAACATATCTGCGTTTTAAAAAGGATATGGTAAATGAAGGGTCACTAATCGATATGTATAAAGCAATCGAAATGGAAGTTTGGTGAAATTTATGGAAATTATGGGCAAAAAACTACGAGTTATACATGGTTTCGATATTCGGAAATGGGCAATTGAAACTTCTTTACGTTTCCCTAAATTAAAGTTTCTTGCCTCAAGCACATGGATAAAGGACTTTTGTAAACGTCATGGCATAACGTCTAGGAAGGTAACAAAACTTGTAACGAAAAAAATAGTGACTTCCCCGGAAATAATCCGAAACGCTGCAACAAAATTTCAAACAGAAGTGATAAAACTTACCTTCCCCGTTTTGTATTAAATACCGATCAATGCGGATTCAATGACGAATTAACAGATAGTCGAACGCTTTGTTTCCGAGGGGAAAAAATAACATTGGGTTGTGCATCATCTCCAACTAATCAGTGTACTCACTCGTACACCGTTCAATATTTAATAAATGCTGATGGCGAAGTTGTTGGTGATGCATTTTTATGTTTACACGAAAGCACAAGCCAATTTGGAAAAAGAGTCCAATCTTCTGTGTTTAAAGCGCCGAATGTGACTATAACTTGCAGTTCATTAGGAAAATTAACGACAAACCTATTCCAGCAAATTTCGGACGAGCATTTTTTCAGAAATATGACTGAAAATTGTGTCCTTTTGTACGATTTTTGTAGTGTTCATAAAAATCTGTAGATTTTTGAAAAGAGGTGTAGCATTGGGGGAAGCCAGATGGGGTAGTTAAAATTATTTCTGAACAGACAATTCCCATTTGCCAACTTTTAGATCGCTTTTTTTTAGAGAAATAAAGTACATAGCGCGAGAAATATGTCGATACTTTAAAATATCTGCTCATGGTTCTGAATTAAAAATTCGAAATAATATTATCCAATTACAGTCCTTGATACACTTCCAAATGTGTTCCGATATTTTTCAACCCATGATCAATAGCATGGATTACATCTGGGTTATCAGAAGACGAAAATCCTGATTTTTTAAATGTCCGCTAAATGTGTTTCACATTCACAGGAAATGTTTGTGATAAAATACCTAATTGTAAAAATTCTCCTTTTATTCGATGCAGCCAGCCACTGCAGGAAAAATTCATATTTTTCATGCCTTTGTGATTTTCATACAATTGATTGTGAAAAACTTAATATTCGATAAAAATTGTAATAAATAGATTTCTCCTTTCTTAAATAAAAATGAAGAAAGTTCAATTTCATTTATGTTCCTTCCTTCTAATGATATAAATCTCGATTTTCCTTTATTACTTTAACTCCTTCAAAACATCAAAATTTGTGTTATTTTTACGTCATTATCATTTTTATAATATACAGGAAAAAGAAATGCAACATATTATATTCGCCAAGCAGCCAACAAGTTGGCGAATTCTTGCGCTGAGCTACTCGTTTCCGCGTGCATTTTATAACCTTTAAAAAACATTATTAATAAGTTACTTCTCCAAAAATCGTGGAACACGTATCCTATGCATTTCTCCAAGTTATGTGCTGCAGCAAAAAAATATTCAATACTTTTGAAAATATGATAACATAAAATCTCTGAAAATAGTCCCATTTTTGCTCTCTCCGGCCCTATAACACCTATATTTATGGCCATTCTGAAAAATGCCCGAATACGTGTCTAATAAGTTTTTAAGAACTTTCAAATGAGCCTAATGTCATTAAAATCCGCGTTGTCTACCCCCGACCTTTCAATATTAAATATATGAATTTTATTGCACGATGGGGGGGATTATTCTGGAGAGGAAAATCCGACTTTTTGAAAAAAATGGAAGAACAATGATTCCAGAGAATTCAAAATTGAATATTTAAGAAAGTATGGTGTTAGGAAAAGGTTTTTTAAACCTTTGGACAGCAGGATCAATAATATTAGAGTTAAAGCCTCCATTAATGTCGATTGATTTAAGGACAGTAAGCTTGTGAGAATGTGTTGAGGGCATTGAACAAATTTTTGCTGCACAAAAAACACACGTGTAAAAGGCCACTTTTTATTTGACGAGGTGGCAAGATTTGGTGTGGGAGTGGAATGGAGACAGAAAAAGATTTCGGCAAACTGAAGCGATAAATGTTTTATTGAACTTTTTTTATGAAAACGTCTAGGAAAGGAAGAATATTGTTATTTTAAATTTCTAGGGAAAATTCCAAGTGGTTATCTATTGAGTTAATGATGGATAGAATGGATGATACTTGATGTGACGGATCTTCCCAGATAATGAAAATATCATAAACTTATCTTACCCAAACTCCGAAGTTAATTTTATTAAAAGGTTGTTCTTCGAAATAATGCATATGGATTTCTGATAAGATGGGGCATAAAGGGTTTCTCATTACCAAGCCTTCGGTTTGTTCCTACAGGCAATCCAAGAAAATAACGTGATTGCATTTTATACGGAAGGTTGTTAAAGAAACTAATTCTTTTATTTCTGGTTGAGCGAAGTGAAATTCTCTTAAATTACGTTGAAGGCATTCAAGAGAACCGATAATTAAAATATCGGTGTCACGCAATAAAAACATCTCCAATTTCCTAATATTTATTTTTACATTTCGTATCTCTTACGAAAGACGACCAAGTTCGTCAGAAACTTACGCTTATAATATTACCTTTACTTAGGAACCGGGCTACCTATTTCATTTGCATGTTGCTTTCAACGAAAAGTCTGTGGTGATGATGATGATGAATTGTGTAGGGTGGCCACCGGAGGAGGAGGGCTGGTAATTCGAGACAGGAACAAAAATTCAATGAAATTCAGTACAGAGGTATATTGTCATCTATTCCTCCAATCACCGCACGACACACAGGCTGGAGAGCCTGCACCGGTTCGTCCTCTCCTCTCTGAAAACTAAGTCGAAAACCGTCACCCCCTAAGTCTGAAAAAGTTGCTATATTACCCTCTCTCTCTCTCTCGTACTACATATACGTAGGTTTGTATATCTATAAGCAGATATACAAACCAGGTTTATTTTATTAGGGATCACGTTACAGTATACTCCACAATATCAACTATATCGTAACATTTTCCAAATTTTGTGAGTTATAATTCAAAAATTTCAAGGCATTAAATTAATCTCACAAAAAGTATGTTGTGCAAGGTAGCTTTATCCTTGATTCGAATTAATTTGAAATATTGTATAACATTTTTCTTCCCACTTGAGAAGAGTAATCTTTCAAATTTTGACTCAGTATTTTATCAATTAATTATATCTTATTCCTTTATTTACAACTTTTATGCAAATATTCTTTTAATTAATACATATCTGGCAATTCTCTTTAATCAATTTCGCATTTTTAGCTAAATTTAATTTAGATTCTTCTCAGAATTTTAATTTTGAAATTTGAAATTCAGTTTCGAATTTCAAACTCGAGCTGAATTGAAAGGAAGTGAGATATTTTTATTTCTTTATATCAAAAGTTATTATTTACCTCTATGAAAATCAAATATTTGTCTTCACGTTAATTTTAATTTTTACCTTAAAGCGATATTCAAGTTTCTATTATTATTTATTGTTTACTTTGAAAATGAAAGCTCCTATAATTTACTAACTAACCTTGAATAAAAAAGTCACAATTCAACAATAATATAATAGCACAAGCAATGTTATTTTATATTCATTAATAACGGATATATCATTAAATAACTAATAAATGCAATTTATTATGATATCATTAATATTTTCATAGGAATTCAGATAAAAATGTATTATTGGTTCAGAAACCAATTCACAACAAGAAGTTTCTTTGCTCTAAATCCTTCTCATTGAAATTAATATAATTGTGAATTAAATTAACGTTGATCGCCATTTCCCTAATGGGACCATTTAACCTATCTCAGAAGGTTTAGATAATTTAATATCATTTTAAGGGGAGCTTTATTATCTATTAGTCCAAATATATGTAGAAAGAAAAAAATATAAATGAGATAAAATTCTATCTCCATTTGTTTGGCCATAATTAAGGGATACAGCATAGAATCTCCAACTTTATTATCTTACTACGGTGATTTTTAAAGAAATTAAAGATTAAATTTGTGATCAGGCAATAATAATAGATTCCAGAGGGATTTTCTTTTATTTGAATATTATTATCCATCAAAAGCAATAGGGGCACCAGGTTTGAAAAAAAATTCCAGGATTAAACTATGCCATGTTTTCTAATCTAAGTTGCATGAGCATTTTTGAATGACTTAATATCATTTTAACGAAACTGTTCACTAAACATAGGTCATAAGAAGCCCACATGTGTGGGAACTTTATTAATATTATCCTTTAAAAGAATTCGTTTCTTGTTAATTGCTATTAAGATGAGACAATATATTTGTTTTTCTATATAGGCCAACGTCTTTTCCAAAAAAGTTCACAGAAACGATACTTTTTCAATCAATCAAGTAGTTTATTCCAGCAACGGGATATATACATACTGAGTATATAATAGATATTTTGTGAACATTATCTCCATCAATTCCTTTTGCTAATTTTACAATTTTTAATTTACAATATATATTTCGACGTGAATCCCTAAAAAAAACCATATGTTTATAACAAGTTGATCTTTTGTGGATAATAGGATTAAGCAATAAGAATTTTACTGAATTTGAAAAAATATAAACATATATATAGCAAAGTTTCACTTTGTTTCTTTCTTATATTTATTTTAAAGGTAGTATTTTAATGCTTTTTGCTTGGGTCTAACACATTTCTTTGCGCCTCTATTTTTTATGTGTGTTGATTTTTTTTCTTGTATATACAATATATTGCTGACTAGGTAAGTAAATGTTTTTTTTTTGTTTTTTCATCTATCGTGTTAGTTAAAAACTTTTACTAAATATTATGTGTGTAAGCCTATATTTGTTTACATGTTTTTACCTATACAGTTATATAAATACGTATATTTTATTTTAAGTGTACATTTTGTATACATGTTTGTATACATATTTACGTTTATTTGTGTACTCATTTTGATTTTATATTCTTGCATTTATTTTCATGTTAATTGCTGTTTATTTCAGTACTTATTCATGCATTTATTTCAAGTGTAAATTTCTTCTTAATTATATTTTGTGAATTTTTTCACTATACTATTATATAATTTTTTTTCTTCTTATTAATTCATTTGAGGTTTTATATTTGCAACTCACTATTTCTACAGTCGCATTTAAATTAACATCCAGAGCTCTCAATTAACTTGTTTATATGTTGTAAGTTTACTTTTGGGCCGCTTACAACAATGAAGATCTTTGGAGATTTTACATGAATAATTTAAAAAAATTTAAATATATTTTTCTTTATTTAATACTTATAATTCAAGCCTACAAGAAAATTTGTAATCAAAAAACTTTTTAACACATATATATTTATTAAATTTTCATTATAGTTGTTTCATTCATTGATAGTCATAAATCTCATTTTTTTGTAGTCAGAAAAAAATATTTGCAACAGGAATATTTTGCGGTCCCTGATGAAGAACAAAATCCTTATTATTGGAAACCTATCATTTATTCCTCTTCCATATATATATATATATATACACCACAATTAAAATCCCGTTTTTCAGTAAACGACTGTTTCTCATAAATAACATTGAGCCATTTAAAAATAGATGTTTTTAAGTGTGAAATATACATGTATATGAGATATGAGTTGAACAATTCTTACCTTAAAATGAAAACATAGTTAATGCTTCTTTCATACATATTCATGCATTTGTAAAAAAAATTCTAATATCTTGCTGAACAAGAGAAAACGTTGTTGATTCATTCGGTGTTGGCACTTCTTAAGGTATGTTTTGTTTGCTACTTTTCTTAAAATTGCATTTTATTCCAACGGTATTAGGGAACCCAAGGTAGCTGACGTGACCACTTAATTTTCTGTTTTGGTCGTTAAAAATTTCGTTATATAAAAATTTATTTCGTTATATAGAAACACTTTCATATGTAATGACCATGGGGATTTGCCAAAACTTCACTATATGGAGAATTTCGCTATACGGAAGTACGTTATATGGAGGTTCAACCGTATATATATATTCATCATCATCGACAACTATTTTCAATCCACAGCAGGATGGAGGTCTCTCTGTTTTCACACATACACGTAGTACGGTGAAAGAAATACAAAGGAAATGGCCTTAAGCGCAGAATGTTGGCCAAACGGGTTGGCAAACTGGACCTACAGTTTAACGAAGAACCCGAACTTCGGTCACCACAGCCAAAGTTCTGCGCTAAGACACTGACGCGCACACACACACACACACACACATATATATATATATATATATATATATATATATATATATATCATCATCATCATCATATTCAACCATTATCTATCCACTGCTGGATGAAGGTCTCTCCAAATGCTTTCCACACAAGTCTATCCTGGGCCATTCGTTTCCACGTCACCCCAACCTCTTTTCTTATTTCATCCACCCATCTAGTTTGAGGACGTTTTCTAGGTCTTCGGTGGTCTCTTGGAATCCAGTTCAGAATTTCTGTTGTCCATCGTTGATCAGTTCTTCTTGCAATATGCCCAGCCCATCGCCATTTCAGCCCTTTTACTTTAACAATGATGTCCTCTACTCTAGTTTGCTCTCTCACCCAAGTGTTTCTTTTTCGATCTCTCCTAGTTATTCCAAGCATGCACCTCTCCATGCTCCTTTGCGTTGTCTGTAACTTTCGTATTGCTCCAACTGTTAGACTCCATGTCTCTGATCCATAAGAGAGGACTGGCAATACACACTGGTTGAAGACCTTTCTTTTTAGACACAAAGGCAATTTCCCCTTCAGGATAAAACTGTTTCTTCCAAATGCACTCCAGCCAAGTTTAATACGTCTGTTGAGTTCTTTCATAATGTTGCCATCCATTGAAATCAGCTGGCCAAGGTAAATATATGAATCAGCAATTCAATATATAAATATATGAATCAGCAATTCAATATAAATATATGAATCCCAGCAATTCCAATATAAATATATGAATCAGCAATTCAATATAAATATATGAATCAACCAATAAATATATGAATCAACAATTCAATATAAATATATGAATCAGCAATTCAATATAAATATATGAATCAGCAATTCAATATAAATATATGAATCAGCAATTCCAATATAAATATATGAATCAGCAATATATATATATTCAAAACCTTCATTCCCGCACGCAAACTTATTAAATAATAAAGAATGTTCATTTTTATCTATAATATGCACAATATCGTTTTTCCACCTAACCACGAATCCCAAAACCCATCTCGGAAATAAATAATACCAGCATATATTTCAACATAAATCCTAATGAATATATATTCTGCATCATCATCATCATCATCATCATCATGCTCATGCTATGCCGTGTCCGTAAGTAAAATTTTATGAGGAATCAAAATTCAGGAAATATAAAAATCTGATTTTATGGCGCGATATATAAATGCGTTTTTAAATCTTCTGTACGTGTTCCGAATCCGCCACCGCTCTACAGCTTAAAATAAACCATCCGCAGCCTATATAAGATATGGAGATAATTTCCAGGGTCTTAAATGCGAAAGGAATTGGAAAAGTCATTTACATAGTAAATGGGAGTAATTTATATTTTTAACGTTCCCATATCTTACCGTCTATTGTACTTTGCTTAACGTTTTCAGTAATGATAATTTCCAAGGCAGAAATATAACTGCAGTCCGTGCTTACTGAAGTGTGGCAGTACAAAATGGCGTCCCATATTGCAGCCTAAAAAACAGCAGCGGTCCATTTTTAGTTGGGAAAACGGGCAAGTTTATCAATACAGGTTCCAAAAAATTCAACATGCACCTATTCCTTCTTGAAGAAATTGTTTCCATTGTGTAAATGTTGTTCGTAGAATTCCAAGACCACGCGTTGCAATTAGTTTCACTGCGAGACTGCACAAAAACTTTTGTCTTGGTGCTAATTATTTTGCAGCTGCTTATTTAGAAGAACATTTTGAGAGAGAGATCTTTTTTCAGCTTAGCTTAAAAGTGCTAAGCCGTAGCCAAAGAAACAAGCCCTGGGTTGCTAATTAACGGAAGAAAATTATTTTTAGAACATCTTTCTTGTTCGAAGCTCATTAACACATCCTAATACCATTAAAAGGGTTCATCGATAAATGGGCTAATTTTAACGATGAGAAAATCTGGAAGCAAATAGTTGCACGTTTAATTACGAGGTATTGTAATTATTTTTATTTACAGGATATATATGTTCTTCGTTTATGCTTTACAACCCACGAGCAACTAAAATCGCGATGCACTGTGCCCTGCGATTCTCGGAGAAGTCTGAACCTACTTTGTTTAGGCATCCACCTCCCCAGGACTGTGGTGTATAGATAAAATAGCAGGTGCTCTACAGTACGAATGGTATCGCACCTAGCTTAGTGGTACTGTGTTTATTTATCCTAGCTCAACTGAAGGACAAATAAACATAGCATCAGTACGCTGCCATAGGAGTATATGGAACACGACTTTAAATTTTGGATTGAGAGTAAAGGCTGATCAGAATTAAATTTGGCCTACTCTGAGCACACTATACCTTTACCCAATAATCAGATTGACACACAAAGGTGTATACAGATTATTTGGAGCAGTGTTTCTCAAACTTTGATTGCTCATGGACCATTTTAAGCATTCTTTTATTTATCGCAGACCACCGGGGGTTCCCTCCCCCGGCCATTAAAAATATATTGCCTGAAATTAAGGTTTCCAACTATGGCTAATAATATTAAGCCCTACTTAGTCACCGTCATACTGATTCACACACCCCTGCCTCTTCCAAGGAAAGACATATCCAAAGTAACCCTCGATTTACTTATTGGCAGGCTTACATACGTACACTGGCATCCAAAAATTAAGCATGCAATGCAAATTTTCAATTTTCGAAAGTGTATTTGAATTTGAGTGGTTGAAAATCATTGTGGATTTAGATGACTGCATGTACAGTGGTTGAAAATTGTTGTGGATGTAGATGACTGTATGTACAGTGGTTAAAAATCACTGTGGATGCAGATAACCGCATATAAACATCGTATATTACAGTCAATCATGATTGGCTGTCCGGATATCTGCTAATTGGGAAGTCATTGAAGACGCCAGCATTCTGAAGGATTTGAGGAGGTGCTTTTAAATGCTGATACAAAGTATTTATAATTTTTGTACTATTACTTTTGATGATATTCGTGTTTCTATGACTGAAAGAAAGCGAATGGATAGCGAGCGCTAGCGTGCTATCGGAAGCATTAAAGTAGGTAAGTTAATCAAAAATGTCGCTATTTTCTTTAGCATTGATCATTCAGTAATTTCTCGATTATATAGACAATTCCAAGATAGTCAAACGGTTGTCCGGTCGTTAAAGGATTACCACCCCTCTGATGATTGGTGTATTGCTACAGGAGGAATCGACAAACCACCTGCACAACTATTACATCCATGGTTGAGGCGACACTTGGTAAGCCAATATCTTTTAGTACTGTGAGCCGAAGGCGCCACATGAAGGGACTATACGCTCGAGTACCACGTGCTTGTGCTCCGCTAGTCGTCCAAACCAGAGGTGGGTGAGATTAAAAGAGTATCGTCAACATGTCAATTGGACTGTCTCAGATTTGTGCAAAGTCCTGTTCACCGATGCGTCCAGATTTGCCTTGGAATCAGATGATAGGCGTGTAAGGGTCTGGAGAGAACGAGACACACGTAATTCGGCCAAGAACGTCATTGAACATCATGCATTCAGAGATAGCAGCGTCATAGTATTGCCTGGAATTTCAGTGGAATATCGCACCGAGCTGCACCTCTGTAAAGCCGGTTTTGTGACAGCTGCCCGATATCAAGATGAAGTCCTATACCCCATTGTGTGACTTTATGCTGTAGCAGTTGGTCCTGATTTCCTTCTTAAGGATAATAATGCCCGTCTCCATCGAACCATCATCGTTGACGTGTACCTAGAAAG
>QLNU02015003.1:117446328-117465959 GCA_006491805.2 Dysdera silvatica | reverse complement strand
TGAAAAAATAAACCTGTTTATTACTTTCACCATTCTAAAGTGGCAGCAGATGAAAAACGGGGCAATTGATTGATTGCAGGCGTAATATTATGACAAGTTACGAGCGAAAAATGCATTAAAGGAGAAATATTTCATTCGCGCATGTAGGTGCTTTAGCTTTCCAAGAACAAGTTAAGATCCCCTGGACCTATACTTTCTGCCAAGCTACACCTGCTTGATTGATTGATGCTTAGATGGAGAAGAATATGCATATGACGGATGCTTTGTTTAAAAATAAACTTCGTTACCTTGACTCTAAAGAAACAAGCAATTTAGAAGGTGCCGTTTCAAAATTTTATATTTACCTTCTCTATTTTGCTTGCGCCAGAAATCTCTTTTTCAAGTGTGTGACATAAGGCAATATATTCTGGTGACGGCTTTAAAGTGAATTTATGGTAGGTATTGCACAAGATAGAGCATTATTTATGTGTATATCCTCTAGAATTGACGTGGAATAGGTTCTCTTGCAGAGAAACCCGTTTTAAAACCTGCTTTTCTTCAGGTCGGATATAAACAGGACCCTGTGATTTATAAATATTCAAAAATAAGACGAATTATAATGGAAGTTTATCAAGTGGATGATATATCACTTTTTTTTTTACTCGTTGAAGTTTTTTATATATGGAGTTTATAAAACACCTTGAAACTTAATAATTATTATAAAAAAAGCTAAGATTACTACAGAATGTTCTCCGAAGCTCAGGTTTAAACAAGCTTGAAATTTACAAATACAGTAGAAACCCAATTAATCAGCAGCGTCATTTGAATCATTTAAAGGGAATTAAAAATTGAAGAAAGGTGGACAAATATATTGTAATGGACGAAAAAAACATGACAAATTATTTGTAGACCTTTGGCAAGATGACTGGTCGTGGAATCCAGGAAAGTGATGAAATTTAGTAGTAAATAAAAATTCATTTTCAGCCCTATTTAAGCAAAGGCCCCTTTTCGTCAGCGGCCTCAAGCAGCCTCCCACGTTTGCCCATTAATAGAGCCGATCCTCTGTATCTTTGAAGTCGTTTTGGTCACTTTCCAAAGGCATATAAATCACCAAAATTTATAAAAGATCTTATTACAGTAATTAAGTGGGAATGAATAATTGGGTTTCTGGGAAGTGATGTGTTTCCTCAAACAAGAAATTACGGCTGACAGGTTTCTTGAAGATCAATGGGAGCATATAATAGAAGAAACCGAACAGCAATCATTTACGGATATCGTTTATTTACATTTGCAAAGAGGCTCTTGGCAAGTTGTCTTTCTCCGAATTAATTGCGGAAACGAACGGAAGAGCGAATGTAGAAACTGAATAAGAATTTTATTATTTGGAAGAAAGGGAAGAACAAAAGAATGTGCCTTCTCAACTGTAACTAACTTTTTGTCATTTGACCTATGTTTAAAATTTGTTGAATTACTCGTTTTTCTTTTAGTTCTGGCATTTTATTTAAAGGGAATTTGTGAAATACAAATTGTCTTTTTCAATGTGAAAACATGCTTTCTTTTCAATGACCTTAGAAAATCATTTATTTTCTTTTATAATTCTAGATAAATTGACAAATTTTAGTTATCCAACTAAGACTTGGCCAATTACAAGAGCGCATGAAAGGAAGATGGAAGTGGCTGAGATGAGAATGTTGAGGTGGATGAATGGTGTTACAAGGAGGGATAAAATAAGGAATAACCTAATTAGAGGTACGGTCAAGGTTGGACCCATAGGAAGAAAAATACAAGAACATAGGTTAAGATGGCTTGGGCATATGGAGCGGAGAAATGAGGAATATGTGGGAAAGGTAATGGATAGGCTGGTGGTAATGGGTAATAGGAAGAGGGAAGACCACGGTTGAGATGGAAGGATAAAGTGACGGAAGATCTATGAGAGTGTGGATGTAGTAGAGAAGAAGCAGTGGATGGGTGATTGTGGAAGGGAAGAATTAAAGATCATAACGCCGACCCCATATAAATGTGGGAAAATGGCAAAGTGAAAAAAAATAAGAAGAAGAAGAAGAAGGAGGAGGAGGGGGAGTTGTTGTTGTTGTCGTCATCATCATCATCCGTGAAAGGGAAACAATTTTAACTTATGCACTTAACTTTTGTGAACTATCAATAAATCCCCAAAATTTTGGTACGTGGAAATGGTATTCCAAAATTTATATCTAATGATGTTAATGTTTCTCAATCTATTTTCCCCGTGAAATCGTTTCACGTATCTCAGGATTTCATTCCCTATTTTAATATTCCCTTCCTTTCCTAGCGGAATCAGTATTGTCACACTTTAAATCTACAAATTGAAACTTGAATATCCCCCTGAAGCCGTGAGATCTCTCCTTAAAAGTATTTCTCCTTAGTTGGGAAGCTCTCCTAACTGTACCATGAGAAGTAATAAACATAGTCGATACCTACTCGAGGTTTCTTTCATCATAATAGTAAGATCATATGGAATATATAGGTATTTTTATAAGAAATACCACGAATGAAGCCCAAAGCTAATAAAAATATAATTGTAAGAAACCAAATTAAAAATAATATTACTACAACTGAAATTCAAATGCATGTTCTACATTATAAAAAAGTAATTTTTAGTATGTAAGTATTCAAGTTATTCTGTGAATATTTAGTTTATAAAATGTCGCCAAGACTTCTTTTGCCTCCAAACCTACATTTCTCTGTAACAGAGCAGTTCTAAATGCAAAATTCTCGTAATCATCTTTGGTAAATCCTCTGAATTTCTGCTCTCATACCTGAAAAATAGCATGTCTAACCCAAAGTCCAATAACAATTAATTTCTCATCATCGATTACTTACCGCTTATCGGTTCAGTTTTTAAATTAATCGATACTGCCTCATCTAGATTACAGAAGACTTTCATTAGCTTTAATAGTTTAACAGAGCGATCAAAGGTTAAATAAAACAATGAGGTTTTCGTCATATTCTCAATATGTCATATGAAAAATAGCTTTCAGAATTCACGAGTTATTTCTATATAATTATTATTATCGTCTAATAATTTTATTTAATATTTAATAAAGCAACTAAAACTATCAATTAAGAATTAATAAGAGCCTTAGGATTTAATTAGTTAATAACCGTATAGATTTAATAAGCATATTAGAAATTTCCCATTGTTTGCCTTTCCGGCACATTTAAAGAATACACAGTATACTCTAAATGCTACTTCAAATGTATGTCTTCAGCTACTTTTAATGTATGTCTCCTTAAATACGTATAATGTCTTCTTAAACACATATAATGTCTTCTTAAATGTATATAATGTCTTCTTGAATGCTATGTCTAATATGTCTTCTTAAATGCCACTTCTAATATGTCTTCTTAAATGCTACTTCTAATCTATGTCACCTTAAATGCTACTTCTAATATACGTCTTCTTAAATGCGACTTCTAATATGTCTTCTTAAATGTTACTTCTAATATATGTCTTCAGCTATTTACGAAGATCCTACATCCGCGAGAATTAAACCCAGGGTTTATGCATGACAGAGAAGCACATCACTTGCCCGTTGCCAAGGTGACTTTGAAAAACAATACCCTGAATCGCCAACCCTCTTCAACTGATCACCCTCCATGTACCTAATGTCGCTCAATAATGCTTAAGCTACAATGTCCTTAAGGGAATCGTATTTCCGACATAATATGACCAACAGTTGTGACTGTCCGATCAGGCAAATGTAATTTGTAATTACTAATGCATTCATATGCCTATTTACCGCCATATGTTATAATGACATGTTATCACAGGTTATTTAATCCCAAGATGTCCATAGTAAGATTAATTCTCCAATAAATTGAATGTTTAGTCTGAAGCATTCGCAATATGATGACTCGTAAATTTATTACAATCAATCTAATCTACAGCAAGTTGCTAACTGGCCTTCGGTGATTACATAGATAACATTGCTCACTAGCATTGGATATGCAACATAACATCCACTAACTGTAATTAACCGTAGAAATCTATATCAGCGGCAAAGCTATATATGTATCACTAAGTTAGAAATGGACTTTCGCTTTCAAGAAGCGTGTATTTAATCCGTAACGTATGGAGATAACTCACATGAAACACAATGCCCTTAGTTAAGCAAGATCTATGATGTATGTTAAGCTATTTTATAATTAGTTAATCAATCTAGTCATAAAGTAGCTCATATCAGATAAAAGTCGGGAATTCGCTAATACACCTAAACATTTAAACATTTTAACAGCGCTAGCGAAATTAATTATAATAATTTCATTACTTCCTTTGCTGTAAAGCATTCTGCATAACATTCCAAATTAAAGGTGAAAGCTTTTGCCACTTATTTCACTAACGGTTCTCTATGCCAAGCATTTGCTTTTATAGTGTACGAAAACATCGTTTCCATTTTTATTATTTTTGCAACATGCACGCACCCAGGCAGGCATATGAGTGTGTGTGTATGCGTTCGTGAACGTATGGTCCCTTAATTTTGGGGACCCTCATGAGGGTCCTTAATGGGGCTTGATATTATTTAAGTTTGAAAGTTATTTTAATATTGTTTATTTACAAAGGACCGAACTTCATTATTTATAAGCCTATAAGATATGAACAATAAACTTCAAGGAAAAACTAGCGATATTTTAAATGAATATGGAGGTGGCCGTTTTCTGTAGGTATCCATTCTCTTCCCTTCCATGCTAGGGCCCCATGAAATCCTTAACCGGCACTTTAGTAGCTGTCAATACACACAATGTAAATATATGTAACAACTGTAAATGCAAGAAACTTTTAATCATTTCTCTGCGAGAAGGCTACCGCACAACGAGCGGAGCGAATGATCAGTAACTTGTTTTTCTTTACTCGTTTATAAACAAGCGGGTCAAATGATGAGCCACAAAAATGAACGGTACATAAAGATTTCCATTTTTGTGAAAGGTAGTTCTCGGTCATTATGTATGGTTTCGTTTTGCACACGTTTGAAATAACATGATTCTAAATAAAGTGCGGAATTCCTTTTAATTTTTTAATTTTTTCAACATTTTATTCAATTAATTAATTATGTAAGCATTTTTTAATCTATGAATATTTAAAATGTGTAAGTACAGCTATCATATTTGAATTTTAAACTATAAAATACGTGAAAAAATGTCTAAAAATTTATTATTTACAACAAAAGAATCGAAGTTAGAATAGGATCAAATTAGCTAGCGCGTATGATGAAAATTTCTGAACGCTCTAAAATAACATTAAATTCTGAATCATTAGTAAGACAATTTTGATTCGACTTTTAAATTTATTAGTAACATAGAAGACGTAACTGTTCCAAACGTTCCTATGTCTATGGTCGAAAAAGAATTGATACGTATTTACCATATATGAAGGATTTAATTTTAGTGTAATTTAAATTTTTTTTGGGAAATATTAACTGCTCGTATATCCGACATATAAAGAACATATTTGATAGTTCAACTGAAGAATAAATGAGATGCAAAATTCGGTACTATATTTTTAATTTTCTTTTATAATACGTTATAATAAATGCATGAATTTCATAAATGGACAAAAATATAAAGTCGTAAGATATTATTACCCTTCACAGGGATAACACAATTGCCAAATATGGTCAACACAAGAAAGCCTCCGGGGCGAGATTTTTGTGAGTTTTCGTGGGGGAATTTATTATACAATAATTTTTGCCACCCACGTTTTAATTACAGCTCAAACTAGAGCTTGTGTAATTTTGGAGAAAAAGAGACGCTTTCCCCATCCTGGATTCGAACCAGGGTCCCTCCGTTTAGCCCGGAGTGTCTTGGACCGCTAGACGAATGAGGACAGGAAACAACGCTCTCTTTCTCCGTATGTAAAGGTGTTAAGGTATTATTACCCTCCGCAGGGATAACACAATTGCCAAATATGGTCAACACAAGAAAGCCTCCGGGGCGAGAATTTTGTGAGTTTTCGTGGGGGAATTTATTATACTATAATTTTTGCCACTCAGGCTAAACGGAGGAACCCTGGTTCGAATCCAGGATGGGGAAAGCGTCTCTTTTTCTCCAAAACGAATAAAGCTCTAGTTTGAGCTATAATCTATACGTGGGTGGCAGAAATTATTGTATAAAACATATAAAGCATAATAAAACATCATGTGCGTGCACATATCATTATTGTAGAGAAATTAGTTCAAAAGAACGAATCTAAAAAGTGGCGCTGGTCTTAAAAGGATCGTTCACAAAATATGAACAGCTTTGCCCCACCCTAAGAGTTCCCACACATTTAACCGAATATGTCAACACGTCAGCAATAACGAAAAGGTTAAGAGTCAGTAGGCACAATAGGTTTGCAAGAGCCGGCAAATAGGAGAGACTCTTATGAGTCGGTAAACACAATAGACCCTTAACAGTTAGTAAACGCGATACTAATAACTAATAAACACAATACTAACTAATAACTAATAAACACAATAATAACTAATAAACACAATACTAACTAATAACTAATAAACACAATACTAACTAATAACTAATAAACACAATACTAACTAATAACTAATAAACACAATAATAACTAATAAACACAATACTAACTAATAACTAATAAACACAATACTAACTAATAACTAATAAACACAATACTAACTAATAACTAATAAACACAATACTAACTAATAACTAATAAACACAATACTAACTAATAAACACAATACTAACTAATAACTAATAAACACAATACTAACTAATAACTAATAAACACAATACTAACCTAATTACCTTTAGATAGATTTAAATTAGTGACCACCGTGTAACATAGCTTTCAATATTTCGAGTGGTAAAACTGAAAACTCTTTTTTTCATTTTTTATGAATTCTCTCAACAACTTTGTCTTTAATGCGGCAGACTTCTTCTATTCAATTACATCTTCTATTGCGAGATAAGTACGAAGAGAAAAATGCACATGGAGATATAGACAGCTGATCAGCGCTAAAGCGCCGATTCGATAACCCAAGAGTCGCTAATTTAAGCGAAACCTACAATGTGTATGCGTATAAGTTACCTTTCCTCTGTTTTGTGTGAAATACAATGTTTGTAATTCAAGCCTAAAATGAATGGAGCATTGAAAAAGGCATTACTTTGATTTTAATCTCTTGCTTGATCTCCCTTTTACTTAAAGAGATTATTTTACACTTTTTTACATTTGAAAACAACGCATAAAGTTTTCAAAAAATTTAACAATTTTCAAATCAATAGTTTTACCAAATGATGAAAGTACTGAAAAAAGTCGATAAAAATGAAAAAAATCTTTTCACATAAAAGCAAGACTATAGAAGAATGCATAGAAAGATGTTAAATATGAAAATTTAGCAAATGTTTTAAATAATGCTACGTGGATTGATTTTGACATCCCGTTTTGATGTTTAAGAACAAAATATCTTAAAACTTCGAGGTCCCGATGTAAATGACAAATCCGTGAAATCAGCATGCATGAAAAGCACAACAGCAATGCGTAAATAAAAATGTGATTCTTTAATTAAATCCAATTGTTTACATAACGGACATCGTTTGGAACGAATTTGATTCTTACATTTTGCTCTTTCCAGAAACTTCTCTGGTTTTCCGGTTTTGTGCTTTCATTTCTATTTTTTATGTCAAATCTTTTCACTTTTTGAGCAAAGAACTTTTGAAACATTTGTATTTGGCAAAATTTGCCATTTTCGTGTCCGTATTTGAAGTAATGCAGAAAGACCAATAGTTTGAGCAAAGAAAGTAAGAATTGCTGCTCACAGTTCGAGCAAAGAAAGCAAGAATTTCTGCTCATAGTTTGATTAAAATAAAAGTTTAAAGGGTAAAACTAAAAGAAAAATATTAAACACAAGTATTTACGCTGGAAATGAATTTCAAAATAATACATGTTATAAATGTATGTACTAAAATACTTCATACTACAAATATATGCATTAAAATTCTTCATACTATAAATGTATATACTAAAATGCTTCATACTATAGATGTATGTACTAAAATACTTCATACTATAAATGTATGTACTAAAATACTTTACTACAAATGCATCTACTAAAATGCTTTACTATGAATGCGTGTACTAAAATACTTCATACTATAAATGTATGTACTAAAATACTTTACTATAAATGCATCTACTAAAATGCTTTACTATGAATGCGTGTACTGAAATACTTCATACTATAAATGTACGTACTAAAATACTTCTTCCTATAAATGTATGTACTAAAATACTTCATAAAAGTACTACAGCCCTGCAGTTGTAACGTGTTCCCCGAGCATACTGTTAACTCTGATTGAATTGTCAACGATGACGCAATAGCACTAATAAATATGGACAAACTGGTCACTGTATTCCGGGGGGGGGGGGTTTTCCCTAGATCTCAAGAGGTTCCGATCCCTCGAAAAACCCTATGTCCCGGTACAGCATCACCTTTGCTGTTCTTATGCCCTAAAATAAACAAACAAAATGGCTTTATTTATTTTTCATTGATTTATATACTACATGTTAGGTTTTTAAAGTACCACCAACTCCAAAAAATCGACTGTATTCTCCGGCTTCTATGTATAAGGACGATTTCCCGGATTTTACACATACTATAATCTACCACTATAATCTACATACTATAATCTATACTATATATAGTAAAGCCACAATTATCTGAATTGCCTTTAATAAAAATTCGCGTTAACCGAAATAACCTATTGTGTGTTTTTATTCTGTATATTTTTCGTAGATTCTCGTTCAGTGTTTTCCATCCAATACAAATGACATATATAAAAACATACACAAAAAAGATGTGATTCGTATATATATCAGATGTGTGCAAAGGCATCGTCTTTACGTGTGTATTTACGTGTAATACGTGTAACATGTAAATGTGTAAATGTAAATACGTGTGTATTTCTAAAGTAGTATCTTACTCAACATGTGCATATATTTTGTCACATTTTTCATTATCAATGTATTAGTTAATTAACATACATTTAAACGTGTGTTTGTAAAAAGACTGTAGTTTCTTCGTACTTTTATACCGAAAATTATTTGCGAATTATCGGGAGTTTACCATTGTCCAAAAAAATGAGGTTCCTTTTATTTCGGATAGTTGGGGTTCTACTTATTTCAAACCCAATCTGTTAAGGCACTTCAAAAAAAAGGATTTTCAGGCTTCAAACCGAACCTCGATATTATCTATTTCATCTCGGGAGTCAGACTCGTGATCCCGAGACAAAAGAATAATGCTTCCCCACTGCGCACCTTAGATAATGGCACCTTAAATTTTAAAATGGAGAAATATGTGCATGCTCACCATAGTGGCATAAAAAGGGGAAGCCTAGCGCTCAAGCCCTTCTCATGGGATATCAAAGCTCATTTTTCCCTTTAACGTCGAATCACATAGATTTTTAGAGCTTTTCGAGTTCCCCCTACAATTTTTCACTTGCTACGCCTCTGATGCAGTATGTTATTAAAAATAGTCCGATATTGCACTAAATTTGCAAGATTGCGATTCACAAATGCTTAAAAATGAGAGAATGTGACATTGAAAATTCAAAATATGCAGCCGGGATTCTCGGGTTCCTGCTTTAGGTTCTGAATTTTCAGTGTAATAGAAGAAGTTCTCTCATTATTATTACTCGTGTGTAAGCACATCATTTTATGCAACTCTGTTTCACGAAAGCGGACTTACGGATTTTCAATGTGAGTTCACTATAAAATATTACAAATATTAATAACGTATTATTAATGTAATTTCAATATATATCTTGGTAGCCAAACTGGACATATCCAAATCGAAGTTAGAAGTTATCTGCTGAGTACTGAAGAACTATGGTGTCACCACTGTAAGGAAAAAAAGTTTCGGGATTCTTAACGAACTCAATAGGCCTTCGGTAAGTTCCCTAATTAAAAAAGGGGCCTTTTCGCAGACTTTTATATAAATAGGGATTTTCTCACAGAAAATACTCTAATTTAAAAAACAATGTCTTTTCAAAAATATCCCTGTTCCTTTTCAAAGAAAGCAAAATATCTTATTACTATATTAGTAATATATTAGTAATATATTGCGTACTGCACGCAAACGGCAGTTTTAGCTCACGTATATAAACAGACACAGATTTACAATTTTATTGCGTATGGGCTGCTATATTTTGCATCTGTATGCTAATATATTTTGCCGTCTGTGGGCTTATATGCTTTTTTTGCCGCCAAGTCTCACTAAATATGATTAAAGGTGTAACTGGGATTTTGGTGCCTCTGACAAATTCTTAACATGAAGCTCTCCTAGCGGTTATGTCAAATTCGTCTTTTTTTTCGCAAGTATTTGCGAACTTATCGCCTTTTGAGTCTCACGGCGACGCCCGGTAAACTTTCCTTTGCCCGTGTACTAATTGCGCCCCTGAACATAATATCCAAAATTGGATATGAAAAGTAGATAAATGGAAAAGATTAAATCTTCACTTAAAAATTTAAAGGGCCATGGTAACTTTTAGTAATAAATAGGACTTAATAATATAACAAATATACTTCACTATTTATTTTAACGATGTAATATAAACATCACATAAAAAAACAAACTAACAATTCTGATCAATATAAAATATAACACATTTTCATTGCAAACACGTCAACACATATTTTAAAAGTTTAATTATCAGTAAGTGCATTCTTCGATAAACTGTAGCACATGAAAATATTACCCTCTAATTTTTTCTACAAAATATTTAATGAAGGTGTCAAATGAAATCAATTCAATTGATAAAATTATTCAATTCAGCAATTCACAACCTATTTTCCAACATAATGCACCTAAAATAATTTGTCATACGTTTCAAGCACTAAAATAATCTTTCAGAAAAAGAAATTTGTTATTGCTATAATCTTAAACATTAACTTAAAGCAATCTCTAAATCAAGAAATAGTCTATAAGTTCTTTCTTAAGTATGAAATTGCATATGTATACAAAAAACTTACTTCAAAAACCTCGTTCAAATGCTGTTTAATATGAACACATACTTCAATGAAATCAATTTCAAAATCACTCCGGTAATTTTGACATATTTGAGAAATGTACTTATTTCTTTTTTAATAAGCACATGGACCTCAAAAAGAACGTTTACATATCATAAGATATATCTTAAATATTCGAAAAAATAACTTGTTTCCGTTCTGACATGTGGCGTTAAAAATTTTATGCTAGGTATAATATTTTCTCGAGCCCAAGACCATGACAATCCCTTCATAAATCGTTGAAGATGGATAGTTGATTTTGCCACATTCTGGCTTACCGTACTTTTTTAAAATATTCGTTGAGGAAGAGCTCGAACCGTGCTAAAAGTTCAATTGCCATTACAATATTTCTATTTCGACTGGAACCCAGTGTTTCTTCTAATCTTCTTAAAGAAAGACTAAGACTAAGACCCGCTAGCTCTTCTTAAAGGAAGACTAAGACTCGTTAATTCTTAAAGGAAGAGCAAAACTCGTTAGTTCTTCTTAAAGGAAGACTAAGACTCATTATTCTTCTTAAAGGAAGACTAAGACTGATTATTCTTCTTAAAGGAAGACTAAGACCAGTTAGTTCTTCTTAATGGAAGACTAAGACTCGTTTATTCTTAAAGGAAGAATAAAACTCGTTAGTTCTTCTTAAAGAAAGACTAAGACTCATTATTCTTCTTAAAGGAAGACTAAGACTCGTTATTCTTCTTAAAGAAGACTAGGACTCGTTATACTCCTTAAAGGAAGACTAATACTCGTTAGTTCTTCTTAAAGGAAGACTAAGACTCGACAGCTACAACTAGTCTTAACATTTCAGATTAATAGTGAAATTCCGCAATTTCCTTACTTAGCAGATTAAGAAAATTGTTTTAATATAGAGCTCAGTTTCTAAAGATAGTACTGCTCTCCTTTGTTGAATTAGTCATACATGCCGCTGTACATAAATTTTGTATCCTTCCATTCATTAAACCATTTATTATCAAACTGCGAATCTTTAATGAATAAACGACATATCCAACTGAAAATATTCTTGAAGTTTTGTAATATTAATATAATAAATTATCTAATTTTATTTACTCTATAACTATCTTTTTACTTTTTTCTGTTACAAATTATAGTTCAATAATATTCAATGCATTTAACGTAGATGCCCCTTGATTTTCAAAGGTACACTTCATATTTTGAAGATAACCTTTTCTAGTATAATATAGTTTATTTGTCCATTGTTATCTATCAAATTAACTGGATTTCTTTCAAATTTGAAGGAGGCATATGGTATGGATTCATTTATGCTACTGATAAAGTATTCTTATTTAGATTCATCGCCATTCTTATTGCTGCATTCAATGTTTTTAATGTTTAAAATTTGCTCGAACTTTTCAACCCAATTCAATTCAAATTTATTTTGGGCACATAGAAATACAGCTTTGGGTATACTTTGATTTAAAGGGATATTTCATGTTTATTTTCTTCAAGATTCTTGGAAATATTGTCAATTTGCAAAATATTCAAAGTATCACTTGAGTTTATAGATAAAGTCTACAAGTCGTCTACAAGAAGATTCTACCATTTTAGAAATAAATTATTCGGCCTTTAAAAAACATTTCAATCTTTTCACTTTTAGCAAAGGTTTCTTTCTGGATTTTAAACTTTCCTTTTGCAATTTTTTTATATTGCCAGCCACCACATATTTTTTTCTATTTGACATTGTGATTTTATCAGCCATTTTTTAAAATAACAGAAAATAAAAACGTTTGCATTTGCATGCGGAAAATCCATCACAATTACCATAAGTAATTTACAAATGTTCCAAAACTTTATTTATTAATAAAGCATAATATCTTGTGCGAAAAACACTAGAAATAAGCACTTGGGATTATTAGGGCAAAACAGCAAGTTTCTGACCACGAAACACACCTTACTGCTACAATAATGTACAATGCCTTTGAATAACCTAGTAGTGACATGCACGGAGAAGAGGCTGAAAAGATGTTCGGACACAATGCTCAGCACCCTGTACTTATCTCCTTTTTCTTTTCAACTTAGTTCAGCAGTTGCGATCTTTCCGGAAACTGAAAGGCAAGCTTATTCGCCGTCTATTCCATTTAAGTAGATAGTGTAGCGGACAAAAAGTTGTGCCGTATTTCGAAAGATATAGAACATTTTTTGGGAAAATAATAATTCAATCAGGCAAAAAAAATAAACTGCACCTTCTGAAAATTTTCTCTGTGGAAAATTTGTCACTGTATGCTGCGGCCTATTTAACTTATTGGTAAATCAGCCACTACATATGAACACAAGACAATTTTGAGAACTATGCCTTATAGTTCTCTAAAGAGTAATTTTGTCTAAGTTTGTTTTTAAAATGTATCATTGTGGTTCAGAAGGCTGCAAAATTAATTAAGCGCCATTTATAAAATTAAATATTCTACTAGTTAACTATAATTACAATCTAAGGTTAACTTTGAATCACGCCATAAGTTTATTGAAACGTTTACGTGTCTGTGAATAAAAATAAAACATAAGGTACGACATCTAATCCCAGACATAGAAATTTCATTATAATCATGTCATTTAAAGCATCTTTCTCAGAGTCGGGTTAGAGAATGCCGAGGAGGACCCGAGTTATCCAAGTGATTTCTATATTCTAGTTTGTCGTTGGAGACGAATCCAACCATACAATATTTGTGCTACTAAATCTTGAAGCCACTTACAGGTAAAACAAACAGCCAAAAGATGTCTCATGCGGTATTTATATACTTATAAATAATATATATCCAGGTCAATTGCATATTTCTTGCGCATACACACAGCCGACAGGGTCTTGTCCTCCAATTTCGTGTAATATTACATATATAAACCAGAAACAAATAGTAAACTGTAACCCACAAAAGTTACGTGTACCTTATGCATTGACTTTGAGCTCGCTTTCAGAAAACGGCCTAGTATACAAATCCGCAGAGGATTTAAAAGTATCGAATGTGAGACTGAAGTCCCTCCCCTTAAAATCGTGAGGTTCTGATTGCATGTGTTAATCATACCGATTCGCAAAACTCCATACTGGTTTTATACTGTAACAAAAAAGATTTTCCTTAAATTTTAACCATTTGTGTTATTCCGTATCATTTGGGTTGAAATTAAGGAAATGGTGTCGCCAAATAGCACTTTGTGATTTGCTGGCAGATGGAGAATTGAACATTGAAAGCGTTGAACATTGAAAATAATTTGTAAAGGTTATCATACTGAGTGCTTTATCCTCATAATTTATACTAACCAGTGAAATATGAAGGGATGATATTGTTGGAAGATGTAATCCCTAATTAAATTTTGATTGTCGGAAACTAAAATATTTCATATATAAAATAGACATGCACTCATACTTATGAAAATTGCAACCAGAAAGGAATGATCAGATCAGAATTAAATTTATACCACATATGCGAAAGTGTAGTACAAAGATATTTTTAACTTTACAGAAAAATACAAATACGTTGAGGGTATAAAATTAGTATTTATTGAAGCCGCTCCGAGTGGTAATAAGCCTCTAAACATCTGGATATTGAATCGAATAAAATTTAGATATATTCTTGGGATATTGCCTACAAAGTTTCTTAGATCTGAATCCTCAGTTCATTGGTAGTGACTGCTGGAGAACAATAATAGCCCAGTCGACGAGTGACCATATTCCACACTTGTCCAATCTGTGACATGTCTGGCGAACAGGCAGGCTAAAGAAGAGGCGGTATATCATGTGCTGTGAAGAAGGCTCGGATATTCCGCGAAGCATATAGTCGGGCATCTTCATAATAGAATATAGTACCAGAAATTTATGTTAACGAAATACAACTTAGGCTTCTAAAGTCTCTATGATGTAATGATTGCTGTTGAGAATACCCTCAATTTGTGGTAGCTGGAATCGCCTATAAAAGCCAATAGCGGCCCATACCACTACATGGACAATTTGTGCAGTATGGCGCTCTAAACCGTATGCCAGAAGATGGGGCTCACCACAATATCATCTAAAACGTAAGCGGCCATCATTTGTGTCCAGTTTGTAGCGGGAATCGTCCAACAACGCGAGTCCCGCTGTAACCTAGGAAAACTGATGGCGGGACTCGTCCGAAAACAAGATCTGTTGTCAGTGACCGTGGCATTGTCTATACTCATTCCCCCCATTGCAACCGGAGGCGTAGATGATTCAGAGTCAAAAGTATTATCCCCAAAGGAATACATTAACCTAGTCCTCTGCGCAGCAGATGTCTTGGAGCCGTAGAAGCAGACAACTCCGCAATTGTAGCAATTCTCTCGCGCTGTCCTAATATTCGAGAACAAGCTGAAAGGTTCGTTACTACCATACAGGTGGGATCTCTATTAACCCGTGTTTTCGTCACACTTCCTGGTCACACTACCCTCCCGTCACACTACCTTCTCCTGGTCCACTGCCAAATTTTGGATTCATTAAGTGTTCTTTGGTTCATTGCTTCCCCACTCACACTACTTTCATGGTGCATCCACGTACCCCGTACGAGCAACCATATCTTAGTTCAAAGATCCTCCTTCACGCAAACCAATAATATATCCTCATTCTAACTGTATTGTTCGCTCGTATGGTGCTCTTCAACACTGATGGCATATAATGACTTTAACAGAAGAGTCTGCAACTGTCTAACAAAGATGCAATACTTGTTTGGCTCTTCCACAGCCTTCTGTTTATACTTCTTCCACGACCGTTCAGAAGGCTTCGCTGAGTCCAGGCATAGTCATTCACGTGAATTTCTGATCATTTTCATATCATACTCTGATTTGCTTTTCCCGTAAATTTCAGTCGAATCAGATAATTCCTTCCTTGTGTTGCAATTTTCGTATACATGAGTGTATGGGAAAAACTTTAGCCGTCTAACCAGCGATCTGAAGACATTTCCTTCTATTCTGGTAGCCTTACTAGATACCGCGGCGCCTAGGATCAATACCAGGTCGCGGCACCGTAGTTAAGAAACACTAATCCAATCCACTTTTATGCCAGTCATGCAATATTTTGCGAAGGTATTTTTCTTTGCCATTAGGTTTTAAACTCTGTTACTTTTAGGCTCTGTTATAATATTAAATGTATCTATGGCAACAGATTTCTCTTTATAAATTGTGCCTCAATAAAATAAAACAGAAAAAAATTAGTGAACCAATAAATGCACATAATCTCTAAAAATAAATGAAATTCAAAGAAGCCATTACTAAACTAGATCTCTGTACCCCATGGACCCCTATTCACGGATTATCCGAGTTTTGCGTACAATATCTCGGGAATCACCGGAATGGAGGAACAAGGTTATTTGGAGAGCAAAATAATCGAAAAAAAAAGGAAATTTAATGAAATTTTAAAAAATTTAAAGGCAAGTAAAATTGTAAAAAAATGGAAGATTGGAAAAGGGGCGCAAATAATGTAGATGCAAAGTAAACGCAACGTAATAGAAAATAAAAATAAGAAAGAACAGAAATTAAACTTATCAACTTCTTAAAAGAAATCCATAACATTTTGGAAGCTGCAGTTCATCTTTATCAAATGAAGTTGAGAACGTATGCTTATCAGATATTCATATCCCTAAAACCTGGCATTTTGTTTTTCAACAACGCTGTATTCATTCTATGTTATCTACGTTGAATCTGTTTTAAATGGTGGTTCTTTAAACTCGCCAATTTGAAAGAGGAGCGTCTGTAAAGCTACAAGCAGTCTGGAGATGTAGCACACTGAAACGAATCAAGCAAATTTGCTTATCGTTTTATATATAACAATGAATAGCTTATTTGAAGTCGTACTTGTTCTCTCCATTAGCACACCCTCCAAAACAACCAGAACACCTACAAAATCAGCAACGGAAGTTAAAATAGCTCCACGATCGCAATGATATCGCACTCATCAAGCACAGGGCTGTCCAACATACGGCCCGCAAACGGTGTTAATCTGGCCTGTCTACAACTGTTTGAAATGAAAAAATCTAAAAACAATTTTATATTTTTTCTTCAGAAATCGGGAAAAACCGCATGAGTGACCCCTTCTCCTATCTTAAGTAAACAAATAAATAAGCAGGAGGAACTCTGAAGAGAGGCTTTTATAATTATTTTTTCTTTTTTTTTTTTTTACGAAACTCATTGAAGCTTCTGGCCTGCTAGATCTATGAAAATTCTTTAAGTGGCCCGCTACCCAAAAAGGTTGGACAACCCTGAATGTCCTACCCCATTAACGCCCAATGGTGAAAAAAGTAACCCAAATCCATAATCCTGCTCCACTGAAATCTGTGTTTTGGTTCTTGATATTAACTCTATCGCTTTTGACGCCGTGTGGCACCCAGGACTAATTGTCAAACTACTAAAAATCAACAACCCCCCCCTACCTTATCAATATCCTTTACTCATTTATTAAAGACAGGAGCTTCAGGATCAATATTAATAACAACACACTCTCCACCCCACGCACCATCACTGCCGGCGTCCCCCAAGGGTCCAGGCTTTCACCCACCCTCTTCCAAATTTTTTTCAATGACTTTCCAAAATCTAACAATATTTCGATGGCCCTTTTCGCAGATGACGCTGCTATCTACGCCTCTCATGCGAACTGCCCCCGCGCCATTAAATCTCTACAACGACATATCAATAAACTCACCCGGTGGCTCAGTAGATGGAAAATCCAAATTAACACCTCGAAAACACAAGCCATCATATTCACCAAAAACCACTTCACCCCCCCCGCCACCCGACAAATCCACAATCAATCAATTATTTGGTCCAGCAAAATTAAATACCTCGGCATAACTATGGACAAACGCCTCTCATTCAAAGAACATCTCTCCACAGTCAAAAATAAAGTTCGAGCGGCTTGCGCCCAACCAAGCAATCTCATTGGCCCCCGTACAATCCTCTCCACACAAAATAGGCTCCTCCTCTATTATACCGCGATTAGACCAATTTTAACTTACGCCGCCCCCTCATGGTCAATTTTCCCCACAAACATACTAACTTCACTACAACAATTCGAAAACATCACCCTCAGAAAAATACTACACATCCCCTGGTTCGTCCGAAATCGACAAATATTTAATGACATAAACATCCCCACAATTACAAAAGTCATAGAAAATCTCTCCCAAAACTACTTCAGTAACATCCACTTACACCCAAATCCTCTCATCACAAACTCACACAAATTACACAACACAACAACTAGCCGTGGCGTAGGCCCCCTACCAGCCTTCGTAAATACTTTCCACCCCCTCCGGGCACCATCCCCCTCTCCAATACCCCGAAACTTCCGCTGGCCCCTCTGGCCCCCACAAGGCAAAACCCATCAAATAACCCGCCCTCCCATCATTCACCAACCACGTAGGGCCCGAAGACGGCGGAACAATTATGTTAAAAAACTACCGCGAATCATCCATAGAAGATCAACCCCACAAAAAATTTTACAAAGCCCCCCCCAACCTCCTCTCATGGTTCATCCAGTTCTCATCACCCCCATCAACTAACTTACGGCCCGGCCAACACAACCTCCCATCCCCACCACAGACAAACGATCCTACGAGAAATTCGGCCAAGCCCCCCCAACTTACATTCCAACATCAGTTCCCCCATAAACTTTATTACCATCCGGCCTCTATTAGCCATTGCCCCCTCTTCACCCAAACCGTCCTACTAAACTCAACTATGGTTGCAACCCCCACTGCTAGCAACAGCCCCATTCTACCACTCAAACAACTGTAAAAAAAACAAAAACCACCCACCACTTCCTCTTTCCTTCCAAACTTCCAGTCTATTATCACATCTACTATTCCCTTCCCAGTACAAACTATTTCCTAACCTATTTACTTGGAGCATTGGTCGAGGTGCAGATAACATCGAAAAAGCCCAGTTCTCAACATCCAACTGTGTTCACCTCACCAATCAGTGAAAACCGACGAGCTTAGCTCCGCCCCTCAAATTCGAGCCGTGACGTCACAGCCCCGGCAAAACCATCAGCCACCATTGGTTTTGCGCGCTCCACGCGCTTTCATAGGCCTGGCCACTTAACGAAAGCGCTTTTAGACCGCTATTCCACAAAGTTCAGGGTTCGGTCCCGGCGTAATTGTACGTGCGGATGTCTGTTCTCTGCTGTCCGGGCTGGCGGGTGTTGGTTCCAGCTCGCTTAAGACGGAGTGTTTGGGATATTCACTTTGGCCGCCGGGTGGCGGTGGATGGATGCCTGCTTCTGCTATTCTGGGACCGGACTCCGCCCTCCCTCGTAATTCGGACTTCGTCGCTGGGGTCGTGCTTGGCCTTCTGTCCATGACGGGCGTTCGTCATTGTCTTCGTCCGCTGCGATCGCTTGGGGGCCAGCTTTCGCAAACAGTGGATGATAATTTGGTATGTAATGCCTGTCCGGACTATGCTGGTCTCGTGCGCCCTGGTTGCGGGGAATGTTTTACGCCTGTTCGCTGCCGCTCGCGGCACCTCACCCACTCAACGGTGTCCGGTGGTCTCCTGTAGGAGTACCGGCTGGCCCGGGGTGTTCTTCCGCGCCATCCATCTATTTCGGCCACTCTTCGGGGCGGACTGATCGTGGATGGCCTCCGGTCGACGTTGAATGACG
>QLNU02015003.1:117432994-117446228 GCA_006491805.2 Dysdera silvatica | reverse complement strand
AGGTACTACATAAAAATAAAGACTCCACAAGCTCTTATTTTTCTTTGCAATACTTATCAAAGCTTTCAAAAGCCTATTTATGTAGTTCGTTAAAAGTTACGCGTCTGTCTTTGAAGATAAATCATTCTAAGAAATTTTCCTTTGATGTTTAAGAAATGTCTTCAATTTTGAAATTTTCCATTACCCTATATTAGCTTATCACTGTACTTTACCTTCTATTTCCTCTTAAAGTGGCTAAGTTAACACAGATTGGGGACGAGGAGAGAGGATTCATTAAAGAGTGCATAGGACATAATCATAATATTAATTATGATGAAATTCAAACAATATAATTTAGGACGCATCTACTCGTGATTTAGTAAGCCCATACAATCAAATAGGCCAATGTACAGTCATGAAAGGTTACAAAATATCCTTAATTAATAAATATCGAAAAAATAAACAATGTTTCAACCAGAGAAATCAGACGAAGGATACCCATGAAGATGAAAGTCTGAGCCTAGAAACCATTGAGAAATTTCTATTGATCCTTCTGGGGAAGAGAAGAAGGAAAAAAAAAGCACAAACGTCAATAGACTTCAGACCCAGAACATATATTTGTTGAACAACAAGCGTGGTAGAAATAATGGATAAAGGAAAAACCAATTGGACGATGATTTCTGGCAGACAGCTAGGCGTAATTTGACTGAACATTCTTGCCAAAGAAGGTTGTGTATTGATTGTTATTGGCTCCGTGTTAAACTGCTTCCACTCTTATTAAATGTACAGAGTGTACAGAGAAATCCATAATTTTGATTCCAAAAAGATCCGAGGAATTGAGCACGTATTCAAGGACTAACTGAATAATTTATATAAATCGAACACTACGCAGATTAAATCAAACAACAATATCAATCAACGTTTATTGGCGTAGTGATACCAACGCCGATGGTATGGCGTGATTAGATGGTGAAACGTTCGAAAGAAAATAAATATTTCTGCCTTCGGTGGGACCTGAACCCACCAGAAAGACCCAGTGGAAGGTCGTGGGTTCAGGTCCCCCCGAACGCAAAAATATTTCTTTTCTTTCGAACGTTTCACCATCTAGCCATAACATCGGCTCTGGTATCACTACGCCAATAAACGTTGATTAATATTGTTGTTTGATTTAATTGAATATATCCACTTTTATCAGTGAATACTACACAACAGTGTACAATTGTTCGGTTAAAACTTTTGAACCGGCATATATGTTTTCAAAAATTATATATCAATTCTGAATTGAATGGGAGGAAGGGAGGGAGGGAGGGGGTGTTGTAGCCCATTAGCCTAATTATTTAATTAGGCGAATGGGACGTAACAGGGGTTATTTAATGATTTGGACATTATATAGTGACAAAGCATGATGATATACATCGCGGGGATTTATTCCCACCAAAAACTTAACTCGCCCGCCTAAGTAAGGAAAATTAGGAGTCTAGTACTTGTTTGAGAGTTTTGAGGGCAGTAAGTGTCATGCTGCTCCAGAATCCACGGTTTTCGGAGAAATCCGAATGTCTTATTGCCTAAGGAACCAATCTCCGGACAGCAGTGCGCAGTGAATCGGCCAGGGCAACATTGGGTGTCAAACCGGTGAGAGTGGCGCACTAGGGAAGCCTGTTACCTCTAAACCACCTCAAGATACATGAAACCTAATGTAAAACGAGAATATTTCTTTTTCGCCAATGACAATAGGGTGAACTGATTTATCGAGCTCTGGTAATATATATTCATAAATTAATTTAGAAATATTAATTTTTTATTAATTAAATTGCAGCCAAACGACCAATTTGGTTTATCTTTATTTTAATCATATCAGCTTATTTTCTTCTGTATTTATTTTACTTCCATCTATTTAACTTCTATTTGCCTTTAGATAGTTTGATGTCTGATTGAAATATAGACTTAGGATTTCGATTTCCTGAAACGTCGTTTTGTTTTGAAAAGTGGATGTTTTGAGGCTTTAAAACAAAGTAGACCGAGATGAGTGGCAGCACTGGGTTAAATATAAACGCTTTACAAATATTATTTCAACATTGGTGTAAGATTTAAGACCACAACATTTAGTGAGCCAGCTTCCCGTTTGTCGTGTGAGGGCAGACTGCCTTCAGTTGCTAAAGGGAGCAGTTTCTATACTCTAAACCAGGATTTTCCAAAATGCGGCCCACGGGCCACAATCCGGTCCTCCAATGACTGTTTGGAATAAAAAAAAAAATTCAAAACAAAAATTTTTGATTTTTTTCCAGAAATGCGGAAAAACCGAAGGGACAGCATCGGTGATCCTTTTCCACATCGGAGGTAAAAAAAAAACAAATAAAAGGAAGAAACTCAAAATTGAAGCTTTTAATTAGTTTTTTTTTACTCAACCGTTGGCCCGCGAAATCTGTTAAAAAAATTTTAAGTGGTCCACCGCTCAAAAAGGTTGCACAACCCTGCTCTAAACCTTATTTTCTTAAATCTTTCATTGATTAAAAAAAGCAATTTATATAAAATCTTCTCACAACACTTTAATTTGTCTCGATATATGCTTAGTTTGTATTACATAAAACCTTTTAGATATTTCAAGGTGCTCTGATTTCAGAAATTCATAGTTTGCAATAACTACGTTCATAATATTTGGATTATGTATTAAACACACACACACACCTTTTTTCTAAAAAATTCCATCTAAGAGCGAAAGACATTTGAATTCCCTAAACACTTGAAAGATTTTAGGATTCCTCTCGATATATTCATATGTTATTGAAAATGTAAACAAAAATCACTGCCGTACACAGAGGGGTTAATGGTGGTTGCAGCCCCCACTGCAATGGAATTTACAGGTACATATATATATATATGTGTGTGTGTGTGTGTGGGAATATATGAATTTGTAACTCTTTAACCCAACTCCATTATAAGCCTGTAACCCCCCCTTATGAAACTTCTGCATACGCCTTAGACAATAATAAACCGTAAAATAACATTCTATTTTTCAAAATGAAACAAAACTTACAGTAAGATAAAAATAGTATTTATTTTTGTACAACTCTATTTTGTTTATATCTGAAAATTTTTTCGCCTATATTTTTTATTGCAAAGGCATTTATCGGATCCGTAAAGCTAATATTACGTAACGCGTCTGCTTCTATACTTTGCATAGATAAGGCAACTAGTCGGTCTTGTTGCATAGTTGTTCCATTGGGATTTTTAATATACTTCAACTGAGAAAATGTACGCTCGGCTGAACAATTAGCGACTATTTTGATTGAGCATATACGGAAGAAAATATACACATATTTGATAAATAAAATTCAACATTATCGCCTATAATTATTTTATAAACTTCAGCACAACTGAACCTTATTTTTAGATTTTTCGTTACTCTAAACTTATGATACACATATAAGTGAAGCTGCTGAATCTCGACTGGAAAAATAGTGTTCGAGTCCTCTAGGTAAGTGTCAATCTTTGATGGGCATTCTGAGAATATATTTCAATTTCAATAGACAGAACTGACATTTCTGTGGTGCCTTCCTCCTCCGTTTCTTTGATGACCTAAACACGTGCCTATGTTCGTTAACGGTCAATACACTCGTTATTCTATCAGTTATTTGCAGATACGTATGAATTATTCAGTTGTAGGGATTTTTGATAATTTACGTTTGCGACTTTAATGGCGAAAATTTAATGAATACGATTAATATGCTTCGTAGATCGGAGTAGCGAATGAACTATTGAAAGATGCAACTCTACTAATTATTGAATTGCAAATTCTCAGAATCCGTAGATTGAATTCGTGGAATTTAAATTTTCAACAAAGGGAGCTGATTAAAGTGGAGTTTGCACTGTTTTATCATGTAAAAATATTATTGACACCTCTTTCCATCGATTTCAATTGCCAAATTTTATTGCATTATTTATCAGCTTTTAATTGAAAAGATATCTAATATTAGTTTACTTAATTGCTAATTATTTCATTTTCATTGAAGTCAAATAAGATGAAACTTGCTTATACAGTTAACAAGAAATAATTATTTTTAATACGCACATGATAATATGAATTACAAGCATGGTTTTTGATTATACTTCGCGGTGTTGATCTGTTAGTATCTCCAAATGTTTGTTTCAACTTGTACGTAATATCTTCCAAAAGCAAATAATTTATCATGTTTCCCCTCCGTGAGAAATATCACTGATGTGTACATCCATGTGGGTTTCCAAAGATTAGAAGGAAGGATTGCCTCCAAAACGCAACATTTTATTTTTTTTTCATAAAATCAGCCTAAAAATGCAAATGTTGCAAAACGATAAAGTGTGAGCACCCCTTCATCGTCTACTCGTCTGTAACGGAGACGCGTCACTGATGATAAGAAGACATTTTCTATAAAAAGTTAAGTTTAAAGTCCGCGTCCGGAGACGCCACCCAGTACACAAAAAGGCATTTTGTGTTTCTTGTCTTTCGTGTTTCACGCGAGTTCTAAAAAGTCAAATTTTAGTTCATGCTAGTGGTGTTGTCATAGATACCAAAAAAGAGGTTGTTGGTTTAGACTTTTCGAACGCAGCTAACATTTTCTTTAATCTAACGTTTTTGTTCATATTTTCACGTTGTTAAAATTTCGCTAGCATTAACAAGAGTGTTCTATTTATCTACACACGACCGTAATAGCGCATTGAATATGGCAGCCCGTCCACACATCTATGGATGTCTATGCCAAGAAGTAGAATAGTTATACACTGCGCAAAACTAATAAATGAAATAAAAACACAAATTATCGCAGTTTAATTTTAGAAACATTGACAGCTGTTTTGATAGCACGTGGCTGTTTTTATCACAATGATACAACTAATGCTTTGGTTAACGATGCTAGTCAAACGATGGCATGCCGTACAGCACAAACAGAAGAAAGTAAAAAAATAAAACAAGCAAGTAAAAGAAAATCAACTAAGGTCGATATTTAAATTTAGCGGGTTTCAATTAACATTGAATCTGTGATTGTTTTGCTTTTTTCAATAAATTTTGGCGAGTTGAAAATTTAAAGTTGGCAAATTGGAAATTGATGAGTTGAAAATTGGCGAGTTGTAGTTTATTTCCAACTTCTAAATCACTAATTTCTATCTCACTAAACTTCTAAATTCCAACTCGCCAAAAATTTGGCGAGTCGAAAATTGAAGCTGGAGAATTGAAATTCGACAAGTTGGAAGCTGGCGTGTTGTAATTTACTTCCTAATTCCAAATTGCCAATTTTCAACTCGAAAAACTTCCAAATTCCAACTCGACAAAAATATGACTAGTTTAAAATAGAAGTTGTCGAGTTGAAATTCGACGAGTTTGAAGTTGGTGAGTGGTAGTTTACTTCCTAATTCCAAATCGCAAATCTTCAACTCGCAAAAGCTCCAAATTCCAATTGGCCAAAATTTTGGCGAGTTGAAAATTCAAAGTTGGGGAACTCGAACTTGCCAAGTTTCAACTTGGCAAGCTGTGGTTTACTTCCAAGTTCTAAATCGCCAGGTTCCGACCCTCAAAACTTCCAAATTTCAACTCGCCAAAATTCTGGCGAGATTGAATTTGACGAGTTGTAGTTTATTTCCCCAATTCCAAATCGTCAATTTCCGACACTGTAATTCAATAGATATTGAAACTCGCTAAAATTTGAAACGATTTCAAAATTTTGAAATTATTTTAATATAAAGTTTCAGATTTCGCTGCTAGAGCTTTATTTGCCTTCTACCCCATATTTATATAGTGAAGCAACAGTCCAATCTGTTTAGAATTTTGTATCTATATGTAACTCATTGGAGCGAAGCACCTAAAATTAAAATCGAAGCTCTATCTCCCATAGGAGCGAAACTCCGTAGCGCATGCGCCGATCGACACCAAATCAGGAACCCGTGACGATAATGACTGTCTGATTACCCTATCAAAATTTGAAAATTTTTGTCTGCCATTAACTAAATATACGCCATTAGTTCCCAATTTGGCCGCTACGAGCTAAATTTGATGAAAATCAATTCAAAATTTTTAACTGATTCAAAAAATTTAAAACAATTGAAACGGTTTCAAAATTTTGAAACGATTTCCATAGAAATCATTTCAATGCAAAATATTTATGGAAGATCTTTACCTTAACCTTTTATTGTCGACAGACAGGCAGAGGGAAAAACCGAAAGCAATAGCGGGTTCGATATCTATCGAAACCGGCTAATTATCCCGCAAGTCAATGGCGACGTCTCCGATTGCGGAATCGAAAAATAAGTGAAGAAGTCTGTGGAACCGTCTTTTGCTATAGCACCGGAATCCAAAAAAAAATGGAAGTTAAAATAGAAAAGGGTGGGTGTGAAAATATAAAATTTAAATAAACGAAACAAACAACATTACAAATTCATTTGTGGGAACAATTTCTTGTATTGGCCCATGGCAAGGTTTCCATCTGGCAATTTTACTACGGTTATGCACTTCATTAAAAAATAAAAAGTACCCTGATGAAAGTGTTTTATCGCTATAATACTTCACACACGGAATGAGTGTGTGAAAATAAAGAACTATTTACATATTTATTGCAAAAGAACTATTTTATGAAGGAGCAGTGGTAGCATAAGGGCCGCATGTTATCATGTAGTAGATCTTCTAGCAGCAAATAGAAGCTGGTGGTGAAATATGGAATCCTATAATTTGATGATGTGTTGCCAGCTGTACTGCAATTGAGACCCTAGTTCGCTTACATTTCATGGTTTCTAAACTCTGACGACATAATTGTCCATAAGAAGACATGAACAACGATGTAATGATACATTAGAATTCGGTTGTAACAATCACGGCCATAATTAACAAATATTTTTGGGGTTAGTTTACTTTAATATATAATACATATGCAGTCAGACCTCTTTATGAAATCACCCCTGCGGAACTAACAAAACTGACCTTGTAAGCGGGGTGACCTTATATGTGGAATTAAGCTTAAGTCAGGTGTTTTAACTATATCTATAAATCAATAGAAAAAACATATAAAAATTAAGTTAATAAATTCCAATCAATAAGTAATTAGTAAATTTAAATTTTTTTTAACTCACTTTGGACTTCAAAAAATTAGCAAAAATTGTTTAAATGATGATTGCAAAATTGTGTTGTTCATCGGTTTCATAGTATTTTGCAAAAGCTGCTTTTGCTTTGTTAGATTTCTCAAATGTATGGTTAATTTTTTTCAGCAAATGAGAAAGTTATTCGTTTCGTAGACATATTGCACACACATGCGGAGAAGCAGATGAAATCCCCTTGCTTGCGTGAGAAACTGCTTCTTTAAGTCTTCTCTAAGTCCCACGCTTCTTTTATCTCTAGCTAAATCTAACTCCAATAACTTCACTGAAGAAGGAAAGAACTGATTCTTCAGAAAAAGTAAAATCCATTAAACCCTCTCCCCCTATTCTAGTTTAATGAACTCACCTCCCCTCAAAAAATAAAGGGTGCCTGAGAATATTGGATTATTTAATCTTAGAATTCCATGACCTTATAAATGAGTTTCTGTCCATAACCCATCAGCGCCCATATGAGTGTAGTTCTAAGAGGATATTTTATCTTAAGTTAATTAAATTATTATTAGTGATTAGGCGGTGTCATGAAGTATATTCAGCATATATATTTTTCAACATTACTTAATAAATCTGAAACCGAGCCTTGTAAGCTAGTTATTTGGTTATACTATAACGTATGAGAAACAGGCGTGCTGACAGTTTATTCAAAATACGGCGACTAGAACTAACGTATGTTACTTTTTTGGCAGATGTGCATACTAAAAGGAAACCTTTTGATTCTGGAAAGTTTGATAAAAAACGAATTTCTTGGATAGCTACCAGTTTTCTGGCTTTGTGCTTCTGAATTAGAGAGCCAACAGACCGAATAAATGATGATGGCTTTTCTAGAAAAGATCTCAGAAGATTCGGATGCCTTAAATTCCGGAGAATATCTTCTCGATCTGTTATCTCTTTATCGTTATTCCACTTAACTATCAGCCAAGACCGCCAGATAGGAATCAACAAAAACTATTCGAATCAAATGGTAAAACAATCGGAAATGTCTCTCTCGGAGATCCAGACACAAGACAAACCACAACCACGTAATTTTCAATTTTGGGGACAGGTACAATTCATCACGTTTACAGTTCTAAAGAGTAATTTTTTGTTTTCGAAGCTGAAATGATTAAAAACACACTTTTTAAGCAATGCTTTTGGAGGGGGAAAAAATTAATTAAGCTTCCATATAGATGATTAGCGAACTAAATTCAATTTATTAATCAGTTTTAATCGCGATACAATAATGGCATTAAAATAAAAATTAATCAATTTTTACGCTTACACAATTCTCAATCGTGTTCCAATCATTTTTAACGGAACGACTTTTATTACTAAGCAGGATTTTGCGAGCATTTACTGTAGGTCAGATTCACATTTTCAACTTTTTCGTGTATAATTCTTTTTCAGTTGGTCATGAAAAATAAAGATGAAACTATTCAGACGACCATTTAGATGGCATAAAATCGCAAATATCAATTAACAAATATTTTTATATTTGACAGTTTTCAACACACTTTTCAACTTTTTTTCATTTCTGTACTTCTCGAAACGCCCCGAAGAAAATCTGCAAAATCTTTTATTCTTGCTATCTTTTGACAAAAGTCTTTCATAAAACCGAATTCAACACTGTCATTTGCAATATGAAAATCGTCAAATATTTCCAATATCACAAAAATGGATTTCCTTAACCAATGTAATAACTTTTATTAAAATAGCGTATAATTGGATAGCAGAAATTGGAACTAAATTCAAATTTTTGTGAAACAGAAATATTGAAACTTGCGACAAATTGTACTAATATGTTATTTTCAAAACAGAAATCTTTACGGGATAAGGAAAGTTTCATATTTTCCAAATACTGTAACTCTTTTTCAAAAATTTGCTGTGAAAAAGAGGATAGGCGTAGAATAGTGCAAAGCTAGTGGAAAATAAGTATTAGTCTTATTAAGAATGTGTTTAAGAGCTACCTTGCTCGCGTGAAATGAAATTTAAATACAGAAAGGTGACGCGTCAATAGATTAACATATTTACAAATTGGCAAAACTGCAGAAAATTTGTCTTGGTTTTCTGAGAAAAGCAAAATAAACAAAGATAAAGAATTTCTGTTGTCTCTTTCTCGTGTTTATATGTCTAAACGGAAATTCAGTGCTCAAATGCTAAATATGTATTGGCCATATACATAAAATTAATCTTGATTTTGCGTAGATAGATATGTGTAAATATAAATAAGTTGTGTGTTCGTTACTTTTCTAATTTTAAGTTCTATTTGCCATGTATTCAACACTTCGGAATATAGTTATATAAATGAAAGAAGCTCAAAACTTAAGTGTCTGAGCCAGGAATTTTATTTTAATAATTCAACATAGAGATTCATACAAAGAGAATTTGAAAGAGAATATCTAAGAACATTTCAAGTTAAAATTTTGATTAGAAATTTTAATTTGATTCCGGAAAAAAACGCAATCAAATAGATCACACATTCCCAGTTTGGCTCAAATATGTATCTCCCCAATTAAAAAATAAATTATTATTTTAAATAAATTTCATATGCAATGTAATTAAAAATTTAATCATCATATGAATGCTACATACTACTCCATTATATTTTTTACCAAAAGATGTTATATATGTATACATAATTAAAATAACATATATTTCTACAAGTATTTTCAAACAATGCATTGTGAATGACAGTCAACAACATTGCCACATTGACTAACCGTGTTAAATAAAAATATTTAGAAAATGTGAATTATATATTTTGGAATATTTGGGAGCCGTCAGCAATTCACAAGGTGTGAGGGAGCCATAAGTCATAAGAATTTGGAAACCCCTAAACTACTCGATTAAAAAATTCAAATTATTAATTTATTTGTTTTAAAAATTTCAATATTTTCCCTTGTTTTTAGGCCGAGTTTAATATTTTCGAATGTACTTTCCAATGTTTCTCAAAGACTTTTATATTGGTGTATACAAAATTAAATCGGCTGGTGTACTGTATCAATTTTGTACACATTGCATAGCTTCTTTATGATTGACATTTAGCTTTTGTTTACAATTTTCTCTGCTATGTCATCTCACTTTTTTTCCTCTACTACTACACTGAATATTTCTTTAGCATAACTTAAAATAAACCCAAGATTATTTGCTTCATTTTTAAGTCATTTCTGAAAACCACTTTTATTAACATTGACGAATTCTGGAATTTAAGCTAGCAACCCATGAATATCTGATTCCGCATTTCCGTTTCTAAACAATACTGCAATATCGTCATCGCCACCAGTATCGGGCAGAAATTCATCCATGGAGGTACTAGCGTTAATATATGATCTACTTTCCTTCTATGCAATGGCAATCTGTATTTTCGCAGCTACAAAGAAAAACCGGTGCCTAAGACCAATCCCCCTCCTAATCCATGGACTTTGATAATTTACTGCTTCGATTTATTTCCAATTTTCTGCTTTAATTAATTGCTAATCTATTGTCTTAATTAAAGGCTAATTTACTGTTTTAATTAATTTCTAATTTACTATTTTGATTAATTTCTAATTTACTAATTTTATTAATGGCTAATTTACTGTTTTAATTAATTTCTAATTTACTATTTTTATTAATTGCTAATTTATTGTCTTGATTAATTGTTAATTTATGTTTTTTGATTAATTGTTGATCTGTTTTGATTAGTTGCTAGATTATTTTTTTTGATTAATTGCTAATTTACTACATTGATTAATTTTCAATTTACTGCCTTTATTAATTGCTAGTGTTATTGCTCTGATTAATTGCTAATTTACTACATTGATTAATTTTCAATTTACTGCCTTTATTAATTGCTGGAGTTATTGCTCTGATTAATTGCTAATTTTTTGCTTTAGTTAATTGCTGGTTTACTATTTTGGTTAACTGCTTGTTTACTATTTTGGTTAACTGCTTGTTTACTTCTTTGCTTAATTAATAAGTTACTGATTTGGTTAATTTATAATTTACTGCTTTGATTAATTATTAATTTAATGATTTAATTAAATATCAATTTACTACTTTGATTAAGTGTTAATTAACTGTTTTGATTAATGAATAATTTCCTACTTTGATTAATTGCTAATTTCTTGGTTCGCTTAATTACTAGTTTCCTACTTTGATTAGTTCCTCATTCATTGTTTTGATTAATTATATATAGAAACCCACGTACCCTTCGTTATGGATTGAAAATTGAATATTATTCTCCAATACATATAGATAAAATCGTAATTGGTAGAAGTAAGCCATAGTCCCTTAGTAAACATATTTATTTGCTATGCTTTAGTTTCATTTTGTTCTTGACTTATTAACAAGTAAGTTGAACCAATCATCGTTTGGTTAATTTCTCCTACCTATTCAGTAGATCCAATCTTAAGACATAAGATTAAACTAATCAGTCAAGGAGTATATTTGCCATTAAGTTATTTTTGCCAAAAAATTATACTGTGAAATGTTTAATTCCGCAACAAATGTACCCTGCAATTAATTAAAGACTCAAATAAACGTTTTTCTGCTCAGGAAACAATTACCTTAAGATCTAATACTTTTAAAATTTTCATTTTGTGCACCCTCATTGTAGAACAGCAGCTAAAAGGTCTATTCTGATAAATTGTCTCTCGAAATATACTCTTTAAGAATTTCCAGGGAGCTGTATTTATTGCCACGGTTTCGAAATGGATAATAGCGTGACACTAAAATTTGTGTAAACTGTATGTTTCCGAAGGTTTCCGAATATTATTCTGGTAGAAAACGTCTTTGGAAATCATGCTTCTGGTATGAAGAATACGTTTAGGTGGAAATTACAGATCGGTTCTCCTTATGGCTCAATCGATGAGCCGTTGAGTGCATGAATTCGATGTTCCCTTTCGAATACCTTCCTCTGATTCAGTAAAGGCAGCTCAGTTAATCGAATATATTCACGAACAATGAGCTATCTGGAACAACGAATTTTTCGATTTTCTCACGGCATGCGTAAAGTTTCAAGAGGGAATACGCGTAAATTTATTTGGAGATGATACGGAACGAATTTCCAGCTACGTAAAATTTAAATTAATCTGCCATTTGAAGTAATATTTTAAATTGAAAATCCATCGAGTGCTATTCAGAAGTGAAAGGTGGATGATTCTTAAGAATTTTAATTTTTTGATTTAAAAATAAAATGTTAAAACCCAATTTTCTTCATAAGAAATTTCGGTTTCAAACCGCATTTCGTGAGACCATTTTTCTGATTTATTCCCTTCTATGTTTTTCAGTTTCAAATCCCTAAAACTCTAGTAATAAAATTATAATAATGATAACACACACCTCTTACTAATCTTGTATAATCTTTCTATAAATCAAAGATTTAAAATCTTTAGCAAATTTGAATAATAGTGTCTTAGAAAAAATAATTTCTCTCATTTATTGTTTTTCGGTATAATTGCTGTTTAAATGCATATGTTCTGCTTTTTTAATAATTTCAATTTGATTTTTATGAATGTTTCACCGAAGTTTATTGTTCGAACAATGACTAGGGCACCAAATTTTGTTAAGTGTATTTTGGTTGAAACTTTTCCTCTATTTAAGTGAAAGATTAACACACTAGCGTCGTTCGACTAGGAGATTAATTTATTTTATTTAAACTAAATACTAATTAAAGAACACTTATTTTTTATATCTTAATAACTGAATTCCAATTTCCTTAATTAATTAAGCTACAGACTTCAAAAATATATCTTGTTTTCAAGTCCCAATTAAATTTTTAGGTAACCGCGAACTTTTTGTAATTTGAAAATAAATTAATTAAGACGGGAATAAACTGACAGTAATTAAAAATTTTCAATTTTTTTAAAAACATCCATACCGACTCCTATCTTACATATTGTTTTAGATATCTGAATAATAAATTACGAACCTTAATAAACAAAACACTAAATTGGCGTAGTGATGGGAATGGCAGTTTTTAGCGATATGGAACCAGTATCAAAAATGATTAATTAGCTTTAAGACCCAATTAATATGCGATTTGAAAATTTAAATTATAATAGGATTGTTTTTTATCTATGTTAGTTACCCAACTTATTTGTCCTTTAGCCAATTACCGCAGCTTCTCAAATCAGGCGGGTTAGAAACAACGAAAAACACCACCAATAAAATTGTAAATTAATTGGCG
>QLNU02015003.1:117408546-117423173 GCA_006491805.2 Dysdera silvatica | reverse complement strand
GTTTTGTGTTTATTTGTTGCCTCAATTGAGAAAACTGTGACAAAGGGCAAAGTGAAACCTGAGTTGACGTTGGTAGTTTTAATTCAGACTGAGATCCTTTTGTGGGATGTTTCGAATAAAGAATTTCAATTTTTATTAAAGTTAATAATTCTCATCGTAGTTAATAATGTAGTAATGTTGAATGGTAAACTACTCGTAAAGAAAATCAAAGAATGATTTCCCGTACCTGGTGGGAACTGAACCCACAATCCTTTGATAACCATTCAAGTGCTCTTACCTACTGGGCTACATTCGTCAGTCAAACTCCCCTCTGCAAACGAGTATAAAAATTTAATTTATACTTCTCGCAGAAAGCAGTTTGATATACGCCTGTAGCCTAATGGGTATGAGCATTTGACTAGTAATCAAGAGGTTTTGGGTTCAGTTCCCACCTGGCTTCGAGATGTTATTCTGTTCTTTGCTAGTAATACATCATTTAACCAAATAATTTCAAGTTAAGGAATCAGGAAATTGTTCATTTTTAAAAATAACGTTTTTAGCCTGTTAAATATATATCCATTACAAAAACAGGTTCCGGTTTATACTATAATTTGTACCGAACCACCAAATTTATGCATTTACCCTGAAATTTCGGTTAACCGTATTCAGTGATTCAGACTCCAGGTTTTATACTGTATATACAAATTTTTCGTCATTTCCTTGAAACAGCATTGCACACTACAAGGCTAGATGGTACTAACATTTATATCCTGGTATTGTTTATTTCTTATAAACTGGAAGAAATACCATTTTTGGTGACCACTGTCTATATAACCCAATGATTCCCAACCTGGGGGTCGTGAACAGGTTTCTGTGGGTCGCCGCAACTATTTTTAGTTGCAATTATTTTTATAAGGAATTTCATACCAAATGTTTCCAACGCTTTTATATTTCAACATGGCTACACACATTGCAATATTCTACTAATGGTTGTTAACTTTATATCTATAATATATATATATAAAATATTTAGTAATATATTTTTATATTTAATGTGTTTTCTTTACTCTGTTAAAAATGCTTTTATCATGAAAATGTGGTGGACAGAGGTGAGGGGGAGGGGTCGCAGATCTTTTGGTTACTATAAAAATGGGTCGCGGCTTTAAAATGGTTGGGAACCACTAATGCAACCTGTCATTAATCTTTGAAAATTGGAGTTGTAGTAGTAGAAGGACAGTGTTTATAGCCCTATTAAGACTGCCGTGTTCTATGATTAGTTATTTTGCATTAAAAAAATCGCAATTACACAAATAAGTTGGCTTAAAATTAATTACAAACACTGAGCAATTTTTCGGAATTCTAAAACAATCCAATTTTTTCGAATTAAATATTTTCCGGGTAAGCTTCTAAATCCAGGTTTTTATATAATCCTCTGTAAATTTTGATCCAGCTAAATAATTAGTTCCTCCTCCTCCTCCTCCTCCTCCTCCTCCTTTTTTTATTCATGCGTAGATATTTTTTTCGGAGTAATGAGGCACATCTGCAAAGTACCTGACACCACTACTATTTTAAGCTTTTAATTGCGAATAACATCAAAGGACTAGAAGCATTACCACCAGGATAACAAGGCCTGATCGCTGCCGCCATGGCGTTTCGCTAGTAGTTATACGTGCGATACGAACGACCAGGCCGTATTGGAATATCCAAAACCTAATACAGTGAAATCTGTCTACAACGATACTTAGGGACCGGGAAAAAGTATTCGATATTGTATTATTTATTATCTTTATAGACAAGGTTGGACACATATTCTATACTCGCCGAGTCCACAGGAGAACATAGTTATACGTTATTTCAAATTATTATATCAGTTTCTAAATATGGATTTTTCCCTAGTAAAAACTATGATAACCTCAGAATAAAACATCCCCACTCTCGCGTCTTTCTTCCTTATTTACTAACGACAACAGAGAGCGTTCCTAAATAGCAAAAGCACTAACTTATTAAAAAAAACTAATCAAAACTATATCGTAAATTCAATTGAAAAAGCAGTGAAAAAACACGCTTAAATCAACAAAATAAAATAATACATATATACAGATATATTATATAAATATGTATATTTATATAATATATATATATACATATCAAAGTAATAATATATATAATCAAAGCAATTGAATTGCAAAATATGATTTACGTAGTATGTTACAGGGGAGCAGCCAGCATTTTCTCAGGGGGGAGGGCTTGATATCAGAAGGGTGTGTTATACTTTTAATCAAGTTCAATTTCCACATATACAAAAAAAGTATATATATACATATATAAAAAGCATGAAACACTTACCTTGGATTATCACGTATTTGGTTACAGGAAGCAGAATTATTCGAAATATGTTTAATTAAATACTTTTCTTCAGATGCAACTTTTCACTCATAAAAATTGTGTGCTCAATGTCAATAGGTCTGTTTCTATGAGTTGACATTATTGCCAAGCCTAATAAATGGTTACAACTCATGGTTGAGCGCATATACACTCTATAACAAAACAAAATCCACTCACCAAGAAGGAGTTGTCCGATTGTAATGAAATTTCGTATGCAAAGACATTTTGACCGAACATGCAAATGATTAAAATTTGGTGTCCAATGAATGAATAGCGGGAACTCCAGCGCATCGGAACTGCGCATTCAGCAGGTGTATATAAGGAGCGATTCTCAATATGTGGTCAAAATTTCTGTTGCATTTTGACTGCGGATATCTTACGTCGACTGTAACAATGCCTCGCCGAAAGATTCGTGCTCATTACGAGCATATGTCAGAGTTTGAAAGAGGTCGTGCTATCGGATTGAAAGAGGCTGGTTGGACGAATCGAAGAATCGCTGGACATGTGGGTCGAAGCGATGCGGCGATTGGACGGTGCTGGCAAGAGTGGGTCAACAACGGCAGATGTCAGCGTCGGGACGGCAGCGGTCGACCTAGGGCCACAACAGAACGGGAAGACAGAGCGATTGTCAGAGCAGCTGTCACAGCACCGGATTCGTCGTTATCAACTATCCAACGTGAAGCCTGCACACATGTGTCCAACATGACCCTCTACAGACGACCGTTACACTGCTTACCTCTCACGCCTTTGCACCGTGAAGTCCGATTACAGTGGTGCCGGGCTCGATCAACTTGGAACTGCGCTGACTGGGGACGTATAGTCTTTAGTGACGAGTCCCGTTTCCAACTGTGTCCTGACGACAACCGCAGACGTGTCTGGAGACGTCCAGGGCAGCGTGGGGATCCTGCCCTTACTATCGCATGCCACACATGCCCACAACAGGACGTTATGGTCTGCGGTGCCATCTCCTTTGATAGCCGGACTCTTTTGGTGGCCATTCCTGGCACACTTACAGCACAGCGGTACGTAGACGACATTCTACGACCGGTTGTGTTACCGTTCCTTTTGCGACACCCTGGACTTACGTTTCAACAAGACAATGCCCGGCCGCACACGGCACGTGTTGCTATGAATTGTCTTCAAGCTTGCCCAATACTTCCTTGGCAAGCTAGGTCTCCTGATCTCTCTCCTATAGAGCACATTTGGGACCTATGGGAAGGCGATTGCAACCATCCTGGAATGTTGACGATTTAGCCAGACAGTCGAAGACAATTTGGCAAGAAATTTCGCAGGATACCAACCGGGAGAAAACCGCCACTTTTGGTGCATCACCATATCCATAATTTCCAGAGCAAGAAGGTACACAGCATCTAAACGGCATTTTGGATTACCTCGTGGTTCTAAACGAATCGTTCTGAACGCACGTTAAAAGTGCTGTTTGACGAAATCTTTTAACACCTGAACACTGTAATGTTCTACAAATGTTATATAATAATAGCTAACTGCAACTACACTTACTTTTCGGTAAAATAGAATTTAAAAAACTTAATTTCGTACGCTACGCTACAGGTAATCCACTAGCAGCCGGCCATGCCACGATGTTTGTCATGACTACTAGTTAACAAGTCACGTGATTGAAACGTCAGAGCTATCTGGCCTTGTTATCCCGGTGGTAACGCTAGAAAGTGTTTAAAACTTGAACAATTATGCTTTTATTTCAAACTTTCAAAGATATTTTACTTTTATTTCAAAAATTTAAAGAGATCTTACTTTTATTTAAAAAGTAAAAACCACTACCATTTAGAATATATGTACACTCCCTAACAAAGAAAATGCGAAGCTATGAAGGTGTGAATACCATGCAATGCAAATTGTAGAGTGGGTGCAAATATGCAAGTTATGCAACTGGATAAAATTTCTAACCGATCACACTAAAAGCGCACGCTTTTAGTGTGATCATTTAATCCAATTATAACATAATCCTCTAATACCATACACTTGGAGTTTTCTTAAAGGATAACATGTTTTATTGTATCAAAAACCTTCATTATATCAATAAACAATGCAGAAACCTGGAAACCCAAGTTTTATTAGAATAAACTTCAGAAAGGAAGTCCAACAAAGTATCCTCTTTACTTAAACCAATTCTAAAACCAAATTGGTTGTCACTAAAAAATGTGTGCCTATTCAAAAAGTTCAATAATCTAGCTTTAATAAAATATTCTAAGAGTTTGGAAATAACTGGAACAAGAGCACAATTCGTTTATTATTAGATGGATCCTTTCTGTCACCTTTTTTAAAAACAGGGACTACCATAGTAATTTTCAGACAATTAGCAAATACGCTTCTGTCAATATTTAAATTAACTGGAAATAATATAAAACCTCTAAAATACATGGATATATTAGTTTCAAGACTTTAGGTGTGATACCATCTATTCCAGGTGATTTATATATTTTTAAAGAATTTATATATGTATATATAAATATTTCAGCTTCAGTTGCATCAGATAAAAGGATAGCTTCTCTCATTTCATCTGTCATACAATTCCCCAAGAAATCTCCATCGCAAATGGAAGCAATTCCCCTATACAATTTATCAGCCACAGTAGTAAAATAAATATTTAACATATTAGCTGAGTTTATATCTTGATCAGTTCCGTTCCCCTGACTATTACAATCAATTTTAAGGAGTATAATTTTTTATCTCTTGTAAGTCCATTTATGATATACCATTTATCTTTTGCTTGTAAATCAAGCTTATCAAATCTATCAAAATAGTAACTGCCTACCCTGTTTGATCTTATTAATTATTTTATTTGTAATTACCTTTTCTTCATTTATTGAATGAGGCATAGAAGAGCGTTTTATTTTATCACTTAATTTATTTCTGATTTTTACCAACTCAGTAACCTCTGAATCCATCCACGGCAATCCTCTGTCTTTAGTGTGCGAAGTAGTGATCATTATTTTACTCATATTCATCAATTTGTCTATTAAAGCCAAAAATTTCACAAAAGGATCTTCAACATTACCAATACCCACAATTTCTTCCCAATCCAGTTTGTATCTATTAAAATTACTATTTAGGGGCAACAATGGTCTCATGAATTTTAAGGTTAGTAGTCTTATCGTCAGTTACCTGAATATCCATAAGAGTACCACAAGACTTTATCTCTAGTTCTCACAAATAAATGGTCCAAGCATGTTAACCAATTTCTACCCACTCTAGACCCGTCATTTATTAAACAATGAAAACCATATAGTACCAAGCACACTTCATACTCTGGAATTGGTATACTCACCTGATCAAATAAATTCCAATTCATATCCCAAATAAGTATTACTTAGTTTTTGTCTTTTACAGTTTCAAAAAAGTATTTAATTCGGCCAGAAAAAATCTTGGTTACATATCGTGATATCGATAAACGCAAATTAATAAAATTTCACTATTATTATTTTTAATTGACAATGTAAGCACATCTGCTGAACAAAAATTCGAATCCAATTTCTCTACCTCAAAATTTTTCTGAACGTAACACAGAATTCCCGCTGCTTTACGATTCGTCCTGGATTTGCCAATAATCTGACAACCACTAATTTTATAAAAACTAATTTCTTCTTTATTTATCCATATCTCACTTAAAATCAAAATTTGGGGAGTTTAACTGAGTAATTCATTTGTAATGTAGAAATAAAAAGATCAAAATTTCTCCTTATACTGCGGATATTTGAATGAATCAATTCCAAATCATACATGATTCATGATCACTGCATTATTACACATCAAATGATACATCGTTCATCTGTATCTTACTTAAAATCAAAATTTCAAACAATTTAAGTGGGTGATTCATTTGTAGTGTAGAAATATGAAGATCAAACAAAATTTCTCATACTATGAATATTTGAATGAATGAATTCCAAATTATACGTAAATCACACAGTCATCAATAACATAATTTTCGAATCAATCCTCTATTGTTATATAAAATTTGTATCTTTATATTATAAAATTCACATAATCTCAATACTTCTAACTCAATCAACGGTTGAATGTAGGCCTATGCTTATGGCACAAGGATAACAAATGTCATTCTACGCCCTCTCTCAATCAAAACATAAATATAGAACTCCAATACAACGGAGCAAAAACAGCATACACAGAAATGAAAAGATCAAAAAATTTCCACATATTACGGATATTTGAATGAACCAATTCCAATCATACATCATTCATGATCACTGTATTATAACGCATCAAATTACACATCACTTATCCATATCTTTCTCCGAATCAAAATTTCAGGTAGTTTAACTGGACAATTCATTCGTAGTGTAGAAATAAAAAGATAAAAAAAATTCGCATATTACGTACATTTCAATGAATCAATTCCAAACTATGAATAAATCACATAGTCATTAATAACAATTTTCGAATCAATCCTCTATCGTTATATAAAACTTTTATCTTAGTATTATCAAATTCACGTAATTCCAATACTTCTGTCTCAATCAATGATTGGCCGTATGTCTATAGCACAAGGACATTCTGCGCCCTGTCTCAAAACATAAATACAGCACTCCAATACAACAGTGCAAAAACAAACTCGCAACATTTACATACGGGGTTGTAATATAGAAAACATCAATTTAAAATATAATTACAATTTGTTAGAACCACACACCTACGTTCGAATGAAACGACTCTCAATTAAATCAGCCTCCCCATAAATCCAAACTACGGGAGATCCATTATCTTTTCGACAGAACAATTTTCCATTTTTAGTTCAAGTATATTTAATATTGAACATTTTTGCAAAAACTTTCATTTTAGCTAATAATTTTTTATTCAAAACCGTAAGATGGTCATTTAAACAGACTTTATTGGTTGAGAAATTTGAATCAATCGCAGAAGCCTTGAGATCTCTTTTTCGTATGAACTCAGACATCCATTTATCTTTCGTACTACGTCTCAAAAAGCGAACTGTAATAGTTGAACCACTGTTTCCACCACGACGAGGCAATCTATGTGCCACGCCAACATCACCACATGAAAACTCAACGTTGAGATTATTTCAAATTTTCTTAAAGATTTCAGAAACATTTTTCGTTTTCAATCAAAGGAATCCCAACAATTTCTATATTATTTACACGCATATATTGTCGTAAGTCATTAAGTTTCTCATATAGTCTATCAACTCCTTTCCAAAGTTTGTTCTGGTCTGTCTATAAAATACTACATTTCTTGTTTAAATCATCAATGCTATGTATAAGACCCTCCAAACTTAAGGACAAACCATTCATCATTTTTCCTAAAGACTTCAATTCTTCACGAATATTATTTCTAACACTCACGAGGGAACCTCGCGAACTGTCAGAGCTCGATTTTTCTGAATTTCGGTTTATAGGCCAATATGACCGAGTAGATGAAAGATCCAAAATCAAATTTGGCCCAGTCGACCTGGGGGTCGAGCTACGGCCCACTGAAAATAGAGCTCACCCTACAATGATGCTTCGCTGCATGACAGGTGAAAACAGTGTTTTGGCGTGCTGGGCAAGCATTAAGCGCCAAAATTTTACTGTGAGTTACTTTTATTCATGTTAGAAGTTTAGCTTTCTACGTCTTGTAGAAGTGAAGTCCTGGCGCATCGGAAAAGCTGAGGGTCCTTTGTAAATAATTTTAGAGGCACTTTCCAAAATCAATTAAAATTATTTACCGCTGCAATATTGACATATGGAACTGATTTGAATTATGAATATAGAATATTTACATTTAAAACTGATTTAAATTATGAATATGGAGTATTTACATATGAAACTGATTTGAATTATGAATATGGAGTATCTACATATGAAACTGATTTGAATTAGGAATATGGAATATTTACATATGAAACTGATTTGAATTATGAATATGGAGTATTTACATATGAAACTGATTTGAATTATGAACATGGAGTATTTATGTATGAAAATGAATTTATGTAGATATGAAAAAAAAAATTTTGAGTTACCTAACTGCTGGGGTTACCAGAGTTATAACTGCGCTCTTGGTTGTTATGAACCTAAAACGCTTTTAATGGAAATGAAAATCAATAAAAAAATGAGAAAGCATAATAACTTTGAGCAATGATTGCAACAAATGAATGAACTACCATCGCAGTCCATTTCGTGACACACTTGGTCCGTGAAATTAAAACAAATTTCTTGCACATTGAAGAATTTTTCAGGCTTTGGTATCGGGTACATTGATTTCCACCAAGCATAGATTATCATATTACGGAATTTTGGGGAAGACAGCTGATTGTGAATGAGCGAATGCAGTTTTGTGATGTTATTCCTTTATACTAAGCTTACATGGTCATAATAATGCAAAAGGCAAAATCGTGTTAAGCGTTTAGCGAAATATTTCCATTGAAGAAAAAAATATACGTAGTATGGCTGTATGAGTGCTATCCCTCCAGGTGGTATAATCATCAATTTCGATTGCTCTGAAAGACTGGCTTGACTAAATTTATCATCAACTATATTTTCGTCCATTTGACCTGTCCACGAATCCATAATTAATAGAACTTTTGATGTTATGCCTGGTTTGAGTACTTCGCTGAGGAACATCTCATGTATTTCGGTAGAGGATTTGCCACTTTTGGAACATTCCAGAATAACATTAGGAGATTAAATAACTTTTCCTGTACCCGTGGATCGAATACACCCTTTGGTTCCTGATGGATGAGCAGAAATTGTCGCAATAATTGTCCAGTAGCAGAAATGACAGGTTCAATTGTTACGGAATGGGATATGGCGTGAGAAGATTGAATGGTACTTGGAGTGTGATTTCCCTCTTAATCGACAGAGTGCGCGTAGATGCCCGTTCTTTAGTGAATCCGCTGTGGTCAGTGTTTAAAACCTCATCAAAAGGATAGTTGCTCATTGCATCTGTAACTATGTTGACGAATTCTATAGCTCTATCTTCCAAAGCCGTTGTGTGCATAGTACCTTCATGCGTAACGAACTTGGTGACTTTTCTACTTGTTATGCCACGCTCTTTTATTAAAATTTTAATAGAAAAGCATCACTTGCGCTAAAGTTTGTGAGATTTTCTCTCATTGCAATGTTCAGAAACCATAACTTTAAATCGGCATCGTGAACTGTTAATAAAGCATATTCCCGGGCATTTTTAAACTTCTCAAATACTTCGTCTTTCATCCGTAACAGTTTTTCACATCTTGTACCCTGGGAAGCAACATAATCCCGAAAGCGATAAATTTGTCGACGTGAAAGCGTGTTGTCTTTAAAGCGATGCTGTATGCTTTTCAAGGAACGTAGTTTTCCTGACCCACTCCATGGAAATTCTTTTCATGTCTTCTAATGTGTAAGTTACGCGTGACGGCAAATTAGTTTGTTCATCCCATTCCTCATCATTCATTTCATTACCCTGTATTGCATCATACTTCATTTCATTTAAACAAATATCAAGTGTATTCTCGTCATTCATTTCGTATGTTAACCCACTTATCAAAGTTTTGGCAAATGTAAATATTTCTTTCTCAATATCCATCTTATAATCTGATACAAAATCGGCTTGCTTTGTGTATTTTTCACAAACAACGCGAAACAAGTATGTTGATATGGTGGAAAAGGAAGACATGGTGACAAATAAGGCTTGAAATTCCACGCTTTCCAACAAAAAAATTAAAAATGTCAAAAATAATGAAGTTACAGGCAAGTGATGATTGCTACTGATTTGAAAATTGAAGGATCGCGTCTTATTTATTCAAGACTGATTTACGTACCAGGCAGCTTTTTCGAGTTCTTCGCCAAAAATGATCTCAAAATTTGTCAGTTATAAAAAAGTAAGGTAAAAACTTCAAATATTTTTTACTTTTACACTGGCATACACAATGTATAATTATTTCAGGTACAACTAAAATGGCTATTATAAATATATGCTATATTTTATTCATATGTGTTATTTTTTATTTTTTATTTTTTTTACGATAACGATGGCGCTTAATGCTTGCGCAGCACGCCAAAACACTGTTTTCACCTCTCATGCAGCGAAGCATAATCGTAGGGTGAGCTCTATTTTCAGTGGGCCGTAGCTCGACCCCCAGGTCGATTGGGCCAAATTTGATTTTGGATCTTTAATCTACTCGGTCATATTGGCCTATAAACCGAAATTCAGAAAAATCGAGCTCAGACAGTTCTCGAGGTTCCCTTGTAAGATCATCCCGGTTTCAGCCATATCCCTCTTTTTCCTTTCAAGGGCTGTGTACAAATTTACTATTGGGCTCCATTAACAGTAAAATTTCTATTACCACAATATAAGAGTAATTCACTCTCGTACGTAATTTGTAAGTTCCCTTCTCTCCTTTATAACACATCGTTACAAAACTTTGCGATTTAAAATAAAAATGGTGCATTTAATTTTCTTAATATTAAGAAATATTTATGTAACAACAACGTGCAAAAGATTGACCAGGGCTTTTCCATAACTAGTAAAATTTGACACTGGTCGGAATTTTTGGACGTGAGGGTCACCAGAGGAGACAATGGAAGCTTGTCAACCTCTGTGTATCGAAAGCCAATTCATGCGGACCGGTACTTGGATTTCCGCTCGTATCATCCAACTTACCACAAAGCTTCTGTTGTGAGGTCTCTGACACGTCGGGCCCTCAAACACAACAACAATGTTGAGTTGAAAGATGCTGAGGTATGGAAGGTAAGGAGAGCGCTTGTAGATAATGGCTACCCGAGCAAGTTTATCGCTCGAAGATCTAATAATGGACATAGAGAACTTGTTGAGGAGAGACAGACTAGAGGGACGGTTGTTTTGCCATATGTGGAGAGGACTTCTGAGGAGATTGCGCGTATTCTTAGGAAATCTGACATCAGGACTTACTATAAACCTGCATCGACTTTGCGTGACCTGTTGGTGAGAGTGAAAGATCGAGTTCCAATGGATGAATTGACTGGAACAATTTACCAGATACCCTGCAAAGACTGCGAAAAAGTATACACTGGCGAGACGGGAAGAACTGTTTGTACTCGTAAAAAAGAACATCATCGTGCTGTGGAGAAAGGTGAGATGACTAATCTTCTGGCAGAACATGCCTGGGAGAAAGGTCATGTTCCTGATTGGAAAAGTACAAAAGTTCTTCATAAAAATGTAACTTCTCGCTATTGTAGACTTTTTCTGGAGTCTTGGGAGACTTTTCGAATGCGAAGTAAGGCGATGAACATCGCAAAATCGATGCCTGAACCTTACCGCATTTTTGCTAGGAGATGGGGGAAAACCAGTTTCAGACAGGGGGAATTACCAAGTGGGGAACAGTTCTTAGAAAATCCAGATTCAGGCAGGGGGGAAAACCCGAGTGCGGGATAGCTTTGGGGAAAACCAAAGTTGGGGTATAAATACCGAACACCTACACTTCCTTGACACTTTCGCTTGATGAAGGGAACAGTAGTTCTCGAAACGTTGCGAATATTTTTGCAGATGGTAAATATCTTTTACCTTCTTCATTTGTATTTCGTATATTCCGACCAGTGTCAAATTTTACTAGTTATTTTAATATTTATGTACTTAAAATATATGAAAAAGATCACATTATTAAAATTTATTTTATATATGTATGCATTGAGAATTAGCTAGATATTTTGCCGCCAGGGGCGAGTGACTGTCATTGCCCCCACCCCACCCAATGGGGTAACAAAACAAATAAATTTGTTTTTTAAAGGCTAATTGCCGCCCTCCGAATTGTAACACCCAGGGTGACCACCACCTTGACCCCCCCCCTCCCCCTTAGCTACGATACTTCATGTATGAAATAGAAAGCACATAACTTTAAAAATAAAATATAGAAAATAAATGAAGATATGTATAAAAACACACAACACATGGAGTTAGGAGAATTGGTCAAAAAGTGACTTTTAACGCCAGTAACGATAGAAACGGAGGAAAAGTATATCTCTGCGATAGCAATATTAACAAAGTAGAGAATTTTATCATTAGTACTTTCTCAGAATCAAACTCTCGAAGAAGAGTGGTATACTTCTTTTCTGTAAGTGAGAAAGCTCGACCAGTCATGTATTGTCAGATTCTTGTAGCGTCTGTGATCTTATAATTTAATTATTACTCATTTGTATATTATCATTGAAATGTTATAATGTTTTTCAGTTTTACGGTTTCAGTGTTTGGGGAAATTTTGAAAAGGTCATTTAAAAATTGTGGAGATATTACAGAATTTTGTTAAAGGTAATAAGCAAAGATTACCAATATTGTATAGGGATTGTTATGGGGAAAAACTAGGAACTTGTGGGTATTATTAACGATTGTTGTGTACCTCGAACGAAATGCACGATAGAATAATTAGACAGAAATATATAGAAGTAATAGAAATCATAGAAATAGGAAACAAAGATTAAGGGAGGAAATTATACCTACCCAAATGTTAAACTTCAAAAGGACGGGAGAATGTCGATTACATAGTACGAAATCTGGAACTTACCAGAAGTAATACAGAAAATAAGCGGCTTTAAAATATTCAAGAAAACGATAATAAAGAGTTTAGTGTGTGTGGTCATATGGAGGGTCCCGAATTGGTTATACGAAATGGAATTTACTTGGGGTACATTACATGATATACGTTCATTACATCTAATCGTACCCTAATGTAAAATATAGTAAACCCTCTCATAAGATCCCGTTTATCGAAATGAATTTTCCCCCATAGACTCAATGATAAAGTTACATAAATTTGTATACTATCAGAAACTATTCTTCACCTAGGAGTGAGAAGATTTTGGAGAATTTCACTTCCTGTCTTCTGACCTTGAATATGATAGATTTAACTGTGACGACCTTTCACAAAATTTTTGCATTATAAAAAAAACATCTTAATTTAAATCAAATATAAGTTTTAGAATCCTCCTTCCTTGGCTTTTTAAGCTTTTAACCCGTTTCCAATGAAAAGCTACCATCGAAATTCTCACACAAAAATTCTCCCTCTTCAGTGAGAATTGCTATTCAACTAACCCAGCGATACCAACTTCAAATAGTACAGGTATATGCACCAACATCAAGCCATACCGACGAAGAGGTTGAAGAATTTTATGAAGAAATCAAACAGCTACATACCAAGGGGAAACAACATATCAAGCTCATCATGGGGGATTTCAATGCAAGAATTGGACAACAGGAACAAGGAGAGACATCGGTTGGTAAATACGGATATGGGGAAAGGAATGAACGTGGCGATCAACTCATCGAATTTGCAGAAGCTGAAAACCTTAGCATCATGAATTCATTTTTTAAGAAGAAACCGCAAAGAAAATGGACATGGAAACACCCCAATGGAGGAACCAGCGAAATTGACTATATCCTGGCAAACAAGAAATCAATTATTGAAGATTGCAGCGTACAATTTAATACTGGAAGTGATCATCGAATGGTGAGATGTAAAGTGAACTTAAATACTAAATTAGAACGACAGAAGCTCATTAGGAAACAAGTATGTAAGAGGGTGGATTTAAAGAAACTGAAAGTAAATACCGAGGCATTCAAGTTGGAATTAAAAAATCGCTTTTCTGCACTGGAAGGAATTGTTGGTTAGTTGGTGGTACGTTTATGGCGCAAGGACAACAAAGATCATTCTGCTCCAGATAAGGTAGGACTGTACATACAGTTTTAAGGAAACATGGAGGGACTTATTGAAGAAGTTGATATCTCAGAAGCAAATGAAAACATTGTTAAGACAATAATTGAAACTGCTGGGGAAATTGGTGGTGTAACCTGTAAAAATCACAATAGCAAATTGTTTAGAAAGACGGAACGGCTCATGAAAGAACGAAGAGATCTGAAGGTAGGCAATCAGACTGCCACTTCCAGGATTATTGTTTGTTTGTTTGGATTTTTTATGGCGCAAGAGCATCTAGGCTATACTGCGCCAAGCGTCCAGGATTGAGTATGTAGAACTTTGTAAAACTCTGCGCAAAAGCATGAAAGAAGACATAAGAAAATTCAACTGTGAGCTAGTAAGGAAAGCCATTGAAAATAACAAGAGCCTTAGGGTTGTTAAAGGAAGTTTATCTGTTGGGAAGAAACACATCATTGCATTAAAAGGAGAGGATGGCACCGTAACAAGAAATAGGGAAGAAATACTTAGAAGAGTTGAAGAATTCTACAAAAAATCGTATAAAGGGAACAGTAGATTAAACGAAGACATTGAAATGGTCGAAGGAACAGCACCCAAAGTGTTGAAA
>QLNU02015003.1:117332876-117390549 GCA_006491805.2 Dysdera silvatica | reverse complement strand
CTATAGATATGTTGACGAAACGGTAAATGAATAAAATGTTAGTCGTTTAATTACTTAAAACTGTCTACCCACAACCTGCATGTGCTAATGATTTGTTGGTAGATAGATAACCGTGTATAAAAAAAGGAATATTCTTCCTCCCGCTGCCGGGGAGAAATCTGAGCGGCAGTTATTTAACAACCGGGACCGTCTTTAATCATCAGTTAATAATTAATTCACTGAATATTAATTAACGTGGTGAAGTTTTCCGAAATTAATTTAATTAACTTTTTTGGCAAACATTATTCACGGTTGCGTGGGCTTTTCCATCTTGGCATATGGTGCAAAATACCAGCACGTAGGGATGGCGTTTACTTGCCTAAACACACTTGGGAAGAAAGCAAGCTTGTCATAAGTCTAACAATTGAAAAATTGAAAAATATAATACTCGCTAATGCGGATACATAATATCAATTTACAATTCAAAAAAACAAATCAAATTATTCTTTTCTACAAATCATCAATGTAATTATGTGGGCGCACTTTATATTACTGATAGAAATTTTAAGTTCGTCAAACTACTGTCTTTGCTAATCACAATAATTGTATTTTAGAGTATTAAAATCAATACATTATATTTAACTACAATTTCGTTCCCATCTTTTTAATAATTAGCCTATTATTCTCATATCGAAACTTATTTGGTACAACTTTCCTAAAGTATGAATATAATTTTTTTCCTTTTTTCGCCGGCTTTACAGGTAACTCTGCTCTTGTGTCCATCAGTTGTCGACGACTACTGTTTATCGTAAACGTCAAAAAACAGGAAATCATAATATTATACTCTGTTCAAACTAAAAGGTTATGATTTTTAAATAACCAACAAGTCGAAAAACATATGAAATTGATGCCGAATACCAGTGGAGTATTCTTGGACATTTACTTTCCCACTAATTATTCATCATCCACCCTCACCCACTCACACACACACATATATATATATATATATATAAAGAGAGAGAGGGGAGAAGAAAACAGTGCAACTGGTCAAAATTTGTGATTTTATTATCAATATTTTGGTTACTAAATTAGTTAACCGTTATCAAGAGGACAAAATGTAAACTGATGCTTTTTCTTCTCTCTTTTTATTTGATACCTGGTCCTTACCTTCTATATATATATATATATATATATATATAAAAGTTTTCCTCGCCCATTCTTGGCGGAAACAGGCTTTGGGACGGGCAGAGCGCCATGTTCCCAAGCCTCTTTTTACATCACTTCTTAATGTGCCATGTCTAGAAACTTCCTGACAATGTGACACGTGTTTAGGATTGTGGCTTTTTGTATTTCAATGTAGGTGTTTGGGTCAATGTTGAGTATCTCCAAATTCGTCGCAAGCGTTTTTGGTACTATCCCTGTTGCTGAGATGACTAACGGGATGATGAGGATCTTTTCCATACCCCATATATCTCGTACTTCATGTCTGAGATCTTGGTACTTGGTGATTTTCGTTGTGTAGGTTGTCTGTATGTTATTGGTGTTGGGTACTGCTATGTCGATTAAGTACGTGGTCTTATTCGATTTATCGACGAGGGTTATGTCAGGACGGTTATGTGGGACTGTCTTGTCTGTTATGATTGCTCTATCCCAGTAAAGCTTGTGTGTTTCGTTCTCATGCACGGTCTCTGGCTCATATTTGTAGTACGGGCATTTTTCTGTCAGAAAGCCAGCATTCGCTGCCAATTTCTGGTGGACTATTTTCGCTACTTGATCGTGTCTATGTTTGTAGTCTGACTGCGCAAGGATCTTGCATCCTGCCATCACGTGTTGGATTGTCTCCGATGCCGCATGACAGTGTCTGCATTTGTCGCTTTCTATATCTTTTCTCTGGATGAGATTTCACAGGTTGTATATATATATATATATGATCCCGTTAAAACTGTAATTTAATTGCAGAGGAATATTTTAGCGCGAATTTAATTTAATTAAAAAAAGTAATCAAATATAGTACTCAGTCAATAATTATTAAATACCCGACACAAAGTATAAGTAAGAAGATTGGTGATAATCTTTTAATGCATTTTATTAAAATACTTTTCTCTGTCTTCTAAAACTTGAAAATCAGAAAATTTGAAACAGATGTTTTACTTTTTAACGATTTGTTATATCTCAGGAAGACGAGGGAGGAAAGTGTAATACAATCCTTGTTTTTAACTAAAAGGATGTAGTAGTAATGTGTTTGTTTATCAAGATAAGACACGATAAACGCTTTGCCTTCAAAAAAAAAAAATAAAAATAAGTAAATGCTTCATAAAAAATGTAATTACATAAATAGCTTGATATTTACCCCATTTTATGAAACTGCTTTCTTTCATAATTTATTTGTAAAAGGCATTACAATGCCTGAAGACGTAATAAATTATTCGGGGATTAATAACAAGGGCTTCTTTTAAAGGCTCGACCATCGACGAACATAGAGATCTCTAAAGAATTTAGTAATAAAACACAGTGCAGATGTTTTTTTCAATTAGCCTGGATAACAGCCTATAGATTCGTCTATTACTAAAGATCTCCTGATTATTCATCATCATCGCCTTACATTCATTTGCGCTTGGGGCTAAACAAATGCATATCTTAATTGCAAAGTTCCTGCAAAAAACTATCAATCTTATAAGTGTTTTAGGAAATAATTTTTCCTTATTACTATGTGTCGAACCAATATATTCAGCCCGGAGGCATCTTTCCATTCCCGGATCGATTCAGACACTTGGCGTTAAGCGGCAAAAACTAGCAATGACGCCAACGTTTTTAACGGCGCCAAGATTGCTGCTTGCCGCCCGGGTACGCTTATACTGATTCAACAGATACTGATTCAGACAGCGCACATCGAATGTGATCGAAACGGCACGAGTCGCGAAGCGACGAGCGAGGGTTCTGTGGGGTCTCCCCCTAGTTCGGTCTCTGTGATTCAGGTAAGTACTGATTTATTTATAAAAATACTAATTTATAATCAAAATCAAATGCGGCACATGGGCTCGCCCGTTACGATTCAGTGAACTTTCTGCTATAAGTAGCTAGAATCGACCGTTTAGCGCCGAAACGCTTTTTTGCCGCCAAGCCTTTCCATCGCCAAGTGTCTGAATCGATCCGGGAATGGAAACACGCGCTCCGGACTTAGGAGGGCCAGAGCCCCTAGGCAGTTAACCAAGTCGGGCCCCCTCCAATTTTTTTTCTTTTTTTTAATATTAAAAAAATACTTTGCTTTTTATTTATTTAATGTACTTAAACCTTCAAGGTCTACATGCAATGAAATTTCACGGTTAGGGTGAACTTTCTTATCTGCAAAGGAACGAATGACCTCACTATAGTCTACAGACTGAATAATTTATCGTCTGCTACGAAATACAAAAACTATTGAGGGTGGGGGAGGTAGCAGGTAATTTATAAATTTTTGTTAAGATCGTTGAAAAAATTTATAAATTTATGTTAAGATATTTGATAAGAAATTATAAATTGTTTTAAGATGTTTGATAAAAAAAAGTGAGAGGAAGAGAGCCTTCGGCCCAAGGGGCCCCAGCGAGGCTAGAGCCCTAGCCAATTGCCTCGTCTGCCTGGGTAAAAGTGCGACGCTGCGGATATTAAACTCCAGTATATCGAATTTTCTCATTTTGGGAATGTCTATATATCGAAATTTTGTGGATCTCCGTCGTAATTACACAGAAAAGTTGTTTCTGCATACCGAATTTTATTCAAGATGTCTGTGTTTTTCCATATATCGATCATGTATTTGATGGACTTAATAAATGTAAATACTCTTCTGATGACAGCATGTTTGTTGACATACCTGTATTAGGCAAAATACGTGGTTAAAAATAAAAATTGCAATTTTCAACGTATTTATTGCGCATAATACAAAGAAAAACTCAAAGAAAAACTCAATCGCATTTCAACCAGTCACACGCTGGTCTTCATCAGTAGATGAACAAGATTGAAAACACGAGGCGTGTTGCCATCCTTTGCAACAGTTATTGCAAAAAGTTGCTACGGTGACTGTTCTAGGGCTTTGTTGTTGATGCCGTCTCTGGTTACAAGGTGGTCCAGGCGCGGCTGAAAAAAGGCGTGATTTTATGATCATTAACTATGTTGGAAGAGTTGGCTTTAATATAATACGCTTCTAAAAAGTCTAGTTCGAGTAGGGTTGACATAGTAGAGTGGGTTCGTTAAGGTTGAATTTGTGGTTATTTTCCCAACAGTGGACCACGATGGAAGACTCTTGGAATTTACGTAGTTTTGATGTTCTTTCAACCAATGTTTCAAGGCACGTTTAGTCTGGCCTATGTATGAGAGGCCACATCAGCAAAATATTTGATACACTCCCCAACGTTCGGTGAGGGAGCAGCAATCTTTGATTTTGGATGTAGAAATTTTATTGCACGGGGACAATGTGACGCCAAAATTTGCTTTTTCTAACATTTTCGCCACCGTAACTTAGTTTTGGGGTGGCAAAAATTCAAGCCCTTAATTAGAGAAAATTCCTGTAAATGGCAATTATTGCAAATACCCACCAATGCAAGAAATTATGTCTTGATGTGAACATTTCTCAAAATTTCTTAAAAAGTTAAAAATTCTATTCCTAGAAGCACATTGCATGATTTTTAAGAGCTGTTACTATTATTGTAATGTCATTGCAAATTTAGAAATTGCAAATATAAACATTTAAAAGAAAGAGAATCAACGAACACAGGATTGTTAACTTACCCGATGCTTGCAAATTTTTCAGACAACGACAGATTCTTTTTTATAACTTTTATTTAAATTTATGACGCCAAAGTGTGTATTTATAGCTAATATCCTTTTATGAAACAATTTTTATCAACGTTCTTTAGAAGTATTACTATTAACGACGTTGTTGTGGTATAGTTAGATTGTGAAACGTTTGCAATGAAAGGAAATGTTCTTCGCGTCCGGTGGGGCACGATTTCACGACCTTCTACAATCAGGGCAGGAGCTCTTACCAACTGAGCTAGGGACGGTGAACATTCAATCCCTTGCGAACGTATTTAAAGCGTATTTTCCGAAACCGGATATTTCGCCGAATGGGGCAGTACATGGACTGCTTTTTAAACCAAATTGCGAAGAGATCGGTATTAAATTCATCGAAATGCCTGTTGCAGGAGATATTTTTATTCGTCAAGCATCACCTGACGCAGAAAACATTTCTTTTCTTTGCGAACGTTTCACCATCTAACCATGCCATAACATCGGCGTTAATATTACTACGCCTAAAAAAGTTGATGAAAATTGTTTCTTAATTTGCGTAAGTGAGTAATTGCGTATAATTTGCGTAGTGTTCGACTTGTATAAATAATGTCCTTTTATTGTTAAATTCTGTTTCACAGAATTTAAAAGTTGTTGCAAATGCCAAGTTAATTTAGAATTTGCTATCGTCCCGCTTTCCTTACAATCTAGATTTCTAAGTAATTTTATTACGCTCCCTTCCCAAATTTTCACGCATGAAGCGAGAAAACTGAGAAATTCATTGTTCCTATTAGTTTATCGTTCGTGAACATATTAGGTTAACTACGCGTCATTTACATGAATCGCCGGAAGAACTTCGCTGTGTCGGATTATCGGATCATCGTACTCAATAGCCAGTTGATTGAAGTATTAGAGCAAAAATTGCCTGTCAGTAATTCTTCCTAAGTTGGGTTCTATGTTTCAGAGGCATAATTTTAGAAACTGTACCACCTCAGAGTAGAACCAGTGGGCCACTGTTAAATTTTTGAGCTCTTATGAAATTAGGTGTTACGTTGCAGTCTGTTCCAGAAAACCTAACACTTGGTTCTCTAGCTTCTTAAATGTTTTTAAAGAATTTCTTGCTAAAACTGATAGCCCAGAATTTATCCTTTAAGCACTTTCTTTAAAATTAGATTAATGCTTTTATAAAAATGGCAAATTACTAAGCTACAAATTCGGAGAAAATAACAAACGCTAATAATACTCCCTAGTTTGTGTTTGTTGTTTTTCTGTTTCGTAAACCACAAGGCCACTGGTTGAAAAATTGTGACGGTAAAAAATATTACTTTTACTTCTAGGACGTTTTGAAATTCAAATGTTTCTGTATCTCTGAAGGTAACAAATGTATTGAAATATTGTATTATAAGTAAAAAATTTGTATTATAAGTTGTTTGTATTTGTATTATATATTGTATTATGAATTAAAATGTAGTGATTCTATCTGAAGATTCTTGGTGATTTAAACGAGTTGGCTTTGATAAAAGTTTAAGCTATTTTTCATCAATCAAAGTTCCTATGTTACTCAAGTATATAAACTTATACTTTTACATGCTATAAATTGCAACAGAATTGATCACGGAAAATAGGAAAACGTTTATACAAAACTATACGTGGAATCTAATATATGGTTTTTGAAGCAAAAAGTGGGCTTCATAAGTAAACAAAGCCCATTTTTATCGTACATATAAATTAATAGTTAATATAAACTATTAATTATTATTATGTCATACATATAAACTATTTTTATCGTACTATAAACAGAATCATCTTCTATTGTGTTGCATTTAACGATAGTTGTTTGCATTATTAAAATCTATGATTAAATTTCTAGAATAATATATATATATGTGTGTGTGTGTGTGTGTGTGTGTGTGCGCGTGTGTGTGTGTGTGTGTTATTATTAACAGATACATCTCTTTATATAATATGTCATTTCTTGTTATATCTTAAATTGCTAGAAAATAAAAGTAAAGGAAACTAGATATGTTATTGAACAATCCTATTCAGCCATTATTCTAACTATAATCCTCGACGAATGATTTATATATTAATATTTATAATATTTATATATAAATATAAGAATCAAGTAAAGAAATACTTATAATAAAACTAATAAATATGGACAACGCATTTACGTAAAAGCTATAAACGTGTGAAACTGCATTTTGTTTTAATTTGTTATTTAAATTTCTTCGAGATTCCGAACTTCAGTTTTTTTAGGATAAAATTATTTAAAATGATAATAAATATTAATAAAAACCGTCATTATAGTCCTATTTTTTATTATTCCCATATCATAGGGAGATTTGATATTTAAATATGTAAAAAGGAAAAAAAAGAGATTAACTACGTTTCTAAAGTGAATGCAGGCGATGTCCGTATATTTTAAGTCGAAAGTGTTTTGTACGTTCATGATTTCCTTTCTAAGTTAAAAGCATGATATTATTTAGAATTGTTCGCTTTTTTCTTCTTTAATCGCACTCAATCAGGAGCGCCAAATTGAAGAATACATCGGATCCCCTAAATGAAGCAACTTACATATGCAGTCAAGTCATCAACAGGATCAAGTCCACAGGATTAACAGTCAAGTGAATCAATAGGAAACAAAATACCATAAACAATGGCTATCAATACACTGTGCGACTAAAAATATATCACGGTATGAATTTTAACATGCAAATACTGAGGAGGGAATAATTGGTTAAAAGTCTTGAAAACGTGTATACTATTTCACACAACACAACCTTTAAATACAACTGGATAAGTACAAAGCTGATTATTTCAAATAAATCAGGGCTGAAGACACAATGCGCAGTGGCGGATAGGTTGGTACAGTGCTCAAGAATTGGCAAATTACTGACTAGCATAAAGGGAAGAAAATCCTGCAAGAAAATTGCTGCAAATATCGGATTACGAACTGCCAAGAGGATTATGGAACCTTGACCTATCAAAGACGCGAAAAATGTCAGTCTAAAAACAGTTCTGAATAATCATCACTGAAACTCAGCATAACATTCCGTGAACTCGAATTTCAAAAAAACGGCTCTAGAACTCTATCAACTATGGCCAATAGTGGAAGCAAGACCATTTTCACTCTCTTGATGAGACAAGAATTTAAGGAATTGGGAACAAACAGCTATGTTACAAAAACGAACACCGTTTCTTAATAAGGCTAATCTGGGGGAGAAATACTCCAATTTGCTACCAAGGATAATAAAGATTGGACTGCTAAATAATAAGGAGCATCATGTGATCTGACGAGTTCTTATTTACTCACTTCCAACCAGTGGCGTATAAGAGGGAAGTGTTCAGGGGCTCAAACCCCAATAGACATCAAAACACATTATTTTCTCTAAGGCTGCATCACATAATCTTCTTTAAAGCCACTTGAGCCCCTTCCGTGAGTTTCGAGTTGCTACGCTGCTGCTTCCAACATGATGGACGTATCAGGCTTAGAAAAGAACGTAATGGACTCGTCATACACTGGATAAGTCCCAGGATGAAGTGTTATGATATTACTGTTGTCGTTATTATAATATTGGGGTATGATTCTGTTCACCTAATCTAATCGATACTCAGCAACACTATTTTATTGCTGTATAGTGTTGCTGTTCATCTAACCGATACTCAGTAACACTATTTTATTGCTGTATAGTGGTGCCCTTCATCTAATGGATACTCAACAACACTATTTTATTGCTGTATAGTGTTGCCTTTCATCTAATCCTTACTCGGCAACACTATTTTATAGCTGTATAGTGTTGCTGTTCATTTAATCGATACTCAGCGACACTATTTTATTGTTGTATAGTGTTGCCCTTCATCTAATCCATGCTCAGCAACACTATTTTATTGCTTGCTGTATAGTGTTGCTGTTCACCTATATCTAAATATATTGTATGACCAGCTCATTCCATTAATGAAAATCTTCCTTCCTAAAGGCAAGAGCATATTTCAGGCCAATAATATCAAGGTTTAGAAAACTCATATTGTAAAAAATTTGTTTGAAAAGTATGTAGCATCATTAACATACTCAAATTGGCTGCCAGAAAATCCTGAACTTAACCCCATTAAGGATATGTAGGATATACTGAAAAGGAATCTCAGGAATGATTCGACTCTTCCTTCATTAAACAAAAATTTTAGTGAAATACTAACCCAAATTTGACCTAAAATAAGTATCGAAATATTGCATAAACGTATAGCAACTATGCGAAGACGAATGCTTTCTGCAATTTGTACTAAATTTAGTCCAACAAAATATTAAGATGCGCATTAGTTTTCTTCCTGTTTTTTTTTAGCCAAGCAATGTGTATTTCATGTTTTACGTCCTTCATCCTCAACTATATTCTGATTTCCTTCCTTCCTTCCCTCCCTTCTTCCCTCTCTCCCTCTCTCTCTCTCTCTCTCTCTCTCTCCCTCTCTCTCTCTCTCTCTCTCTAATTTATCTATCTATTGTCCCTAGATTTTGTCAGCGGTGGAGATGACATGAACCCCTCAGAATTAACGCTCTGAACTCAAGAAACTGTGATATTACACATTGAAACAAATCGCACATTAATATGTATTTAATCAGTCTATAAACTATTCCTAAATATTTTTTATACCGCGCGCATCCTTTCTTCAAGTTCAATACATGACACAACAAAAGACAGTTTTATTATTCCGGATGTCTCATTGTTCAGGAATGCATTTAACGAAGCTGCCTCTGAGGAAATTTTAGAAAAAAATTCATCATATCCAACTACGTATTGCCGAAGCATTGTCCTCAACGAGCAGTCGATTGGAGCATTGGAAACATATCAGTCTTTCATTAATTTTCCCTTAAACGCGTTCTTTTTACGCCAGAATAGTAATTTCGAGACTATTTCGCTTCAAATTAAAAACGGTGAATCAACAGAATCTTTGAGGTCTCATCTTAGAGGGGGTTTCAAGTATTACGTAAGAACCTTGTGGGGAGGGGTTGCCGTTGGTCTTATTTTCCTATGTTAGCCAATGTTAAATTTTGCTTTCTGAGGTGGGGGTGAAATGGCCAAAATATTGCTTACGTAATACTCGAACTCTTCTTTATTAAGCTGTAGGTTTTGGTGAGTACTAGTATCTTCACACTAGATGCACTAGATTTTAGAGTTCTTAAAAAGATGCATTTTTTTCTGAAAACAATACGTAGAGCTTATTATTTTATGCTAAAGTCATTTTATTACTTAAGGTTATGTATTAAAGGTACACAAAAGAAAGTCTTTTGAATGTTCCACTTGCTGTTGTTTAATATATTCAAATTGAATAAATAATTGCAGTTTGAAAAAAAAAATTTTCACTTCTAACATGCGTTTTTTAATGTACGATCTGAATAATCCTAGGAAAATCCCATAATTTTTAAATTAGTTACGATAATCTTTTATAAAAATAAGTAAACCAGATGACTTGAGAAATCTACCACATTTTAAAAAGAAATAAATGCTTCTCGATTGGGTGTGGGTCATCTTTCTAAAGAATGTTATAATAAACAAACCAAATTAAGCATCGTGGACAGTCTAAAACCTGCATTTATTTCAGATAATATGAACACCAACTCCACTTTGCCCCAACTCAACTTTGCTCTGAAAGCTGTAAATATATTTATGGTTACCTGACATATATATTTTACTTGTATTTAGGTGTATGCGCTTGCACACTGTCGGATCCAGCGAGGGGCGGAGGAGCCAGTCGCCCACCCCCCGGGAGGGTTAGGTAGGAAAAAAATAAAGACGATGAAGAATATTTTATGTGTTGTTTGTTACTACTGTAATAAATAAAAGTCTTACACTAAAGTCTCCAAGTCTTGGAGAAATGCGATCCAGACGTTTTTCCACGAATCTACAAGCTACTCGTCTTTCAAACTGCATTTTCAGTAAGGGTTACTTCAGCATAACGTAGTTTTTTATCCTTGAAGCGCCGTCAAACTTGGCTTCGAACGCGGATGACAGAAGAGACTTTTAATACACATCCATAGAGACATTCATATTGATGTAAATAAAGTGATTGACAAATTTTCAAAGAAACCAAGATGGCTCGACTTTGCACTATAAACTTCAAGTTTTTTAAAAAGTCGCTTATTATAAAAAAAGTAAAATAATTACAATGTTTTTGTAGTTTAAATTTAAACTTGTTCTATTAATTACATTGTAAATTATCGTTTTTGGTTATTGTATATGTCTCCTTTACTAGGTTATCCTTCTGTCATACTTGACTATAATCTGCCCTAAACCATATAGTTTAATTAAAGAAAAGCCCAGCTTTAATTCATTGTCGTAAATTAAATATTTTGGTGAGTATAAAGCAGGGTTGTCCAACCTTTTTGGGTAGCGGGCCACTTAAAGAATTTTCACGGATCTCGCGAGCTAGTGGTTTCTTAAAAAAAAGGAAAAAAACTTACACTTAACAGCCTCCCCTTAGAGTTTTTTCCAGTTATTTGTGCTCTTGCGATGTAGAAAGGGGTCACCTCTCCTGTCCCCAAAATTTTTCCTTATTTCTGAAAAAAAATTTAAACTTTTTGTTTGGCAATTTTTTTTTATTTCAAGCAGTTGAAAGCAGTCCGGAGTAACATTGTTCGCGGGACAATGGCTCGCGGGCCGTACATTAGACACCCCTTCTATAAAGGAAGGCTAGTAATATAACAACATTTACCTAAACTATTTAACAGTCCAAAACTAAAAATTTTCCTGGTGAGGGCCCCGAAACCGCCGTCCCCCCCGTAGTAACATCCTGGATCCGCCATTGCGCTTGCATGTATTTAATTTCCCCCCTTTCTAAAAATACTGAAGAAGAAAAACAATATTAACTTTGACCTTTCTTACTGTATATAAGTTGCCATAGATGTATGTGTAATTCCTTCACCTTGTGGCAAGCAAACAATTATCAATTGTTTCCTGGAAACGAAAACACAAAACCTGATTGACTCTTTAATATTCTCCAATTGAACTCTTTCTTAAAAAGGGAGAAGATGCGCAAGCATACCGCAAATCACAAAGAAAGGGCGTCTGAAAAATATACTTTCAATTCAGCCCACCTGCACTCAGTCTTAAAGAGAGGGGCGAGAATAAAAGCAAAAGTAAATGTCCTGTACGAGCAGCAGAGTATCAATTTTATTTCATTTTTATTCGACAAAAACAGCCTTCCTTAGAATTGATGAAACTCAAATAAATGAACTATAGCAGGTATGAATCATCCTGGAGGCATTTTCAAGAACACAGGTGAGAAAAACGGATTTCGAAACACATTTCTTCAAAGATTTGTAAGTCAGGAGATCTGGAGCAGAAAAAGAAACCCGAAACGTTCTTTTCAGTGCTCCATTTCTACCCCGTATTTTCCAATTCGCTAAATTCTCCGAGACGTAATTATTTGCCAAATAAAAACACGCGAAAATATTTTTATCTTTTAACATGTTTAATGCGGAAAATAAATTCTCACTTCCAGTCCAATGCTCAAAATTGGGTATTCCGAGGACAGGGTTTTCCAAATAAATTTATGTTTTGCAATTTTTATTACTTAAATATTTAAGATAAATTTTTGGATGGTTTCTAACACCTCTCCGATGATGTCGGGTTGTTCAAATTAAATATTTACTTATACATCATCAAATAAATAAATAGCCTGTTCAAACCATCACAAATTCATCCAATTAAAATTTACGAAACGAACTTTAATTAAAAGTAATCCTCTAGGTTTGTTGACTATTCTGCTATAACATAGCAGATGATGGATTCAAGTTCAAAAGCCCTTTCCGCATAAAATTTTGGCATCGTAAAAACTTGCATAAAATATTTATTCAAATAATATATATAAAATATTTATTTAAACAAAATTCTATAAAATATTCATTCCAAAATTGCCAACCTTATCAGAAATATTAATTCTTTATATCATTATTATACTTTTTACATGTTATTCATGGTTTATTATTTCATTATTTTTTCTTTAGTTGTAATAATTCGTGTAAATTAATTATAGTCTCTTAACTACTACGTTGAACTGCTATACTAATGAAGATCGCTTTGCTATGCAGAAAAATTAATGGAGCTTTTCCTGTTCATTCGTTATTAACACACCTAGATAAAGCCTCGGGCTACTTAAAACAGAGTTTATATTGGATGAATTGAACAAAATTTCAACACCCTAGTTTCTTTGTTCAAACCAAATCTCCATATGGTACAAATTACGGTATTTTGTCCTTCTGGAGGTCGGCGCAATCACCACTAAAATATGCAAAGAAGCTCCGAGGGACAATCTTTATTTTGAACTATTCATGGTCAACTATCAACCACCTTCTTGGTGATGGTACTGGTCTGGAAAGGGAAATAATACCCTTATATGTAATATATATATAGGCTCTAGTTTGGGTCACAAAACTTGAATACTGAAATTTAAATTCATGGGTAATCTAAGATGCACAAAAATTATGATGAACGCATTTTAATTCGCAAAGCTATTTTCGTTTAAAATAGGGGAGACTGGGCCACATTTGAGCAATGCGAATTACCCGATATAGGAACAATATTTTGTCGCAGTCTAAAATGGTGGCAACACTGCAGATGATTTGCATACCGGTAGCCGTCCAATTCATTATTGTGTAAACATTCAGAGTGAAAAAGTTTTTTCACATCCTCAAAAAGTATTTATCCTCTTCAAAAGTTGTAAAAATATAACAACAACGTAGAAAGTTAAAAGGTGAGTTTGCTTATATAGTATCATTGGTTAATCGATAATTTTTGTAACTGTTGTACTGAAACGTAAATAGTTCTTAGATTTTCATTGTGGAGCGCAGATTTGATTATGGTGGACATGTGGGGCAGATTTGAACGTCACGTTGAGGGCGCATTTGAACACTGTTCAAAGATTCCAATGAGTTTATCACAAAAGTAATAACTACGGTAACTCATTACAATTTAAATAGTTGAGCTAATAATTATGTGCTGTTTCTTCGTATACTGAAGGAAATGGTTGGAGCAAATGCATTATTAAGCTCTAGGTTATGGTGAGTACTAGTATCTTCACACTAGATGCACTAGATTTTAGAGTTCTTAAAAAGATACATTTTTTCTGAAAACCTCCTGTAAGCCTCCAGTATCTCACGCTACTCTCCACGCAGCAGTACCGGCTGTAAATGAGGAAGAACTCTCTTTGCATTGTTTTTTTTTATTTTGTTTTTTTGTTTTGTTTTGTTTTTCTGTAGTGGCAGCGGTAATGAGTTTTCGGCCCACAATGACGCGGACAACTTAGCTCTCGAAGATATCCACTATGTGCAGAAACAACCGACGTAATCGCTGGTGATTTTGTTATTTTCAATTTTAAGACTAAGAAATTTGAAACTATCACTGCTGGACAAGTAGAGCAAAAACACATGCTTACATTTGAGTTATGTTGTCCGTAAAAACTGAAATAATCGTCGAAGTTTTTGTTTATAGGGAAAGCTAACATCACAGAAATGGAAAATAGCGATGTAATATTGAAATTAACGCAGGCCCATGGTGCAAGTGGAACAACCCGGACTCCGGCAAGAAATGCTTCGATTTTGATTTCAATATTTTTAAACAAATCTTAATGTGCTCATAATTGCAATTATATAATGCTAAATATTCAGTTTCTAACAAGTTTTAAAGAAAATTAAAGAGATACTCAAAAGTACCGTGTGTCTGTTTAAATAATTTCATAAAATGTATTTACTTCACAAAATAAGTATGATTTTTGTGTACAAAAATGTGATATGTACTAAAGTTTGTTCATTTTTGTCCATTAAAACTTGATAAAATAATATCGGATGTGATATAAAAATAAAAAATCCAAATTTACACATTTCTTTATTAATGTACGATTTATAAAAAACGATCAGTAATTTCAATAGTGTTTCTACTCAAAACATACTAAGGATGCGATAGAATATAAATAGGAATATTTAAATTATATTTTTATAAATTTTCTTAAAATATTTTTCTCTTGAACATAAAAATTTGAATATATAATGTCTGAACCAGCGCTTAACATTTCGACTTCTTTATATTAATTCAAAGTCGAGAACTGTAATTCTGTCTGCGTTTTTAACGTCAAAGAATGTAAAAAAATGTGTTTATTTTTTCATATAAAACGGGAAAATTTTATTGCTAAACCCCCTAAATAAATATCTAAGAGAAAAAATCCTAACCATAGTAGGGCTCTCGCTCGGTTTATCCGAACTCTCCAACTCTCTGAACTCGAGTTTTTAATAAAGACAAAAGAATGTTTTTGCAAATGAAATGGACGAACAAAGGATACAGGAGTTTCCCTGGGGGAAAAAAGTAGTTGAAGTCGACAAATAGAGAAACTCTATCAAGTCTAAAATAAAAGGTAAAAAATATTAAAAGAAAGAATCAGACTTAGAAAAGAAAAAGACACTTTTAAACACATCTGTTTTATGTTTGAGTTATATATATATATAATTGTCCACTATTCTTAACTATAGATACAATGTAAAGAAAAATGTATGTGTACACCTTTGGCCTACATAAAAATTTCACGAGGTTTTATTATGGAACCTTATAATTATTACAAGCTTAAAATGTAGGGTTACAGAGCTACAATTCCATATACAAAATTTCATCGCAATAGGGGGATTGCAACCCCTATCAACCCTCTGTGTACGCCAGTGGTGTACACATTACATACTCTCTGTATCTATATCAAAAATATTTTAAATTCGCAGTATTCAAAATATCAATTAATTCATATACGTCAACAAAAAAAAATATTCGCTATTGCCTTAATGTCTTTCTTTTAATCAATCAACTATCCAATTACCCATACTTTCAATTACCCGCACTGCTTTGAATACCGACTGGTTTGGATAATAAGTGCTTTATTGTGCTTACCAAAAAACAAATGAAAGCATTTTTAATCGTCTATTCATAAATTCTTGATTTAATTAAACTAATTTTTTGCTTATTTTAAATTTGAGATGAAGAGTTTAATACAGAGGACAACTTTCTCCACTTTATATCAGTTGGGCTAAGAAAATCGTACTAAAGCACTGTCCATGTTTTTAACATGGCACTGTGTTAGTTTTTTAAATGAAAAATGTGATGGAATTGTTGTTTATTCCTCAAAACAAATTTAAAAAAGTAAAAAATTCATTCGTGCTTATGAAACTAATTTAAAATTTATTCTTTTTTCTCAAACAATTTTTTCTGCGGTCTTAAATTATTTAGACGGCATTTGTTTAATATTGATATACCACACTTTCTCACTTTAACTAATCTTCGTAATAAAACAAGCACGTGACTTCTTTATTGCAAATATTCTTGAAAACAACGGCAATACTATATCACTGAAAATTAAGATCCATATTTTCAGAAACTTTTTTTAGTTTTACGACGCGAGGACAGGAAATGTCATGCTGTAAAAGAACCCAGAGTTTTCCGAAGAATTCGAACCTTTTAAGACCTAGGAAACCAACCTTCGTACATCAGTGAACAGTTAGCCGGTAAGCGTTTTTTATTTCGTGGCAATTAAGAGTCTAGCTTAGACCATAGCAGGCTTTTCCAGAAATTTAATAAATCCGTTTTTACAAGTTCGGCGTTCTATAAATTTTTAATTTCTTTGTTTATTAAAATTTAACTTCATGTTTTAAAAATACATGAACAAGTAAGTACAAATGAATCCGCAAATTACCAAACTGCAATAAGACATTTCATAAAAATCTTTAAGTAATATCGGATTGTACGTGTAGTGAATTATTATATGCTTGCATATATTGAACATAGGCGTATGCAGAAAGTTCATAAAGGGGGTTATAGGCTCAATGGGAAGGGTTACAGAGCTACGACTCACATATTTCTATGTTAAATATACAAAATTTCAATGCAGTGGCGAGTTACAACGCCCATCAACGCATCCTGCATACACCAGTGATATTGATATACATGTTTAAACTGAAATATTAAAATTTAATATGAGAATAAAACACAGGGAAGAGTGAAATGCCCAAACATTTAGTTCTTTTGCATAAAGCGAATGAATAAAAATTGACTATGATGAGACTTATAATTACAGAAGAAAAACTTTTCGTTTTTTATGAACCAGAGTCAAATTATTTTCATATTAACTCGAAATTAGTCTTTATTAGGCGATACTTTTGTTAGCATATTACTCTCGCTTGAGAAAACGCATTAATTAGCGGAACAAAAAATGAAGAGTAAAATAATCAATAGATTAAATAAAAAGCTATATTTCATTGAAAATCGTATATCACATTGTATTATTAAAATGTAAATTCCACAGTCGTGATTGCGATATCAGAAATTAAATTGCAATATCGTAATTGTGATATATTAATTTGAGCAATCGTAATGGTGATATCTCAATGGAAAACAGACCCCTGTGTATTATACATGAGATAAATAATTATTACTTTTATCTATTTATTACACGAGTATTATTTTGCATGCTTATGAATTATAGTAGTAGTAATACTACTACTACTCACCCACATATGTTAATGAAGTATAGTAGTGATATTACGGGGCATAAATTATTAGATATAAAATATTTATTGCATAATATTATATAATTGTATATTATATAAATATATTATATTTATTAAGCACATTATATAATATTATATAATATATTATATTTATTGTATAATATTATATAATATTATATAATATTATAACATATTATATTTATTGTATATAATATTATATAATATATTTATTAGAATATTATATAATATATTATATTTATTGTAATATTATATATTATATTGGTATTTATTGTAGTAATATTATATACATATTATATTTATTATATAATATTATAATATATTTATTGAAGTACTATGGAAGTCACGGGTTAAATTTCGTGACATGTTTCCTATGACGTAATGCACGAATAGTGAACGAATAATTTTAAAAATTCAAATGAATAATAATAGAATGCGATAAGGAAAATATAGATATACAACAAAGACTCATGGGGATGAAGAGAAGGCATAAAACGATTAATTTTAAGACCGTTAAATTTGCAGAAAATTAGACCTGAATAAAACTGAGACAACATAAATTACCGGAAAGTGAAACACTGAAATTCACTACCAGATGAATATAAATATAAATAAGCTGAATTTATTCAAATCAAAGCTGAATAAATATTTATTCATCAAAAACGAGAAGATAGAAAAAGGCTAAGACACAGGCATTGTGTATGTATACATTTACTTATTTCTTCTTTCAGGTCTGGAGTACATTATACATTACATTTTCTCCGAGTCTTCTACATTTTATTGATTGTTAAATATTTATCTATGTATGGACATGCTGATTAAGTAATTTGGAAAATTAATGAGCGAACGAATGAATATGAATAGCATTATTGATATTATCAATAAACACACGATATATTATTAATAATAATAATGCGTACAATTATTAATTTGCAGCATTCACGTCCATTAATATACACATCTGCTGTCAGAATATTCATTACTCAATTATAAAGTCATTCTTTTTAATAAACAACGAAGCCAATCCAAACCGTTATGGACTTCCAAGTTCAAATATAAATAAACCTTTCATTTTCCGCCTAAATTTAATGTGAAAAGCTTATTATAAACCTTATTTTCAATACTCTCTCTCAGTATGCTTTAAAGGAGAGCTTAAAATTAATAAATCCCTCTTTATTTTGACTAAAAATTACTGATCAAGGTTTATATCAGTTTAATTTTCTGCTTAAAGGCCGAAACTTCTGTTAAAAGCTGTTTCACATTGTGCATAAACTTTCTTCAGCGAGTATAATTTTGTTAGCTTTAGGCAAGCAAATAAGGAATCCTAGGTTCTTGGAATCACGAAAACTGAAAGCTGATTGGTTCCCAAACATTTCAGTTGGGCTGCGTTTAAAAAGATGCAAGTCCCAGTGTGAAAGGGACAACAGAGACAAAAGTGGAAGAGAGAAAGAGAACCGAGGTATATATATAGCTCTTCAATTTGGTTCATCTCAATTTCACCTGACAGGGAAATGAAAAAAATAAAATTCGAATAAGAAACCAAGAGAGAGAGACTTATTTTTGTCGTTCGACAAAAAGACGCCTCGCCTGGAAATTGTGAAGTGCAAATAAATGAGGTACCAAGCAGGGATTAGCCAAAGGGCATTTCTAAGGGCGTAGGTGAGGAAAACTGTTTCCGGAATGCACATGTCCAAAGGTAAATAAGATCAATTCCTGGAGCTGATTTCAAGGGAAAGTTCGGAACATCCTGCTTACCGCTTCGTTTCCGCCGAAATATTTCCCACTGACTAAATTCTCCAAGGCTCATTTATTTTGCAAATGAAAACCCAAAAACTGGGTATTTTTCAATTTTCAAATTTTTTAAAAGAAGCTAAAATCTTTCGCCATAAACACGTGGCTCATCATATTATATTTGGAAAGTAAAATTTTCCGAAATAAGTTTGCATATTCCAATTTCATTACTTATTTAAAATAAAATTTGAAAACTCCTTATAATTTTCCTTGAGATGAAAGAAACAAGAATATTAAATTAATTACAGCTAAATAAATAATTATTCTAAGCGTGAAAATCGTGAAAAAAAATATATATGTATAATTAAAATTCATGAGTAACATTAGCACCATAAATAGTCCTCAAACAGTTAATGAATATTCTGCTCTATACCGTAAGTTGAAAGCATGTTTCAGTGTACCCTTCATGGAAGTTTGGCATCACCAGAAATTACATGGTAATATTAAATACTTATGGATCAAATAATTTATGATTTCAATTCGCTAACCTTGTTAATAATGTTTTAATAATTATTTCAATAATTTTTAATAGTATTTTGAATAATATCTTAAGAAATTTCGTTCCCATAAAATTGTCTCTGTAAGAGATGTGCAGCAAAAATTTTCCAATATTAGGCGTTCGTATCGGACATAAGTGGTTAATTTAAAAAAAATCAGTCAAAATTTTAAGAATAATTATTTCTAGGCGCAATTTTTTTTCTTAATGTTGTAAGTTTAGCTCTCCGAATTTACTTTAATCATAATTATTTTTAATAATTTTAAATAATCACAATTATTTTTAAATAATGAATTCATTCAATTTATTCCTAATTAGAACTTTTCTATCAATATTGTTCCTTTCGTTTAAGCAGAAAAATTTATGAAACGTTTATTGTATTTCGCCGTTACTGACATAGCTGTATAAATTTTGATTCTTTACAATTATAATAAAGTATTTTCACTATAAAACCACTGTTTTTTACTATGTTCCATTTCAATATCCCATTGAGAGAAAAGTTGAAAGAAGAATGAGAAATCAAAATTTCGATAAATTCTTTTATCTATTCCGTTTTAAATTTCAAACGGTCTAAACTCAAAAATATGAATATTTATTCCCATCTGGTCCCTAATAGTAAAAAGCATTCAAGATTTGTGTAATTTATCTCGTACCAAATATAATTTTAAACTAGGCATTCCCACATCGTCATCAAACGTTTTAAACATTTGATAAAATATAAATAAAAATAAGTAAACCCTAAATCAAAAAATTTCCCGTCAAATTAAGTTCCTTTCAGATTTTAAAGACACAAAATTGAACCACCTTATTTAACCGCCACTCATTATATCAACATGAAAACGAATAACAACACTGAAATATATTCCGTGGCCCTAACGCCGAAACGCATTATAACCACATTTTTCTCTCTCCAGACTCAAACGTATGAAATTATTGCCAGCCTCTTAAAAGGGAAAGGGGTAAAATTTTGCTTTCAAGATGTGAAAAAAAATAACTTAAAATTTTACCTCTTTTTTTCAGACCCATAAATTGTTTATACAGTTTTTCTATAACCTTATTACTCCTGCTTCTTATTCAGAAAACGGGTCATATAATGAACGAACGCATCGTGTGACTATATTCCTGCTAGTAATAACGACCACAAGCTATAGGAATCTTAGAATCCAGCTATTCACGGATATTTATGCAGCTGCTTCCATAAAGTAGGCATTTTATGTGAACTTTCTTTAATTTGATAGTTTTTTTCCCAAGTTGAAGCTGATAGCTAAAACTATCATGTTGTTTTTTTTTAGTTTTACGGCGCATGGATAGCAAGGGTCATGCTGCGCCGGAACTATCGTTTTCCGGGAAATCCGAGCCTCTTAAGACCTAGAGAATCAACCCTCGTGATCAGTTAATTCCAGTAAGCGTTCTTTGTTGGCGTAATTGGGAATTAAACCCCCGATTACTGCTCGACAGGCGAGCGCCATACCACTGCACCAGAGAAATGCCTGAAATTTGAATGTTTACGATATAAGAACAGCATTAAAAATAAAATAGCATATAAAAGTAGCATTTAAATTGCCAAATAGCATAGGAGAGAAAGTAACAGAACACAATTGATATTTATTTATGAGCCTCTACATGTTACATATTCAATTGCATCTGAACATATGCTAAGGTAAGACATATCTCATAAAATGTTACTGCATTAATTTAAGTTGTTATTGGGTAAATCACCATATTGCGATAATTAATAATTGTGATTCTTACTTATTTTAACATTCATATAATTACTAATTACAGTAAACATGTTACTTTGGGTAATGTTGTATATGGCGGAAAGCATTTGTATAAACTCTTCAGTAAGAAATAAATAATATATAAACAATATATTAACAATACATATATTTATATATATATAAATAATATATCAACAATACATATAAAAATAATATAAAATAATAGATAATAAATAAACGATACAGATCTTTTTCCATCTTGCGAAGGATATTTAATTATACTTGTATTAAACTGTTATAAAATTTCGCATATAATTGAATTTACATTTAAATTAAAATGCAGTAAATCCTTTCTTAATAAGCACCCCCATGCACAGCTTTTGCGGTCAGATAAAAATTTCCGGGTAGGGAATTCCATCACAAAAATATTCCTTTTTTAGGGACAGATTTTTTCCCATTGAATGTCCGTTAATAAAAGGTTTTACTTTGTGTAAATGTTAGGTAGTTAAGTGGTAAAGCAATAAAGCATATATAGTTTAAATATGAGATGAGATACTCTCTAATAAAAATCAAGAAAACTCCTCCGAAATAGATAAAGGACGCACTCTCGTAGATGAAACAAATTTCGCTTTTTATCGACCAAAGCCATGTTATTTTTACATTATCTCCTGACTCGTGCATTAATTAGGATGCTAGCCCTATTTTTGTTGGCATATCGATTTCGTTCGAAAAATAGTGTAATTGGTGGAATGAAAGATAATGTTCAGAACAAGTAATTGCGTAAATTAATGATCGCTTTATGGTTATTGAAAAATTCATAGCGTACACTTAATTGGTTATGGCACTGATGTTAATTAAATATATCTGATAGTGGTTTAATAACCATTAAATCTCGTATTTGTATCTTTTCACCATTTTTAGATATTGTGTTTAGCATAACCCGTATTTTTAGTAGTTAAATATTTAAAAAGATGAAAAATGATGCATTACCTATCCTTCGAAATATTACAAAAACGAAGCGCTTTCGTATCTAAAAAGATAACAAAAGCTTAAAAGTAATGAGTGTTATGGTCTGTTGTCTCATCTCAAAATTTGGGGCTGCATTTCTTTCGCAGTACGTACTTCATACATCACTTCAACCAATCGATTACTTAAAGAAATTAAAATATAAATAACTGGAGACAGAAAAAATAAAGTAACTAAGTAACTATCTTTACTAGAATCTATTTATTAAAATAACCTTAATTTTTAATACCCAAAATTGTTAAAAATTAAAGATAAGAAACATTATTAATTAATGCAGACATCGTTTGATCTATAATCTTTTAAGAAAGGCTTAGAAGATCAGTGTTGAAAAAACATACTAAAATGCAAATGTCTAGACAATATTTACGGCAGCTCTTTTTCAATCCTTAAATTATGCTTTTAAACCTATTTTTAAAATTTTGCTTAAGATTTTCAGCTTCTAAGAAAAAATAGAATTACTAATAAACAGTATTAAAAATTTATTGATGTAATTTTGAGGATTTTAAAATTCGCTACTTAAAAACAGAATGAAAATATTGCAGGAACGGAAAACACTCCTCCCGAGATTCATAATTTTTCATAGCTTTGTTTTAAATTTAAAAGCATTATATAAATTACTTAGAATAATATACCTTCTGTCAATAAATTTCACTCAAGTACCAGCGAGGACTCCATGTTTTTATCTTAAACATTATTACAAACGAAAAGTTAATTTGAAAATTTGTTGTCACCCATATTCTTCATGATTCATTGCAAACTTTCGCCAAATGACTTCGTTCCGCATAATCACTCCAAATTTTACACATAACGCGAGAAAACAGGCAGATTCGTTGTTCTGTATACTTCAACGTGCCTGAACAAATTAGATTAGCTTAGTAGTTCTTACAAATTTCACAGAAAGCTATTTTGAATGCTAGTTCATTGGTTTATCGCGCTCAATGACCAATCAATTGGAGCAGGAGGAGGACAGCTTTCGTTTCATCAGTTTCCTCCTAAATTTACTCCTCGAACCAATTTTTATTTCGAAAGTTGTTTTACTTCAAGGCAAAGCTACTGTGGAATCGCATAACATACCCAAAATCAAGTCAAAGCTACTGCCAGTGCTAGAAACATGCCAATAGATGAAACTTCTCTACAGTTCTGAAAAAAATAGTGTTTCAACTGCAACCGCTAATCTTTCAACCACGATATTATATATTCAATATACGTGGAAATGAAGTCTGCTAGAAAGGGCGGAAGTTTCATATCTATTCTGATATTTCGGGAATAAAAGGCATTTCCAATTTCATCACAACCAACAATGAACTGCTATGGATGATTTAGATCATAAAGCATCCATAGTTGCCCATTGCTGTTCTTCTGACCACAAATTTAATTTTGATTTCTCCAAATTAATTTTCAAACTTCCTTCTCCGGCCGGTTTAAATTTTTTCGAAACTTTTCTCATTCATCAAAACACTGAGCACTTGGTCTTACTTGGTCTTACTTGGTCACTTGTAATATAGCTATTACAGCCAACATACATCCTGCGTGATCACATTTTCTCCACATCAGTTTCCTACTTGATTTTCTGTCTTACTTTAATTTTCTATTCCATATTCTCAATTTTTTACCATTTTCCCCCATGCTCTTCACCTTCCTCAAATTACTTCGGTTATCGGCCAGCGGAGGGCACCAACTAAACGGATAACGCCCATGACCTTACCGACTGTACCACCTCCCACGCTTAATGTTAGAAACGCTTGCTAGAAGATTGCTGAAAGCCATCGAGAAACGTTTTAAAGCTGAATTAAATTAATTTGTTACAACTGTGTATGTGCCTATTGTGTTAATGTATTTATTTTTATATGTATCGCACAATGATTCGATCTTCAATTCTACCGGAAGACATAATGCCAATTTAAATACAGTGGAATCTGCCTAAAGTGACCAACTTTTAAGACTGGACTGCAATGGCCACTATAGGCAGGTGGTCACTCTACACGATGGACTTTGGAATATGTATAATCAAGTCCCTACCAGTTCTCTCTTTTATAAAAGTGGTCAGCTTTTTCAAGTGGTCAATTTACAAAGGTGGTCACTTTACCAAGTTCCACTGTACATACTTAATATAACGTTTGAGTATCCTTCTTTTAATCTTACGCTCTTAAAATTTTTGCAAACTTTTCTTAGGCTTGCAATAACACAAAAATAACATTTTCAAAGGAAGGAATTACGACTGAACGCAACATTATTTACGCGAACGCAACATATGGTCCATTATAAATACAGTAGTAACCTTTTCGGCATTTGAATTTATTTCAATACATTTTAAGCTATTATTTATAAATAATCACTACTGTAGTAATACAGAAATAAACAGGAAGCAACCTATTGTGAAATTTTACACAAAAAAATAGGATTTTTTTGTGTTTTATGTTACAAAGTCAATAAAGGCCCCGCTGTATCAGGACCTAGAGTTTTCTTAGGAATCAGGACCTCGTGAGACCTAGGGAATCAACCCCCAGGACTATAATGAGCAGATAGTCGGCAAGCTTTCTTCGCTTTCGGTACGATTGGTAATTGAATCTGGGATAGCGGCACATCAGGAGAACGCGTAACCACAGTACCACAGCAGGTCCACCAAAAATTGAAGGGAAGGAAAAGAAAATGTCAACCTCTTGAACGATGGATGAGATATATCCATGACTCCATGGAAAAGCAAATCTTCTATACCAGGATTCCTCAACCAGGGTGCTGCAGAACTTTAGTGTGCGGCGAGATATCACTAGGGGTGCCACGGAACCATAGTGTGTTTTAAGATATCACTGTGTGCCGCAGAACCCTAGTGTGCCGCGGGATATCACTAAGGATGTCGTGAAACACTAATGTGCCGCGAGATATCACTAAGGGTGCCTCGAGGAATACCGTGGGCTCTTGATTTTGCGAACTCGTGGATACCCTCAAAAATGTTCGTAAATGAGAAATTATATATTAGTTCTATGGATCATTTTTCGGGGTTAACGAAATTGATCTTAAAAACGTGTAGTTCTTAAATTGGAGATTCGTAGAAACGCAATTTCATTGTAGTAATGGGTATCTATTGTCTTGATCAAGAAGTCTCTTAAACATGTAATTGAAATCCATTTTTTTCCGTATTGTCAATAACCTTCTTACCATCGTCAACAATCATTCTCAGTCCACTGTAGGATCGATGTCTCTCTATTATCGCATACTACGTGTGTGTGTGCGATGTCTCTCTATTATCGCATACTACGCGTGTGTGTGCGATGTCTCTCTGTTGTCGCACCCAAGCCTAGTATGTGAGGTGAAAGAAAGACAGAGGAATCAGCCTTCAGCTCACCATCTTAACCAGACGTGTTGGCGAGCTTAACCTACACTTTAATGAGGGTTCCGGACGTCAGAGAACTTCTTATATAATAATGAAAATATGCTAATATTAAACCAGGTACCTGAAGAATTAACACTGTTTTCCTTATGAACTTCAAGTTAATAAATAACATAACAAGGGTTATAATATTTTCACGTAATTAATACGCAATAATTTGAATGAAGTGGGTTCTTCCGACCATAAATATTACTTTAAGGGTAATATAATTATTATAATTATATTTTATTATAATTGTGTATAACTAATATAAGCGTAAAAAATTTAGATCTGTACGAATTTATAATAATATAAGGACCAATATATTAAATGCATTGCATGATTTAGGGTATCTCCGGGGGGGGTAAATACCCTTTAAATGGAATTAAGAAAAAATTAAAGGAATATTAAAAGTACACATCACTTTACAACTCTTGAAATATACGATAATGTAAGTTATTTAATTTCGTTAATTTCTGTAACGTATAATACTTACAGGGAGAATAAGTATAATTATTAATATAATTAATAATTATAAGTATAATACTGATTAATATTCATAAACAACGTTCGCGATATATGCCGTAAATTCGGATCTAAGAAAAATTCTCGGGTACCTTTCTTCGAAGGATAAAAGAACTCTCATTTATTACTGCATCAAGTTTCCTCCTTCCAATAAGCTTCGAGAGCATCTAGTTTTTGTCGTTTAATCCTCTCAAACTATTCCTTTAATTAAAAAACTGATACTAGGTGTACTTTTTCTATCTGCTGTGTAGGAATTTATCTAAAATTAAAAATGCTTATCTACAGAGCTTGGGATATCACTGCTTCAATTTCTAAAAGCGATTGACAAAATAGCGCTCTCTTATTAGTGAAATCTAAATTGATTTTTTTTTTAATTTATAAATATTTAATGCTTTATTTCAAAGCGAAACGTACTCGTTGTTTTTATGATAGAAATAGTTAAAATTTTGTAGAATACTTGTCCTTATTGCGCTTATAAGCAGTTAAAATGCCATCAATTTCAAGTTCTTGAAGTTGCTGTTCCATTAATTTTGTTTTATATCAAAGCTAAGAGAATATTGTAGGAAAAATAACTGGTATAAACAAGTTGCCGAAAATGATGATGAATATTTCGAACCTCATTAAATATGTTTATAAGAAAGATAAGTGCGTATATGTATATATATGCGTGCATATAAGACAGACAGAGATAGCCCCAGTATGATGCCCACAAGTAAAATGTTAAATTACTGAATAACGAATCTCAACGACCGAAAAATTACATTTAAATCATAAGCCAATGTCATAAAAATACATTTAAGTCATAAACAAATTTTGGGGCAAATTTCCATTTGCCCCTAGCCTAAAACGTGAAAATATGCTATACCTCTTTCCCTTTCTCTACTTTAGAAACAAAGTTCTAATAAATATTTATATAAGCCCTACATATTTATACTTAATTAAATAAACTTTCAATTTCAAAAATCAGAAGGCTGTTAACAAAGCAGTTTCCAATTTTATATAAACTTCCATAAACATGCTTAGCGTCTTTGCCTTCAATGAAGAAAACAAGCATTAATCAGAATCGAAGAATCTAAATAACTAAATTCTAATTAATTCTGAAGTGTTTCAGTTGAATTGTTTTTAAGAAGGGGAGAAAATTCACGAAACCAGACAGCAAAGACGAAAAACGGGAGAGAAAGAGAGAACTGTAAAATATCCGCTTTAATTTTGGTTCAGCTCAATTTAATCCGATAAGGGGACGAAAATTAAAAAAAAAAGATTATAAGAAATGGATCCGAGGTTTTATTTCTTCCGTTCAACAAAGAAATGCTTTGCCTGAGACTGAGGAAGGGCATATAAATGAGATATCAAGTATGGATTAGCTGAGAGGCGTCTTTAAGAACGTAGATGAGGAACGATGGTTTCGAAATACGCTCCTCCGAAGATTAGTAAAATAAGGGCCTGAAACTTATTTCGATGAAGAAGAATCGAAAATACCTTTCTCACTACTTCGCTTTTTCCCCTCAAGGTTTCCAATTCACTAAATTCTCACATTTACTTGGCAAATGCCAAACCACGTAATAGGCATTTTTCAAGCTTCAGATGGCTTAAATGAAAACTAAACTGTTTAGGGAAACTAAAATCCCTCACTGCGAACAGGGTTTAAATATAAGATAATTGGAAAGCAATATTTTACAAAATAAAATGAATAGCGCAATTTTTAAACTAAATATTTTAATTAAAATTTTAAACAACTTCTAACAGATTTATAACAATGGTGAAGTAGTTAAAATTAATATTTATATATTATATATATAATATAAAAACATATAAATTATATATATATTATATATTTAAAAATTAATGTTATTTTTAATAAAGCATAATCTTGTTTTCAACCATTCAAAGTGATGTTTATAATCAGATGTACAAAATATAAAAATAGAACCTTGAAATATTCTGTTTTTGCATTTTGTACATCTGATAATGACTATAAATTTGAATGGTTGAAAGAATGTTTATCTTTTATTAAAAATTTTAACCACCTCAACGTTGTTATAAATCTGATTTATATTTTGTGGTGGAGTGATTTGCATTTACAACTTTTAACAGATTTCTTATTATAATAAATCAATAAGATTAAATCAGTTGTTATCAACCACATTTATCTTGATTTATAAATGAAGAAAACGTTATAAGCGTAAGTCAGTTTCAGTACCATTTCTTACGTTTATAATGTTATCTTATAAATCTTATCTGCCTAATGCTAAGTCAAATTATCTTACACGTTATCTTGATTAAGAAAACCATAATATATATATATATATATATACACGCTGTATTCATATTCCATATTCCAATATAGTTTTGCCATCACGAGAAATTGGATGAGAACGTTGAATTTAAAAATACTCAATTTTAGAAATAATTATATCTAGATATTATTATTGCATTTTTAAAGATCATGGTTTATGTCTTGTTTTTAAATGTAATAAATCATAAATTACCGTACGCAATTAGCCTCTCTTTATTTACCCCAGATCATAACTAGTATACTAATAAAATTGTTTTGTTACGAAGACAAATTATTAAAACTCTAGTTGATTTTCTTCATTTTCAGCAAAGAATCACAATTTTAGATAATAATATATATAAGAACACGTTTTTATCTTACAAAACCATTTTTGTATCTATTATTTATACTATTTAAAACTCCCATAGAGAGAGAAAACGTTAAAAGAAGAGACAGAAACTAAAACACAGAAGAAATTCTCTGTCTATTCCATTTAAAATCAATTAAAAATAAAAATTTGCTTTATAATTCCAGTTATGTTTCTAATGCAGTACACGTATCCAAACTTATATATGACTTCTATTATGGTAAATATAATTAGGAGATAGTAATTTTATTAACACTTATGATCAGAAATTATTAAATACAACTAACTCCACAAAATATATATAAATATACTTATAAGGGCTCTCAATTCATAAATTCCCAAATAAATATTTGCTTTTAAGGTATTGGAGACAGAATAATTAAATGAATGGTTAACTTTTAAACCTAACACACCAGCTTGAAGGCGAAAGATGCATTTCAATAGAATCAGTCTTCCAAACGCTGAAAATATTACCAACACACTTTTTATACGGACTCAGATGGGATGGAAATTTTGCAAGCTTCCGAAAAAGTTTAAAAAATAAAAATTGTTTTCGCTTTTGTAGAAATAACTTTTTATTTATCTCCTTTTCCCCAAAAACACTTTTTAAGAAGACGTAAGTTATTTATGCAATGTCTTTTGAACCTTTTCATTTCTCCTTATTTTTAATTATCGCCATACAGGTATTACACAATCCCGTCTCTTCAAATTCTAAAGATTCTTAAAAAAACAGTAACTCTCTATAAAATAAATTTTAAAACATCTACACTTTCAGAAAAATATTATAATTGCTGCTATACAAAATTTAAAATATACATGGGAAAATTTTTTATTTGGTGGTTTAATTAAAATCTAATCCCTTGTAAGATATTATTACCCTTCTAAAGGATACTACAATTGCCAAATAATGGTCAACACACAAAGCCACCGGGACGAGTTTTTGGGAGGGGGGTTTGTTTTGTGTTTTCGTGGGGGATTTTTTATTACTAATAAATTTGACACCCACGTATTAGTAGCTCAAACTATAGCTATTTTTGTTTAGGAAAAAAAAAAGACACCGTCTCCATCCTGGATTCGAACCAGGGTCCCTCCGTTTAGCCCGGAGTGCCTTGACCGCTAGACCAACGAGGACAGGTAATAACGCTCTTTTTCTCCGTATGTAAAGGTGTTAAGGTATTATTACCCTCCGCAGGGATAACACAATTGCCAAATAATGGTCAACACACAAAGCCACCGGGCGAGTTTTTTGTAAGTTTTCGTGAAAGATTTTTTATTGCTAATAAATCTGACACCCACATGTTTAATAATATTGGGTAATAATATCTTACATCCTTACATACGGAGAAAGAGAGCGTTGTTTCCTGTCCTCGTTCGTCTAGCAATCCAAGACACTCCGGGCTAAACGGCGGGACCCTGGTTCGAATCCAGGATGGGGAAGGCGTCTCTTTTTCTCCTAAACAAAAAACAGCTCCAGTACGAGCTTTAAACGTATGTGTTAAATTTATTATTAATCCAGTCCCTTGTTTTAATCTTCTATGATTTCCATATGGAAATAACAATTAAATATCCGTGTATCATAGAAAACAGTGAATTGTAATAATAATTTATATTCCAGCCTGAATTCTGCATATATTCTTTCCGTGCAATGAAACTAAAAAATGGTCACCATTCTCCAACGTCATCAACATGGCAAATAAAATTTCATCAAATGTGTCGACTTATACATATTTCAATAAGAAGTGCATATAAGTGATCCCGAGTAAATACAGAAGTACTACAAGTTCGGGGCTCTGGCAAAATCGAATTTACAACAAGCCAACCAGGAATTTTCCCCCTACAACTATATCTCTCCATTCTCTCTCTCTCTCTCTTTAAATCTCAATTTAATAAACAAATCCCTCTTGATAATATTCTTAAATGACTTGTAGCTCCGTATTTGCCTTGTTGCCCCGGATAAAGAATCGCAAAATCTACATCCTCAGTAATTTACGTCGCCACATCCTTTTTCCGTTCTTATTTTCCGTAAGTGTAGGTTTCTCCCTCCTTATCTATACTCATTTTCGTCGTGGTTGTTATTTATCTCTATAATTTCCGTTTGTTTGGTTTTTACTTATTTTGGGAATTTTCTTATTAAAATATAATTTTGTTTTAAACAACTTACTTAAGTACCATAAAATTCGATGCAATACCGAGACACGTAAAGCTTGTCAATTATATCAGCCTTCTTTTGGCTATAATTGTGGAATAGAATCTTCAAAGTTAAGTACAGAAATACATCGTAAACAAAATATATCTAAATTGTTCAATTACTATATCCATGAAAGGGAGGGGGTTGTCTTGTTTGTTTCTTTTAAAACCAATCATGAAAATGTTTTAAGAAATCGACATTGGATTTCCTGGAACAAACATTCGGGAATAGTAAAAACAAATTCAAAAAATTTTAGTAAATATTCATTAAATTAAACTTTAAATTGTTGAAATCGGAAGAAAATATGGCAGCCCAAAAACTCAAGAATTGCTCTCAGATTCTTACGTTCCATAATTTCTTTTCTTAAATTCGAACCCATAGATTATTTAAAAATACACTCCATAATACACTCTGTAACGAAAAAGTCGACGCAAAAAGAAGTCTTCCGCAGGAAGGAGTTATCCGATTTCGATAAAAATTGGTGGATGTAAAGAACATACATAGAAAAAGAAATCATTAACATTTCAGAACAATTGAATGATTTATTGCAGAGTTTGACCGTTACAAAGGGAGGAAGTCAATAAGGCGTTGGTCCACCTCTGGCCTGGATGCAAGCTGTCACCCGGCGTGGCATAGACTGATAAAGATCCCGGATGGTGTCCTGCGGAATTTCTTGCCAAATTGTCTCCAACTGTCGGGCTAAATCGTCAACATTCCGGGATGGTTGCAATCGCCTTCCCATAGCGTCCCAAATGTGCTCTATGGGAGAGAGATCAGGAGACCTAGCTTGCCAAGGAAGTGTTGGGCAAGCTTGAAGAAAATTCATAGCAACACGTGCCATATGCGGCCGGTCATTGTCTTGTTGAAACGTAAATCCAGGGTGTCGCAAAAGGAACGGTAACACAACCGGTCGTAGAATGTCGTCTACGTACCGCTGTGCTGTAAGTGTGCCAGAAATGACCACCAAAGGGGTCCGGCTATCAAAGGAGATGGCACCCCAGACCATAACGCCCTGTTGTGGGCATGTGTGGCGTGCGATAGTAAGGGCAGGATCCCCACGCTGCCCTGGACGTCTCCAGACACGTCTGCGGTTGTCGTCAGGACACAGTTGGAAACGGGACTCGTCACTAAAGACTATACGTCCCCAGTCAGCGCAGTTCCAAGTTGATCGAGCCCGGCACCACTGTAATCGGACTTGACGGTGTAAAGGCATGAGAGGTAAGCGGCGTAACGTTCGGCGCGAGCGTAAATTCCGCACTCTATCTTCTGCAGAGGGTCATGTTGGACACGTGTGTGCGGTCCACACTTTTGATAGTTGATAACGACGAATCCGGTGCTGTGACAGCTGCTCTGACAATCGCTCTGTCTTCCCGTTCTGTTGTGGCCCTAGGTCGACCGCTACCGTTGTTGACCCAGTCTTGCCAGCACCGTCCAATCGTCGCATCGCTTCGACCCACATGTCCAGCGATTCTTCGATTTGTCCAACCAGCCTCTTTCAATCCGATAGCACAACCTCTTTCAAACTCTGACATATGCTCGTAATGAGCACGAATCTTTCGGCGAGGCATTGTTACAGTCGACGTAAGATATCCGCAGTCAAAATGCAACAGAAATTTTGACCACATATTGAGAATCGCTCCTTATATACACCTGCTGAATGCGCAGTTCCGATGCTCTAAATTTTCCGCTATTCATTAATTGGACACCAAATTTTAATCATTTGCATGTTCGATCAAAATTTCTTTCCGATGATGGTTTACTGAGGGAAACTTATGTGCTCCCTTTTGGTGTAGCACCCACGTATTTGCCGTGCGTGGAGACCCTTGTCCAAGCAAAGGGGGATCTTGGTGGCTGAGGGGCGAGGTACTGTCCCCAACACGCTACTTTGGCCCCTGCTCCTGGTAAACGGGAGGTCGGCCTGTCCCCGGTATCGACCAATCAGCTGGTCGCGAGTGCTACTGGTGTTAGGAGCATTAGAGACCTCAAAATCTGTTTCGTTCTTTCTTATCTTCCTTCGTTTTTGTTTTTCTTCCAACACACTGTTACTATGACATGCCTCATTTGATTTACTTTACTCTTACTTCATTTTATATTAGTTCTCTATTTACTGGTTCTACTCCTGCTCTGCCCCGTTAAAACTTCATTCGTATGATCCGAGACGATAGCTCCTTTTTATCTTGAGATCGATTTTGCTCCTCTGACCACTCGTACCTCACGGCTTAGGGGATAACCGAAAGGGTATAGGTCCTGGTTAGCTCTGGCATTATTGCAATGTCCCCTTGTAGGGCTCCGTGGTGGGTGAAGCTGCCAGGGCCCGAATCTTTTTCTAATTCTATATGGATAAATCAAAAAACAAACTTCTTCACCGAATGGCGAACCGACTGCCAAACGAGCACGTTTAGAAACACCAAACCTAGCAACTGTCCAACCATCATTCTTAATTGTTTCATCTAATGATGAACGATTCAAAAACCTGTCACCGTTCGTTATCGATAAAACCGTTAAAAGCGTTGCTGGCACAGTTAAAAATGTTAAAAAAACTCAAATCATGCGACTTACTAATAGAAACTGCCACTTCTACTCAAATAGCATCTCTACTACAATGTACCAATTTTTTGTCAATACCAATACAAGTCACCCCACATAACACAATCAACAGCACCCGAGGTGTTATATCAAAGACTGATTTAATTGAAGTGGGCGAACAAGACATAGTTACTGAACTTGCTGACCAAGGAATCGTTACTGTAAAGCGCATAACAATAAAAAAGGATGGCAATATCGTCAAAACAACACACGTAATTCTTTCTTTCAATAGACCTAAAATCACTAGCACCATCAAAGCAGGTTACCTGATCTGTAAAGTCCGTGAATACATCACTAACCCAACTAGATGCTTTAACTGTCAAAAATTTGGCCATTCCAAGATCTCTTGCCGAGGTAAACTAACTTGTGCTAAATGTGGAACCCACGACCACGATGACAACAACTGCTCAAACACTTCTCCTAAATGCACAAATTGTAAGGGTGAACATCCATCAAATGCAAAATCGTGCCCTAAATGGAAAGAGGAGAAACGCATTCTTGAAATTAAGGTCACTAACAATATCAGCTATACTGAAGCTAAAAATCAGTTAAACATTAACAAACCACCCAATAGCCTTAATTTTGCAGCAGCTGTCCAAACAAATAAACAACCCTCAATGGTGAGTGTTGCAGTCCAGACACTCCCTCATAATAGTAGTTGTACAGCTAACTCTGTTCAAACCAGCCCTCCAACTGATTCAGTTATAACCAACATCTCAGCTAACTCAATAAAAAATACTTCCTCGGAAGCAAATAGACTCAGCAAACCAAAGATGAAAATAAATTTAAAAACCCAAAGTTCTTCAAAAAAACAAATTAGGTTGACCAACTTCCGATCATCACCAAACTTCAAACACCTTTCAGCCAAGGACTTTTTAAAAGAGTCCAAACAGAAAAGCAAAAAAATTAAAGAAGCCGAAAATGACATCACTGATTATGCATCTGATATTGAATTTTCTAATGCCTTCTCCTGTCTCCAGGAAGATGGGATAGATACCTCTGGTATTCACAATGAAGACACACAAATTAATAGGACCAAGAGTCCTATCCACTTCCCTTAATGGCGCGTTCTTCCATTCTCCAATGGAATTGCCGCGGTTTCCAAGTTAACATTGATGATATTAAACACCTTATTAACACTTACTCACCTATCTGTGTTGCTCTCCAAGAAACCTTCTTAACTCCTGACCGTGATCCCACACTTCGGAACCATGTTATATTCCGTAAAGATAATGAAGTTGGTGACAGGGCTTGTGGAGGGGTTGCCCTCATAGTCCCCAATAGTATTCCTGCTTCTGCTCTCCAACTCAACACAACACTACAAGCTACTGCAATTCGCATGTATACTCATGCATCCCTTACCATCTGCTCAATATATTTGCCACCAAACGAACCCATTAATTTTAACCAGCTGTCTCTTTTGATTACACAACTTCCACCTCCATTCCTCCTCTTGGGTGATTTCAATAGCCATAATCAGCTTTGTGGGTGTAATAATACAAATTCTCGTGGCAGAATAATAGAAAACCTTTTAATCCGTCACAGTTTGGCATGTCTTAACAATGGCTCTTACACATACTGCCATCCTGCATCATGCGGCTTTTCAGTGATTGACCTCTCCATTTGTTCACCTAATATCATGCCAAATTTTTCTTTTAATGTTTTGGATAACCCTTTCGGTAGTGATCACTTCTCAATCATCTTGATCGATAATCAGAACTCTCCATGTACCACCACTAGACTTCCAAGATGGAAAATTGAAAGAGCAGACTGGGATTGTTTCTGTATAAATGCCATACTTACAGAAAATTTGGTCTTGAAAGGAAATATCAATGAAGCCACATTATCTGTTACACAGACAATAATGCAAGCAGCCCATCAAGCAATACCTAAAACATCAACAAAGTACCCCAAATTTCCAAAACCATGGTGGAACTCTGATTGTAGCGTTGCTTATAAAGAACAAAAAAAGGCTTGGAATAGATTTAGATGGTACTCAACAAACGATAATTTTATTGAGTTCAAAAAAGCAAGAGCAAAATGTAGACACATCCGATGGGAAGCAAAAAGGGAGTCCTGGAAATAGTATGTTTCTAGCATTAAAACTTTCACAAACCCAAAAATCCTTTTTGGAATAAAATAAAAAAAATTAATGGAAACGATACGTCTTATCCAACCTCCACCCTCAATAGCAATGGGATTGTTGCAAACAATCTTCCAGATATTGCAAACCTACTGGGAAAGACTATCTCCCAAACATCCAGCAATAATACCTATGATCCAAATTTTTACGTAATTCAAAACAGGATTGAAAAAATTCCACTCAAATTCCACTCCAGCACAAATGAGCCTTATAATTCTCCTTTCACAATGTGTGAGCTCATGAGTGCTTTGCAAACTTCAAGAAATAGTGCTCCTGGTCATGATAACATCCATTACTCCATGCTTAGACACTTGTCCCAAAGCTCAAAGGAAAATCTACTTTGCTTGTACAATAGAATCTGGACACAACATTGCTTTCCAGATTCTTGGCGAAAAGCAATTATTATCCCTTTCCCAAAGCCAGGTAAAGACCCAAAAAATCCAACTAACCATCGGCCAATAGCATTAGCAAGTGGTCTGTTCAAAATAGTGGAGAGGATGGTTAATGAGTGACTGATGTATTTCTTGTGATCAAATAACTGCATAATAACTTCCAGAAGTGGTTTTCGCCGGATACGCTCTACCATAAACCATCTTTTTCTGCTAGAAATAAGGATCCGAGAAGCATTTGTCAAATGAGAACATCTAGTCTCTATTTTCTTTGACATAGAGAAAGCCTATGATAGAACTTGGCGTCATGGAATACTTTGTGACCTTCAGGAATGTGGCCTCAAAGGAAACATGGCATTTTTTATTCAAAATAACTGTAACTGGCCCTCCTCATACCGTAAAAATCGGAAAGAGGAGGTTCTCCTTGCTAGACTTCGCATTGGGCATTCCCATCTCACCCATAGACATTTATTGGAAGGAAAGCCAACACCAATTTGCGAAGTGTGCAATGAACCCATCAGTATTTTACATATTTTAACTCAATGCCCTTATTATAGACTTGCCCGCACTCTTACTTTTATCACTCTCTCATCTTTTATAGTCTTTTATATTCTTTTATACTCTTCATCACTCTCTGACATTTTAAATGACCATGCTGACCATACGCACGTTTTTAAATTTTTAAAAAGTATTGGCTTTTACTACAGTCTTTGATTTTACCATGTTTGGCGCAGTATAGCCCAGATGCTCTTGCGCCATAAAAAAAACCAAACAAACAAACAATATGAAATTCCATTGCAATCGGACAACTCCTTCTTAATGCGTCGATTTTTTTTGTTATAGGGTGTATGTAATCTTACGCTCTGTTAAATTTGAGCTTTTGTATCGTCCGTTATTCGGCATATATTTCAAACCATCTCCAAATAATTTCATTTCACATTCTCCTTTCAAATTTGCACATGATGCGAGAAAACCGGGAGCTTCATTGCTTCGTATAGTTCAGAGTTTCTGAACATATTAGATTAGTTAAGCTTCTTCTCCAGAGTCCCGGGAGCAAATTCGAAATGTCAGATTATTGGATCATCGAGTTCAATGATTAATAGATCGAAGCGTGGGAATTGCCGCCCTTTCTATAATTTCCCTTGAATGTGACCCTTTTACCTTCAGCCCTATTTGAAAAGCCATTTGGCTCCAAAATGAAGCCAGTGAAATTCTAAAACTCGCACAATGTCAAACACTAATCAATTGTCTGCACGGAAAACTTGACCAATAGATGCATTAGTTTCTAAGAAATTCTTCAGGAACAGACTTTCAATTGTAATGCGCCAGAATTCATACTTTAATCATAATACTAAAAATACACACAAAACTAAGAAGTTAAAGAAATTCTAGTTGCTAATACGACTGTTACCAAAATATTCAATATCTCTCTTTAAATCTTCAAATCAAAATCAATATTTCTCTTTAAATCTTCAAATCAAAATCAATATTTCTCTTTAAATCTTCAGATCAATAAATATTTATATCATTCACAAAATACCACATGTGCCATTCTGTACATGCTCATGTATGCATGTGTATTCGTGTGTTTGCCGCACAAGTCATTTTAGTTTGATCTTCCTTGGAAAATGCACTTTCCAAGGTCTTTCCAAGGTTTTTGGGGTCTTTCCACAAATGCACTTAAGAAATAATGTTGCTGATCATTTAGTTGATTCGTACGTTACATAAGACTTAGTTATACAGGGTGTCTCAGCACCAGGGTTGAAACATCAAGGAGTGGTAGGGTACACCTAGACGAACAATATTTGTCATAGAATCTAGGGTCGCAAACCACTCACAGCGCCAGTTCTAAAACCGTCCAGCATGCACAAATAGTGACAACCAGTGCATGAGAAGCGCAAAATGCGATGTCCTAATCATCTATGCACTTGAGCAGCTGACCTGAGTTTTATCTGGCGCTTTTCACGCACTGGTTGTAAATATTTGTGCATGCTGGACGGTTTTAGAACTAGCGCTGTGAGTGGTTTGCGACCCTAGGTTCTATGACAAATATTGTTCGTCTAGCTGTACCCTATCCCTCCTATACGTTTAGATACACCTGACTAATGGCATTTAACAAGCTAAATGTAGAAATTTTGTTCAACGTTTACAAAGACCTACGAGGGAAGCATAACTATCAGCCGCACCAAATCTGCAACGTGGATGAAACGGGATGTTCCCACAAAAACACCTTCCGTTTTGAGAAAGAAAAGTACAAGAAGAGTGATAAAATATCCTCTTTTGAGCGAGGAATGAATGTGAGCATTGCTTGCTGCGTCAGAGCTACTGGCCACTTTCTACCTCCATTTTTCATTTACCCCAGAGAAAGAATACAGTCAGCATATCTTGAAAGTGCACCTCCAGGCTCGGTTGAAGTCGGCCACAAATCTGGAAGGATGAAATCTTAAAGTTTTAGTAAACTTTTAGAGCGTTTTCTTACACAGGTAAGGCTATCCGAGGCCAATCCGTACTTCTTCTCATGGATAACTATTTGTCACATGTAACATTGGAGGCTATCAACTTATAACGAAAAAGCCATGTAAAAATGTTAGAGTTTCCACCACATACAAACCATAAAATGCAGCCTTTTGACATTTCTATCTACGGCCCACTTAAAACAGGCTATAGTCATACTTATTTTGATTTTCTTGTAAGTCATCCAGGTCAGACTCTTCGCTTAAAAGACATTGAAAAATTATTCGGTATAGCGTTCATGAAAGCAGCAACGTTGAATAATGTCATTAATTGGTTCAGAGTAACTGGCATTGAGCCACTCAACTCCCAGGCTTTTGATGACGTAGACTTTTCACCATCGAAAACCCACAGAAAATGCATATCTTGAAGTAATTTATACCACACCAATGCCAACATCGCTCATAGCTGGAATATAATCCGCTCCTACTGCTGTAAACAAATGCAGAGAATATCAGGTTTACCTCCTCAGCCTCAGCGGCAACAAAGAAAAAAATTGCCTTCTTTCCATATTACAAATTTTCCTGTTGGAAAATCACTACGATAGAAAAACAGAAAAGGAAAAAAGGAGAAACAAAGAAAAAACGGAAAAAGTAAGGAAGCTATTAATAAGCAAAGAAAATTATGCATTAATCATAAATTCACAATCATCAAAAATTCTAAACAAGCTTTCAAAAAAGATCTAAATGAAACTTATCCGACTTATCAATTCACATTGATTATCAAGAAAGTAAGACACTCTCCCTGAAGAAGAGAGGGGAGAGAGGGTGCATTTTTAGTTCTGAGTAAAGTAAAGATGAACTAGGATGTCAGTGCTCTCTCTGCAGAGAACGTGCACATGGCCAATGCTCTGATATCAATGAAAAAAAGAAGCTAAGCTTAAGAGTTATATATGTGATTTTTGTGAGCCCTGAAATACATGACAAAAAAATCCCCAAATTAACTTCATTTTTGTACAATTTAATTAGTCGTTATCTTACCCCACCTTATTCGTCATCTTACCCGCCAGTGCAAGCAAGATGACGAAACTGCGCTTCATGCAATAAAGTTTATTTGTTCATTTTTCTTGTTGTTTGAAAATAGTCTAACCATTAGTGGTTAAAGCTAACTAATAGTGCACTAAATACAGATACAACTGCAGCTCTAATTGCAAGCTGTATCAACTTAAACGCAAGTATTGCTTAAGTTCGTTAACTTACCCGAACTTACCCTATTTTAATTTCTATATTTCTTGTTGAAGTTCCGCCTTTACATTGAACACTTAGTATCTGCTCGGATGACAAATGTAATCGTGAGATTACAAATCCCGCATCATTCAGAAATTAGGAGATAGTAATTATTAGTAAGAAAAATATTCTACATAATAAAAAGTTTGCTTTCATAAACGAGCAATTCCAATGAAAATCAGCCAGCCATTTAATTACATGATTTGAAATCTATCAATTATAAAAGACATTTGCATTTTTCACTGAATGAAGCGTTAAGGCTTACAATCTTATTCTCTTTCTTTCTTTAGAAATGTTGAAATTGAAGAGCCTATGGCAAAATGTGGCTTCAAAAGTGAGCCATTTCTAATTGCTTATTCTTCATGCCCTGCGGATGAAAAATCAATATTTTGATATTCAAATATATATCAAAATATTTTGATGATCAATATTTTGGAAAAGAAGTAACGAAACTGAGTTCGTAAAACAAGAGCTTTTGAAATTTCAGTTAATATATTGGAGCGCAAATTAACATTGGTTCTATGGGATACTTTTTTGGAACCAACTCATTTGTTCGTAAAAACGAATAATTCGTAAGTTGGAGGTTCGTGAAAACGCGAGTACACTGTAATAATACATCCGTATATCGTAATGCTTTATGTAACGAAATAGTTAAACCTGAAGAATTATTTCGAATTCATTTTCTTAAGTCTTGATATTTACAGAACAATTACTAATAATCTTTATATTGCGTGTAAATGTATTAAATATATTTATAATGAAATTCAATTTTATACCATATACGCTAAAGTATTTAAAAAAAATAAAGGCTGTCAGTAACCGATGCTACGGAGAATTCAATTATTACGTACGCACATTGTGGTGGGGAGGTTGTCATTGGTCATTTTCCTACATTAGCCAATGTTAATTTTTCCTTACTAGAGGGGAGTTGAAATGGACAAAATATTGCTTACTTAGTACTTGAACTCGCCCCTATCTGGAGAAAATCACACCGCAGAATCCATTCGAATTCAATATAACATTATAACGGAATGGAAGTTGTTTGGCTGGAGTGAACTCGAGCTTATATCGGTAGAAACTTTATATAAGCGTTTACACTCGCTTGTATGAATTTGGATGTCAGATGAAGTCACATTGTGGGATCCCATAATAGAAACACTATATTCACTTCGCAGGCTTTCTTAACAGTTGCCACTTAGAAACACAAGGAAAGCAAACTTAATAAGTTCAATTTCTAGAATTGGCAACATGTCAAACTGTTTCATTTTATATGATGTTTTCCATATGTACGTAATTTTACTTTCTGTATCTGACAACATACGTTTTATGACTATAATTTCATTCTTTATATTTGGCAACAGTACGTGCAATTGTTTTCCGAATTCTAAAATCAACTTAATCTTCAATTTACCATCGATGGGTGCACACGCATCCCGAAGGCTCAGCCAAAAAGGCGTACCAAATTTCTTTAACGTTGTAGTGGAATTATATTTATCTTTATGCGAATTAATGAATTGACTTAAACATTTAAAGCCTTAGTAAACATTATTTTAATTGGTAAATAAATTGTTTAGTAATTGGTTAGTAAATTTGTTCGATATATTTGACTACAATAATACAATTGCGTATCTTTAGGTCTCGGTTTGGGACCGTCGTAACTACCACATATAGGAGAAAATATTCTCATCATGCAGTTGGAATGAGAAATAGCGACATGTAATCAGTGTTGCTAAAGTTTTCCAGAAAACTTTAGCGACATGTAATCTGTGTTGCTAAAGTTTTCCAGAAAACTTTAGCGACATGCAATCAGCGTTGCTAAAGGTTTCCAGAGAACTTAAACCGTGAAAATGTAGGTCCATGTCATTAGAAAATAAAAATCCCTTGCTGCTTGAGTAGATTCTCAAAAATCCAATGAATTCGTGAAGATTTGACTTGAATTGGGCAAGTTTGGGAATTGAAAAGGGTGGAAAGCAGCGTCGAAATCCTAGAAGAAACACACAATCTGAACAATTAACTACATGGGCAGAAAGGGGAAGATAAGAGATTTTGGAGAAGTCGATCATGCGCAGCACTAAAGGTTACCGCACCATATGATTGTCAGCATGTAAAAAATTCATAAAGAAGATATTGATGTACCATATGCTAGCGAATACCGCTCTCAACGTCGAAAAGCTCAACTCTACCACCCCAATACGTGTAAACTGAGGTGAGACCTTCCCTCACAAACAATTAAAATATATAATAGCTAGTAAATGGCTAGTTTTGTAACGTCACTACCTAATAATGTATATACCTAATATTGTGTGCTGGCTATACTTCGGTAAATGTCCTAACATAAGCGGGTTCGTTTTCTGCAAGTCGCGTATTGTTTCAAAATTTTAATACCAGTTCCTCGCTTTGGTACCCAGTGACCAGTGTCTCTCTCTCTCTCTCTCTCTCTTTCTCTCTCTCTCTCTCTCTCTTTCTCTCTCCCTCCCTCCTTCTTGTATCAGCCAGCTAACGCATGGTTTGTTTTCGAGATCTCGGTACGATCAAATGATTGTGGTGGTGACTGAGGATGTGAGGTGGGGCACCCCAGTCCTCTCCACTTATTTCTTTAATTGTTTTCCTTCTTCCGGAAAACTCTTCTGGTATCTTCTTTGTTTAAGCCACTCTAATTATTTCTTTAATTAAAAAAGTAGTACTGTGTCTTCTATTTCTGTCTGATATATATATAAGACTTTATCTTAGAACCAAAAGGCCTATCCTCAAAGCACCGGATCTCACCCTTAGACTGGTGCAACCTAAATTGCGAAATAGTATACTATTTTCAAAGGACAAAAATAAATTTAAAACTGAACACGCATGCAGTACTTGTTCTTTTGATGTTTAAAGGTACTTAAAGTGGTATCACTTTCAAGTTCTTTTCAGTTTCATTACTTTAGTAATTTTTGAAAAAAAGTAAAATACCAAGAGAGAAAAATAACAGTTTTAAAAGGACGTCGGAAAGATTTTTTGTGTCGTTGCTTTGTTCCAAACTCTGCGGTATGCCTTAATAAGGAAGAAAAATACAAGCAGGATATTTATACGGTACGAATATCCAGTTGATTTTCTCTATGAGTTTCTAAACTCTCCTGTGGAATACAATACGTTGTGTGTAAAAATATATCTTAGCATTTCAATGACGCTTTTTTGTTATTTTTAGACTAATTCGAAACCTATGCTCGTTTCTTTGTAAGGTATTATTACACTTCTCAAGGATTACACAATTACCAAATAATGAAAACCAAAGCCACAGGGGCAGGATTTTTGTAATTTTTCGTGCGGGAATTTTTACATGTAGTAAATTTTTCTATTGCAAACTAGAGCTTTCTAGATCTCAAAATAGAGCTTTCTTGAGCTCAAACTATAGTTTTATTAAGCTCAAACTAGAGCTTCCTTCAGCTTAGACTACAGTTTTCAATGCACAGGAGAAAAAGGTCTCGCTCTAGCCTGGAGTCGAACTGGGGTCTCTCTGTTAGATTGAGAATGCCTTAACCGCTGAGCCATCAAGGCAGTGAAACGGCGTCCCCGTCTCCGTATATAAGGCTGTTGTAAAATATTATTACCCTTCTCAGGGATAACACAATTGCCAAATTGTCAACACACAAAGCCACCGGGACGAGTTTTTTTTTCAATTTTTCTAAAACGTTTCCCACAAAATTTTACATTTATTACGATATATTACGATTTTTAAATAGAATTCAGTCTTCACCGAGCAGGGCTCCTCAAAAAAAATCGGTCCCTTGACATTTGTCTTGTTTGTCTCTGCGATAATCCGTCTGAGTTTACCACTGATAATCGCAAATTGTCCTAATTATAAGTGGAAAGGATTATCTACCTATCCATGATAATGCCTGAGCATTTCTTTCTTGTTCTGTAATTGCGGATTTGCACCTCTATCTTAGCATAGATGTAAGAGTAATAAACACTAATAGTAAGCGCCTTTACTTTTTGCGAACTGAATCAGCGCATAGTTTGTTAAAATGAGTGAGGCTGGAGTTATTGCGATATATCATGATCTATTATATAATAGATAATAAACAATCTAGTATATACTAGACTGATATGGAGAGCAGCAGATCGCGTACCAAGACTGTCGAATAATATATTGTAATGAATTGAAGGAACAGAAATATCAAGTAGAAACTAATTTACCATATGGTTGGTCTCTTGTTTTCTAAATATACACAACTGTCATTCATTATTACTAGTATTACAACAGTATCCATAACTACTAGTAAGCAATTATTATTTCTGAATTTCATGAATGATGATCAAAAAGATTAAATGTCCAAATTTAAACCGCCAAAAGCATAAAACTTCGTAATTACCATTTTATTAATATGCAAAGAACTGTATAATACTAAATGGAATGTTTACTTAATAAAAGAGTTAAAGAACATTTCTCTTAAATTTTGCGTTCTAGTAGGAAAATTTGTGAAAAAATTTCTTAAAACTTTTAATTATCAAAATAGTATATTTCAAAGAGAACAACTGACAAATTGAACAGTATAGCTTAACAGTGAACTCACACACAGATACACTTTATTTTTACACGAAACAAAACACAACGAAGAAAATAAACATTATTTGGTAATCCTTTTGACATGAAATATACACACACAGTAGCTCAATCACTATATACAATATTTACATTACTAATCCGTGTACAAATTCAATGCGGTCATTCGATTTACCTAACACAGACCTTACGTTTGCTACATACGAGAGCCTAGCTGTCTCTGCCAGATTAGGTCAGGTCACATGACCCTAAAATTCAAAATTATTCCTATTGATTGGGTGCTGCCATCTATTGCTAATAAAGATAATTAAAAATTAAACGCTTCGCTAAACACTCACCCTCTGGTTACGGCTGGCGTCCGGACAAGTAACCAGGATAAAGACACTAACCCTTATTTGGAGGTCGTCCACGTTTTATCAATGGTTTCTTTGTAACTACAGCATCATCTTGAGTGTAAGCTTTTAAGGTGAAAGAATAGTACACTCCGACTGGTATTTGGGGTCTTTCCATATCAGCAACTCCATAAGTTGTAGGTGATCGCTGAGTCAATATCACATATGGTCCATCACGCCTCGGCATGAATTTGGCACTGTGACCTTCGGTAGCATTACTGAGATTGCGCTGGATCACATACACTCGATCTCCCGGTTGGAAGATAGGGGCAGGCTGGCGACATAGATCAGCATATCGCTTTCGTTGATCTTGTTGTTGTATCATAACTTCCTTAACTTGGACAGTAAAGTCAGCAAATTTCTTTAGGTAAGGCGTAATTTGTGGAATGAAATTATCGTTGTTTATGATTTCACGTAAGTCATGTTCGATGTCGTCAGTGGTTCGTAGTTTTCTTCCAAATTTAGGAAAGCGGCCGTTTGTCCTGTAGATTGGGATTTTGCAGTGTTTAATGCAAAACGAATGGTGGGTAGTTTTTCAACCCAAGAACCATGTTTATCTTGTACTACGATAACGAAACATGGTTTAAGATCTCTATTCTTCCTTTCGACGAAATCGGCTTTAAGGTGATAAACAGGAGTTAAAGTTTGTTTGATTTCCAGTAGGAAACATGGTTGTTGCATGACAGCAGAAATAAATTGGGTTCCATTGTCACTGATCATTCTTCGCGGAAGACCATATCTTAATAGCTAATATAGTGATATCACAAGTCCTTGCCGTAGCATCAGGTATGGCAAACAGTTCTACCCACTTAGTAGCAACATCCTCAATTATCAGAATCCATTTCTTACCTTGACTTTCAGGCAATGGTCCAAAAGGATCCACTGATAAGGTTTCAAAACATTGTGATGGTACTGGGGTTTGTAAAAATCCAGCTGGCTTTTGGTTAGAAGTTTTAAACCTGTTACAGTCGACACAGTTTTTTACATAATCTGTGATGTATTTTCTCATACCTAGCCAATAGTAGCGTTTTGATACTCGATTGAAATTTCTCTCAGCTCCACAATGTCCAGCCATTTGGGTCATTATGGTGCTCTTTCAAAATCTTCTCTCTTTCCTGCTTAGGAATTGCCAATTGCGCATCTTGACAATCTGTGTCAGCGACATAGCGATAGAGCACTCCTTGATTCATCAAGTAACTGCGTTCAGTCCAAGTGACAAAATCAACATCGTTATCATTACTTTCAAAACAATGAATGATTTTTGCTAAATTTTCATCTTTTAACTGCTCTTCACGTATTTCACTAGGTGACCTAGAATGTAGAGTCTACTTTAAGTCCTTGAGGAGTTACCCACAGTCCAAGGTACTTAACTCTTGAGCAAGAGAAATTGCACTTCTCTCGGTTAGCATGAAGTTTAAAATCAGTCAGTCTCTTAAAAACAGCTTCTGTCCTTAACATACTATTCAAAGGAGGGTGATAAAACAATAATGTCATCCAAATAAGTAAGAACTGGCCAACCTCTTTTGAAGATGTCCATCAGCCTCTGAAACGTTTCTGGAGCATTTCGGATCCCGAAAGGCTTCCTAATGAATCTGAAGGTCCCGAATGGACATATAAAAACTGTATTATCGCAGGATGGACATTTACGTGGTGATAACCAGTCCTTAAATCTATAGTCAGCATGAAGATGATATGTTTGGAATCCTGCAACAAATCGTCCATTCGTAGAAGAGGATAAGTATCTGGAACAGTCACCTCATTGAGTTTTCGGTAGTCCACACATACGCGAAATTTACCGTCAGGTTTCGGAACCAAAACTACAGGTGCTTCATATGAGGACTCGCATTCTTCAATAATTTTCTTTCCAAGGAGGTCATCTAGTTCTTTCTTAAGCACCTATCTTCGGACCGGCTACACCCCGTATAGTGGCACAGAAACAAGAGGATGATTCCCAGTGTTGATATGATGCTCTAGTACCGGAGTTGCCTCTCTCTCCTCCTGGCTCAAAGATATCCTGGTACTTTTCCAATAAGGCGTTTAGCTCATTTAATTGAATTGGGGTTAAGTTTTTTCCTTCCCATTGTCTTAAATGAAAAGAAAAATCACAAAATTGATCGTTGGTTTGCGTGATAGCTTCTGGTCTAAGGCTGGAGTTTTTCCCAAATGAGTATCGGCAAAGAGAATTGTCTTCAAAAAACCAACATTGGTTTTTAGATCTAACACCATCCCTACACTTTCTAGGAAATGAGTCCCCAGCAGAGTTCTTTTTTCCGCTTGCTTCTGGAAGAACGATGAAATGAATCAAAGTCGTTCTTCCTTCTTCAACTTCTACTACGACTGGTGTGGATAAGTACTTTCTTGAAGTTTGAGTCCCATCAGCCAGACTGATGGTCAAGTTCGTCTCCCCAAAGGAATAATTATTTTTTTAAGAACTTTAAACATCCTTTCTCCAGCAAATGAGTGGTCGGAACCTGTGCCGACACACTCTCGCTTTTCATCCACAAAACATAATGTCGATGAGTGTCACCGGAAGATCTTTAGTGAACACTATTTATGCAACTTGCGCATTATTTATGGCAACGTCTCTTGTTTCTGTAGTACAGATAGGGCATTTGGCTTTAATTGCTCCCAGTTTCCCACACAGCCATAACACCTTAAAGCAGGCTGATCTTTCGTAAAAGATATAGGTCTCCTGGAGATAGCGAGATTCCTAGGAGACTGCATTTCCTTATACTTAATTTTCTTGTGCCTACCGGGTAAAGATCCCTTTAGGCAGTCAAAGGTGTCTAACTTATCCGCCAATTCCAAAGGGGAAATCAAATGCTCCCACTCACTTAAATAGTGCTCTCTGTCTTCTGGGCGCACTTCTTCATTTGATCGGATATCATTAGATCTTTTAATTGGCCAAAAGTGGTTTTGCCCAATTCTGACAGCCATCCTTCGAAGCAGCTTCGTATTAGAAAAAGGAAATCTTTCCATGAGCTGTCAGGGCTCTTACGGTGTTGAACGAACAACCGACGAAACCTTTCGGCAGTTAACTTGTATCTCTGGAGAAGGACGCTAAGTATGTAAACAAAATCTTGAAACCTTTCTTCTGGTTCTCTAGCAATCAATTAAGCAATGTCCATCGGTACGGAACCTAATAGGTGCGTCACCCACATTCTCTTCTGGAATCTTTAGTATATTCATTTGTCGTTCAAATAATATTAAAAATAAATTGCTGTCATCCATTTCACTTTTGAAACTTGGTAAAATATTCTTCTTAACATCGACATCCGCTTGAGAGCTTACCTGTTGGATAGTAGAGTCCAACGTTAATTTCTGAAGTTCCAATTGGAGTCGCAGTTTTTCCAACTCAAACTCTTGTTTCTGCGCTTCAATTCTCTGTGTTTCTTCTTGTGCTTCTGCTCGCTCTTCAATCACGTTCTCTAGAAGAGTTTTCAGAAACTCTTCGTCATCCTTATAAGGCTGACTATTCAGAATCAGTTCCTTTAGGTCAATTACTTTCAAAACCAATTACGAATCCAGGATGTTATTACGGTGGGGGGCGGTTTCGGGGACCCTTACCGGGAAAATTTTTGGTTTTTATATTACTAGCCTTCCTTTATACCAGGATTGTCCAACATGTCATGTCACAATCCGGTCCGCAAACAATGTTAATCTGGCCTGTCTACAACTGTTTGAAATAAAAAAAAATTCCCAAACAAAAATTTTAGATTTTTTTCAAAAATAAGAAAAAACCGTAGGGACAGGATAGGTGAACCCTTTTTCCTTTCTTCATTACTCTCCCTATATATATATATTTATATATCTTGTTCAAATTTTCAATCGTTAATAAAATACTTTCTATCCATCCAATCAAGTTCAAATAAATTTTTTTAAACTTGTAGTGGATGACACTTGATGTTAATACAGTTTTTTCAAATATTAATTCATTAATTAAATTTAAATGATTTTTTTTTTGCTTTCCTTTGGTGTATTTGGCGATTAATGCTTGCCGCCAAATGTCGCCAAAATTGCTTTTCGCAATTTTTCCCTTTCTTCCCTTTTATTTGAGCAGCGCATTGAAGGAATTGACTTTAAAAAAAAATTTTTTTATTATACTTGTTATACCGCAAGTGCATAAACAAATAACTAGAATAAACTCTAAAGGGAGGCTGTTAAGTGTAAGTTATTTTTTTTCCTTTTTTTAAGAAACTGCTGACCCGCGAGATCCGTGGAAATTCTTTAAGTGGCTCGCTATCCAAAAAAGGTTGACCAACCTTGATTTGTATAATCAACAAAATATTTAATTTGCGACAATGAATTAAAGCTGGGCTTTTCTTTAATTCAACTTTATGGTTTATGGCAGATTATAGTTAAGTATGACAGTAGGATGTCCTAGTGAAGAAAACATATACAATAACTAAAACGATAATTTACAATGTAATTAATAGAACAAGTTTAAATTTAAACTACAAAAAGGTTGTAATTATTTTACATATTTTATAACCATGCAACTTTTTAAAAAACTTGAACTTTATAATGCAAAGTCGAGCCATCTTGGTTTCTTTGAAAATTTGTCAATCACTTTATTTACATCAATATGAATGTCTCTGTGGGTGTGCATTAACCTCTTGTGCTGGAAAGACGTGATATGCACGTCGCTTGTTATCTGCTTCTAAAGTGGCAATGACGTGCTATGCACATCTATTGAATTTACTGTTTATGATAAGTAAGTAGGTATTACAGCAACGCGGTATTCGAGCATGCAATCAGTAGCGCTATTGCAGAGAAATGCGTTTATTTTTAAAATTTTATTTGTTTTATTGCGGTACAGTAAATAACAACCAAATCAATAATAGTACATTTATTATTTTTTACTAAGCATTATTTTTATCTATTTATTATATTTATTTAGATCCTAAAATGGAAAGTGACAGTGAAGGCAGTGATATCATTGGTCCACTTTCAAAAAGAAAGCGGCCAATCATAGATAGAGAGGATGAGGACACTGATAACGGGTGCAGTAACACCGTTTTGCTATTTCGGAAAGAATCTAGAATGCTATATGAAGAAGAAGATCGTACTGAAGATAATGATGTAATTTCATATATGAAAGGTGAACCTATTTGTGAATGGATATGGAAAGATAAAGAAAACAGTAGTAAAGTATGGCAATACTCAAGGATTGCCGGCATAGATAAATCAATATTAGAAGCATTAGGACGGAATGTTACACCTTTATAAATGGTGAACGCTATATTGAAGGAATTCTGGAAAATTTTAGTAACGTAAATCAACCGTTATGCAAATCAGGTAATGGGTGATGAAACACATAAAGAAAAAAAAATTGAAAATAATTGGATAGAAACTAATATAGATGAAATGAAAGCATATTTTGCTTTATGTATTTTGATGACACAAGTCAAAACATCTGTACAGTCCTGTTGGTCACAAAGAGCAGTAATTGAAACTCCAATATATAAAAAAATGCCTTTGTGGAGATTTATGCAACTCACTCGATATTTACATTTTTCAAATAATGAAGTGGCGGATACATGTGATCGCTTACATAGGCTAAGGAATATAATCAATTATTTGAATGATAAATTTGAGCTTATGTACACACCCGAACAAGATTTTATCACTGGACGAGTCTCTAATGAAATATAAAGGTCGCTTATCGTACAAACAGTACAATCCATCAAAAAGAGCACGTTTTGGTGTAAAATATTATATTGTGTGAGTCAAAATCGGGATATTGCGTCAAATTTAAAATATATACATATATAAAATTTACTAGTAAATTCGGATAATAGTGCATCGGAAAATGTCGTACCGAATTTATGAACACCATTTGCTGGTTATGGACATGCCCTTTACTTAGATAACTGGTATCCTTCACCAAAACTCTTCCTAAAATTACATGCTAAAAAAATAAATACGGTCGGGACAATGAGATGTAATAAAAAGCATATGAGAAAAAAGGATTCGAGGTGACAAAATTGAAAAGATTTGAAGCTTGTTCCATCTTGTAACGGCATTTTATCTGTAAAATGGAAACACAAAAAAGATATATATATATTTACTTTCTACAAAACACGCAAAGGTGGATATGATTAAGACAGGAAAAAAAATGGAGAATAACAAAGATCAAAACCGAACTTTCACAAAGCCTATTGGCGCAGTATAGCCCAGATGCTCTTGCGCCATAAAAAAGCCAAACAAACAAACAATCACAAAGCCTAATGTCATTTTGGACCACAGCAACGGCATGGGTGGTGTCTATTTATAGGATGACTACTTATCTTCCTTTCCTATGACGAGAAAATTTTATAAAAGCTACGGAAAAATATTTTTTTTTATCTAATGGATATAACATTTTTAACGCATTTGTTTTATTTCGCAAAGTACAACAAACGCCAAACGACAAGAAATTATTCGTTTTCAAAATTTCGGCTTGACGTTGCAGAAAAAATCTTACAAAGTATAAATATTCCTGAATATCGAACACACGGACGGCCTTCTGAAGATAATACACCACTGTGTCTACAGGGGACATTTTCCAGAAAAAATTCCACCTACAAAAGGTAAACCAAGACCTCAGCGAAAGTGCAAGATATGTGTGAAACACAATAAATGCAGTGAAACTGTCTGGGAATGTAAGAAATGTCTCGTTGCATTGCATATTCCTCATTGTTTTGAAGTTTATCATACTGTACAGAATTATTAATAAAATGCTTTAAAAGATTGTAAATCTTATTTATATTTATCTAAATAGTGCGACTATATGCATTTTTTACATACAAACTGCTTAAAACTTTAATAGAAATTATTACAAGTAAAAGCTCGCTTTAGACGAGTTAGTCATGGGCTTCTGCCAATTAATTTCCAGCGCAAGAGGTTAAAAGTCTCTTCTGTCATCCGCTCCGCATTCGAAGCCAAGTTTGACGGCGCTTCAAGGATATAAAACTACTTTCTGATGAAGTAACACACTTACTAAAAAAGTAGTTTGACAGGCGAAAAGCTTATAGATTCGTGGAAAAACGTCTGGAAAACTGGATAGCATTTCTCCAAGACTTGGAGTCTTTGGTGTAAGACTTTCGTTTAATACAGTCGTAATAAACAACACATAAAATATTTTTTATCGTCTTTGTTTTTTAAATATTTAACCCTGACGGGGGGGGGCGATCTCCCCTCCGCCCCTCGCTGGATCCGCCAATGACTTCTACCCCTAACTCTTCTGCCAAGGTTCGAAGCTCCATTTTTCTTGCGTTGGCAAAAAATGCCATGTTTTCTCAACTCCACATAATCTTGTTGATTACGGAACACAATTAATCTTGTCGATTAATAAAACACCACAATTCCACTTAATCTTGTTGATTAATAAAACACCACAGCTCCGCTTAGTCTTATTGATTAGGGAGCGCAATTTATCTTGTCGATTAATAAAACACCACAATTCCACTTAATCTTGTCGATTAAGGAGCACATTTAATTTGTCGATTAATAAAACACCACAACTCCACTTAATCTTGTTGGTTAAGGAGAACAATTAATCTTGTCGATTAATAAAACATCACTTAATCTTGACGATTATTGAAAAATGCCTTTACGGAAATTACGAATTTTCACATCTTTCCGAAAGATAAAAACATTTACCTTGTTTTTCATCGCGTACGCTCTGGACCGGATGTTGTCTAACCAGTCTATCGCCATCCTCCTAGTTCCTGAAGTTCGGCCGTGAGTTGGGCGCCATTTTATAGCATAACAGCGAACTTACACACAGGTATATTTTATTTTTACACAAAACAAAACACAACGAAGAAAGTAAACATTATCTGGTAATCCTTTTAGCATGAAACATACACACGGTATCTCACTCACTGTATACAATATTTATATTACTAATCCGTTTACAAATTCGATGCGGTCATTTAATTTACCTAATACAGACCTTGCGTCTGCTACATACGAGAGTCTAGCTGTCTCTGCCAAAGTAGCTCAGGTCACATGACCCTAGAATTCAAAATTATTTCTATTGATTGTGCGCCATCTATTGTTGATAAATATAATTAAAAGTTAAACGCTCCGCTACAATAGTACTTTGTTTATATTAACATATGAACGAGTCTTTCAGAACTACAACTTTGGCCTTTGTAATAACGTTATTTCAGCATATGTTACAATATTAAAAATAGCCAGTTCTACAATTCTATTGCAAATGGACATGAAAAAGGACATAAATTTATTCTTATAAAGTGACTCACCCTATAACAACCCTTGACTAAATAACTCACTACAATACAGCAGCCAATTGAGAAGACCACGGCAGTTCTCTTATGGATGTGAAACGAAAAGAACGATTTACAAAAAATAACCATTTACCAGCCTTGCGATAAGGGTCCTTTCAAATTCTCTATAATGCGAATGAACTCCTTAAAAAAATGACATTACAGAGAAAATTTGAAAAGCATACGTATAGTTTGCACAAATCTTGGAAAATACGAAACGTAGGCTGATTAATTTTCATTATTTTTATGGTGTAATACTGAAGAAAATAATTACAGGTTATTTATATAAAATTATAATTGCTTATTAAGAATTATAATTATTTATATAAAATTATAATTAAGAATTATAATTATTTATAAAGAATTGTAATTATTTATGAAGAACTATAATTATTTATTAAAAATTACGATTATTTATTAAGAATTATAAGCATCATTAAGAATTATAAGTACTATGAAGAACTATAATTATTTATTAAAAATTACGATTATTTATTAAGAATTATAAGTAATTATTAAGAATTATAAGTAATTATTAAGAATTATAAGTAATTATTAAGAATTATAAGTAATTATTAAGAATTATAAGTAATTATTAAGAATTATAAGTAATTATTAAGAATTATAAGCAATTATTAAGAATTATAATTAATTATTAAGAATTATAATTAATTATTAAATAATATTCACAAATTATCAAAAGGCTTCTTTGTGAGTTTCAGATTAATTGCGAATCTCGAAAAATTTTCCTAAGCGTGAAAACGGTACTTTTTTTTATCGTATTAAATTTCCTTCATCCTAAAAGTTCCTCTAGTATCCAGTTCTTCATTTAACCCGATCTAATTATTTCTTTAATTAAAAAACTAATACTGCGTCTACTATTTCTGTCTTCTTTGTAAGAATTTATCTTAGAATAAAAACGTCTATTTGCAAAGCTTCGGATCTCACCCTCAGTCTTTTTGCAACCTGAAGTGCGAAATAACATGATTTTATCGAAGGAACGAAAGTAAATTTAAAATTAAGCAATGACATAAAGCTTGCTCTTTTAATAATTGAGGGCAATTAAAATGGTATCAGATTCAGCTATAATAATTTTAAAAAATAATAAAATACCAATTATAAAAGGATTTCTTTAAGTTCCTGTGTTTCGTTTCTTTTTTCCAAACTGCACGCCATTTCTAAAATTTTTAAAATTATTTAATATCGACGGACGTCAGACTCTCTCTGTTGACTTTTTAAAATCAGTTAAATTCACCGGAATTTTGTGTGTCATCACATGGTCGCAACTGAAGTGGCGGATTATACATATGCATTTCCTGTGAAATTAACTGATTTTAGAAAATCACCAGAAGGAGCCTAACGTCCTTTAACATTAAATGGTTTTAAAAATTCTTGAAATGGCGCATTGTAGCCATTTGTGGAAACCTTAAATGGGGTGGATGCAAACACTAAATTCACTGTAGTGCCCGAACGGCTAATTTTTGGAAAAAAATTCACTAAATAAAAAAAAATTTTATTTTGATGTTCACCTGTTACACATACTTGGCAGTTCCCAACTCTTTTCCAGTGTGTTAAAAAAGGCAGTTTTAGGCTTATTTTCACTAAACAGTAACACAGATCAAAATCAGAAAACGGAATTCCGGATTTCTTTGTCTCTGCTGTATTATTAGCTCAATCACTTAAGTTATGTATCAAAAATTGTATTTAATTCATGTAATTGGCTACGTAGCGTACATAGCAACGACATCGACGTAAACAGTGGTTACGCTCTACAGCCAAACCGGACCCTTTGCGGACACGGGGATATGGACAAATATGCCTTATTTGGTGTTCCTAACAAACCCTTCTATTTTGTCAGTAGAGTTCAGGACCACCCTGTATATTAGGATGCGAACTTTCAGAAAAATTCAAAGCTCAATTTATTATATATTTTTCAACAAATCGGCAACACCCACAAAAATTTCTTCAAAAGAATACTTTTCATGAACACCCTGTATACTATTCATAAGCACCAAAGTATTAAAGACAAAGTCAAAGTCAATAAGTGGAAACTCCCAATTTCAAATAATAAATAAATACTTTCATTTGATATACGAGTATAATACTTAGTGTGGAGTCATCATCATTATTAATTCAATTTGACATACCTTTCTCTCTTACTCTGCCTTAAAGACTCGGTTTAGATTTAATATCTCTCTTCGTTTTAGGTAACATATATACATATCTATAAATATATAAGTTAATTTCCAACTTTAGGAATAGAGGACGCTATTGACAAAGTGGTTTTCAATTTTGCATAATCTGCTGTAGACATGTGAAAGTTTTTTATCTTTAATCGAGCAAACAAGCCCTCCCAAGTTTGCGAAATCAAGAAGACGAAAACCTGATTGATTTTCTAGTATTTTGATCAAGCTACTTTTCTTAAAAAAAAAGGAATAAAAAACTGGAAAAACATCTAACCGAGCCGAGAAGGCAAAAGACGGTGAAGAGATGAGAGAAAACTGGGAAATATATACTTCCATTTTGGTTCACCTCAATTTAATCCGATAGGGAGACGAAAATAAAAAAGTAAACCTTGTACAAGAAACGAATCGAGATCTTCATTCCTTTCGTCCGACAAAGAAATGCCTCGACTGAAACTGGTGAGGTGCAAATAAATGAGATATGAAGTATGGATCACCCGAAGGCTATCTAAAAGTGCGTAGGTGAGGAAAACTGATTCCGAGACGCACTTCTCCGAAGATTAGTAAGATCAGCGCCTGGAGCTGATTTCGGAGAAAAAAATCCGAAACAACCTTCTCGCTATTTCGTTTCTGCTTCAATATTTCCCGATCCACTAAATTCACCGAAGCACATTTATTTTGCAAATGAAACGCCACGAAATGGGCATTTTTAAAGTTTCAAATTACTTTTAAAGGAACTAAAATATTCACGCTTCAAACCGAAATCTTTAATTTAAATATCTGGAAAGCGAAGTTTTACGCAAAAGGGATTCACGTATATTAAAATTATTTGCTCTAAAGTAATCAATACAATTTTTAAACAACCTCTAGTAGCTTGCTTATATATTTTCAGACTATGAATAATAAATATTGTATATAAATAAATTATAGTTCACGTGAGAATAGTGAAAAAATTATGCGTCAAATTAAAATGTAAAGGCAAGACTTGCGATAAAAATATTTTAACTGAGATAGTTGAATTATTTTCGTCGATAGCATTTTAAATATTAAAACAAAATTCAAATTTTTCGTGTTTCGAATTTTTTCATAACAAAAAATTGCATAGGAGTAGTAATTTAAAAATAAATGCTAAAAATTTTGAATATAAATATATAACCATGATTATTTAATTTTTTTGACATTCATATTTCTTCAATTATTTATATTCATCGTTTTAATCTTATTTATAATTTACTTTAATCAGGATAATGTATGAATATCTATGTTTTAGCGTCTAAATACGAATTAGAGCAATTATATTAATGAAACTCTTTTGCTCCACTTTTAATAATTAATAACAGATACATCAGCTTTATTTATTATTTACGAAACCAGACAAATTTAGATATACAAAAAATAACTAATATTGACTAATACTAAAATATAACTGATCTTTTTATACGAAATCCATAATTCCTAATTACATCTTATCTAAGAAATCCGTGAAAAAGCGAAAAAAACAAAAGACAACCCACCAATTTTTTAGAAACTGCTCAATAGTAATTTTATATAAAGCACTATATGTATACTCTACGTATACGAACTTTCATGCACTGAAAAAACGATTAATTATGCCAAACTTTATCGCCAATAATGCCCCGAAAAGGCTCACCGTAGATGTTGTAGTTTTGTATACAGAGATGATTTGGAAAGTTTATCCAATCGAGCGGAACTGTATATCCAGAAGAGGTATGGCGAAGCCATAGTGATGTAGCAGAAATCCTACGCTTATCATAGATGATTAGATACTAGAGAGAGAGAAACTCTCTATATCTATTGGTTACAAATAATTGAGATCTGTACGCATTTCGTAACATTTGTACTAACTGATGTAAGATTAAAATCTGAGCCTTCATGCATTTGATTCAATTAATTTGTTTATGAACAGATAGTAAATGCAGATTCAATCACACGACAGCGGATAATCTATGATTCCAATTTTCGACCGCAGTGCAAGTTCATTAAAAATACTTAAAGTTAATTAAAAATCTTCATATATCAGAAAAAAACTGGGTCTACTAATGAGAAATTAACAATAAAAAGGAGTAAAAACTACCCCATACCCTAACAGATCCCATTTCCAAATCGGTTAACCGTATAGAGATGTTAAATCGGATGTCAGAATTTAATGAATATGCGTCGACTAACAGGCTGAAAAACGATAAGGTATATGTCGCGAATGAGCGAGTATAACAGACCCAAATACTGAGTAAAATCTTTGAATCCAAGGCAAGAGAGAGTGTGATTACAATAATAGAGAAAATTGGACAATTAAATCATGAAGGACATGAAATAAATTATCTGTACAGTCAGAGTCGGATTAAGCCTATTGGAAGCCC
>QLNU02015003.1:117307678-117324165 GCA_006491805.2 Dysdera silvatica | reverse complement strand
CCAATTAATATTTTCTGAGGTTAAGTAGTAATCTAAATTTTCAGAGGGCTTACTCATCAAATTATTTAACCCTTTTAATTCAGAATTAGCACCTACGAAGTTCTTAGCGTTGTCTGTTAACATAAAGCATTTTCCCCGTCTTACAAAAATACGTTTAAGTGTTGCAATCAGACCATCTGAGGTCAAATCAGTGACCACTTCTAAATGAATAGCTTTGGTAGCCAAGCATATAAATATGGAAACATACACTTTTTGAAATATTCCCTTTCGTTGGTCCTTATATCTGATTAGAAATGGCCCACAGAAATCAATTCCGCAATTGTAAAATGGGGCTTTGATTAACTCTCTCAGATGGAAGATTACCCAATAATTGTTCAGAAGTTTTTGAGTTATTTTTAAAGCAAACAATGCATTCGTGAACGATTTTGCTAGCTAGATTTCTTCCCCTTAAAGGCCAAAATTTTTGTTTCACGCAATATAATAATGATTGGGGACCGATATGTATGTTTTTCTTATGGAAATATTCCATTACAATTTTTGTTAATTTATGCTTAGCAGGCAGTAACTTCGGATGTTTTTGATTTAGATTTAAACCTGAATTTTGTAATCGACCACCTACTCGAAGAATGTTATCTTTGTTTAAGAAAGGGCAAAGATTTATTACCTGACTTTTCTTTAAATGATCACCCTTGCTTAATATTGAAATTTCCTTTACAAATTCCGCTTCTTGGACAAGTTTTACTAGGGTTTTCGATGACTTACATACTTCTGAGTGGGTTAATGGGTCAGTACATGGCTCCTTGGGATTCTTCAAATTATGTAAAAATCTGAAAACATAACTTAAAATGCGACAAAATTTAGTAAAATCATTGCTAATATTTAAAAAGTCATTAATAAAGTTATTGTTCTCATGTACACTTAACACTAAATCACTACAGGATTTCTTGAGTTCAATTTTGAAGTCATCGTTGTCTAAGTAAGGAGTTTTCACTGGATCTGGAATGTCCGAAATCAAGAAAGTGGGACCAGTCCACTATAATGAGTTGGATTGAAGCTCATTAGCTGCTGCTCCTCGTGAAATAATGTCAGCTGGATTATCGTGTGTAGATACGTGCTTCCACGCATAGTCTTGACATAGAGTCTGGATTTCTGAAACTCTATTTGCCACAATTATTTTAAGTTTGTCAGGAGGTGTGTTGATCCAGGCCAGTGTAATGATAGAATCAGTCCACATGTATATGTGGGTGAATTGTAGCTGAAGGATAGGTATTACCCTTGACACAAGTCGTGAGAGAAGTAATGCTGCAAATAATTCCAAACGAGGAATTGTCAATTGCTTTATGGGCGCTACCTTGGATTTAATGTACAATAGTAAGATCTGAACAACTCCTTGGTCACTGATTGAGCGCAGGTAGATGACCGCACCGAAGGCCCGTTCTTGTGCATCGCAGAAGCCATGAAGCTCAATTTTGGTGGCATTGGCAACAACAGCACGTCTAGGTATTTGTAATTTATTTATCTCGGAAAGTTGTTTCAGGAAGTTGATCCAGTCTTTAGTTTCCTTTGACAGGATTGGATCCGACAAATTTAGTTGAAGTGTCCACAGCCTTTGTAAGAAGATTTTATCCCTAGATATCACGGGTTCGATGAGACCTAGTGGTTCGAATAGTCTTGCTATTGTAGACAGGACGTCCCGTTTTGTGAAGCTATCCTGGAGGTTTGTAGTTACCTTGAAGATGAAGTAATCTGACTGGGGTCGCCAGAGCATTCCTAGAGTTTTCACTGTATCGTGCTGCGAATCAAATGCGTATTCCAAATTGGGGTTGTCTTGGAATAGCTGTGGATGATTTGACACCTATTTTTGGAGTTCCATTCCTCCTCGTTTCAATAGTTAAATAAGTTTTAACTGTTTGTTTCTTAAAAGGTCTCTGCACCTGACAGTATATCATCCGTATTACATCGTTGCAAGTTACATCAGCTGCATTGGGAAAGTCTTTACATTCATCTTCCGCTAACGCCCTTAATGTTCTTGTAGCCAGGAACGGTGCACAAGACGTTCCATATGTCACTGTTTTCAGTCTATAAATCTCAATTGGGGCAAAACGACTTGACTTCCATAGAATTCTTTCTCTATCTGAAGGATCGACTAGTATTTGTCTATACATTTTAGTTATGTCTGCACTAAATGCAAATAAATGCTTTCGAAATAGAGTTACAATTGAAAAAGGTCCTGTTGTACAGTACCTTCATTTAACAATATGGAGTTAAGTGAGATACCACTGCTTGAATTTGCAGAGGCATCGAAAACAACTCGTAGGAGAGGAGACGCGCTATCTGGGCGAAAAACTGCACGGTGTGGAATATGATATTCAGTTCGTTTGTAAGAACACTTCTGGTCCTCAATTTTCTTCATATGATGAAGTACCGAATATTCATTCGTGAATTCCTTATACAAGTTAGCCATGTCCTTGTATTCATCTAATCTTTTCCAAAAAATATTTAATCGCCTTCCTGCATTTTCCTTAGAATATCCTAATTTAGATCGCACATTATCCTTTATTACAATGTACCTTCCGGTTTCATCTCTTGTGTGGGTTTGAACAAAATGTTCTTCACAAAATTGTTGATGTCCACTTTTGGTATTTTTCAAACCTTCATTATTATCTCCAGGGAAAGATTCTATTTCAAAAAATTTCTTTACCGTAATGTCTACGTTATCCTGTTCCGAAATGAAGCCAGAAAATGAATTTGGCAAAAATAAGTTAAATTCCTGTAGCTAAATAACCAAACACTGTATTTTGTAGCAGTAATAACCCGTCCTCAATTCGAAGTCCTTCGGACTTTAATAATTCGAAGAATAACTCGCAACCTATTAGCAGGTGGATCTTGCTTGGAACACCAAATTCCGGGTCTACTAATTTAATTTTCCTGTGTAATTTAACTTGAGAGAAATCTAATTTGTGATTTGGAATGAAATCCGTGATTTTTGGCAACACTAGGCAGGTCAATAACCTCAAAAAAATTAATGGCCTTCTTTGTTAAAAATTATCGCAGTAACTTTGTTTTTAATAAAGTGTTCTCTGCCATTAATTCCTATGATAGACGTGCTTACACGCTCCCTTTTTAAACCCAAAACATCGGCAGCTTCAGTTGTTAAACAATTAACAGAACTCCCGCTATCTAATATAGCTCGAAGCTTTATGGATTGACCAGAAGTGTTCTGCGTCGTAACTATTGCTGTACAAAACAAGCCTGATATTTGTCCTTGAACGGTGCTGATAAGAGACGATTTTGTACGCTGTCTAGACTATGAGGGAAGCAAACCGCAAAGCCCGCTTGGAAGTTCAGAGTCCACTTGTTGATTGACCATTTCCACCTGCTGGACTTCGCGCTCGCAATAGGGTAGTGTGTTATGCTTTTTGTTACATATCCTACATGAAAAGTAGGAAGTGCAAGGCAAACTGTGCATTTTTAAACAATTTCTACACAGTTTGAATGATTTTATGGTATCCAGCCTTTACGACATAGACGGATTTAAAAATGTTGAACACTTGTATAAATTGTGAAATTCTTTACATAAGTTGATTGCCTTAAGAGAAGTTTTACCAATAATTTTATTTGAGCTTACGAACAAATTTTAGGTTTAGTCATAGTATTGTGAAACCACTTTGATGATTTGGAAGGCGAACATTTATTTAAATTTTCTAAAACCATTGACTTATTATCAAGAAATTCTATTAACTCGGTCAAAGAAGGAATTTTCTTGGAATTTAACGATAATTCGTACGTTCTCCTGCTTTCTTTATCAAGTTTTTGCAGGATAATATTAACAAGCATTGCTTCGGTAAGCTCGTTACACTCCAATTTCAAAACCTTTAAGGCTCTTAAACTCTTTTTTACTGTATCTGTGAGGTTTCTTAAACATTTTGATGATTCGTGCGAAATTGTCTCTAGTTTCAATATTGCCTGTATATGTGTATCAACAACTGCACCTTTATTCTCATATTCTGCTCAAAGGCATGAAACAGCGACTCAAAATCATCTTCGCTTGTTTCGATGTTTTTAGCATCATCGCGCAAAGCTGATTTTAAATAAAATAACTTCTGCGTGGTTGATAATTTATCATTTTCAGAAATGATTTTTGCAAATTGATTTCTAAAATTTGAGCATTCTTCAATTTTGCCGTAAAAAAATCAGTAACGAAATGTCCGGTAATTTAGATTATAAATTTAAACTAGCATTATCTTACTTAGTATTTTTAGAATCGTTAACTGCTTTAGAATTTAACGTTGATAGAATATATTTAAGTCTTACTTCAAGATTTTCCCGTTGGTCTTCCAATTCCGATAACTCGGCTTCCATATCCACGATGTCTTCGCCTTTTTCCAGAGTTGCCTCGTAGTCTGTAAACAGTCGATTTATTTCCTCCTCCGCATCTTGAAGGTTACCCAGTTTTTGTGTGAGGTGTATCACTGAATCTTCTTTTTCCACAAATTCTTCTTCTAAGAAGGTTTTGGTTTTGGTTAGTTTTGCTTTCACGCGACCGCGAGCTCGATTTAAGGACTTTAACTTCGCATCCATGATGATTGCGAACTGGGGCTCGACTGACCACTATATGGTGGCACTGAATTAAGATTCAAATAACGGACCAAAAGAAATTTATGTTTATTTTTATTTTCTGCGCTCTTTAATGGGAGAATGGTGTTGGCTGATGAAATCATCGCTTTAAAGAATTGCAATGAGGCCGACGCAGTCGGCGCCTGAATTACAACTGGTTTATACAACAATTTTTCGCAAGGTGGAGGTGAGGAGCATGAAATGATAAAACTGTTCTATAAGACTTAACAATTATTATTATTTGGCTCATAAAAGAGATGCTCCCAGACTGATAGCCCAGATAATTCATCGAGCCTAGGAATATGATAACCTTGTATTAGTCTCTTAAGTGTGTTTGGTTATAAATCATGTGCATTATGTCGGTTCAGCAGTGAAAACCATAACCTGTCTACCAATAAAATTCGAATTAATATTCCTTTACAACTATGCACTTATTTTTACTAGTTTTACCCCTTCGCGTTGCTTTCGCCGCATGTGCACTCTTCGTGCAGTGAAGCAACCCATTAGGCTCGCCTAGAGTGCATGCCAATTTGATATGCATGATGATCACCCGTAGCCCAACCTACTTGAGATCGAGGTGGTTTTAGATTTTGGAATACATGGCATAGTCAATATGAAAAAAAAATTGTGAACAAAATTCAGTCTTCTAGAAAACGTCTATTTTGTTTTGTTATTAGACATTCAAATCATGAAGGGAAGTACAATAAACGAAGCATATAGATGCAATTAATTTCTATTTTGAGAAAGAGCATTGAAAGAGATTGATGTACTGAAAAACTGGATTCTGAAGAAATAAGGAATAAACATTATATTTAATGGCCTTTTTCAATACTTCCTATAGTATTATTTAGTTTATTATTAGATTTATCCGTTTTAAAGGCTTTTCGTTTATCTTAACTTCTCATATTGTTGGTAAAAGCCACCGAGGAAGCGTTGAAATCAACTATTCTTCTACTACTCTGAAAATTTAGTTTTGAGTCCAAATATCCTTTAAAGTACTGGACTCGGCTATAGCCTGATAACTGCGGATTCTATTCTCGTGATAAAATAAAGTGTTCACCGTCGTCGTTTGTATGCACAGTTATGATTTGGAAAAGTTGCCCGCAATGGCGGTATTGTATTTCCATGAGAGGTATGGATAAATTGGCCGAGGTTCGAAACCCTCGTTAAACAGCAAATCCGCTTGAAGTGGGGCCAACCACCCCACTAAAAAAAACAGGTCTACTTTTACGAAACCTGGAACCTGTGGGGGCCAAGGTTTTTCATGGACTAGAAGTGAAATACATTTTTTCTTATATATTGACATTATTTCTATCGTTTGTAAGAGACAAAGGGACTAGTATTTATGAGCATGCGTGAAATTCTATAATATGCTGCAATTATGCGAGAAAATGGTATCCATAAATAAGCAATTGGTGTACATGAAAAAAAGCTAATGTCCAATTAGGCAGTGACATTGAACTGAAGAAAGTTAAAAAGGAGTGGCGGCATGCTCTAAGACAATACGTCGTTCGATTCCCCAATTAGGCTATGGCGACATGGCAACAGATGCGCATAATATGACAGTATATAATATAATTATTATCCCTATATTATATGCAGACGACTCTCTTCTTTACGAATTCGCATGGACTCCAAAAATTCATAATATCGAAAGTTCGTATATATATATAAAATGATAATAATCGTTAAAGAACCAATTACATGACCATTTATCTATGAAATTTTGTTTAAATTAAATTTATCACATCTTAATTTAGATTTTAGATTTTCTGTTTTAAATTTGCAGCTTTAATTTTTCATGTGTTCTCTAATTTAAAAAGACTTTACTTAAAAAATCCTCCTTTTCCGCCATTAACCGCAAAGACAAATTCTGTAACTACATTACGACGTGGTTTAGAAAGAAAAACTTCAACGTAAAAGGCAAAATTACGAATTTTTACCCAAAACTCTTCTTATTTCAAGTAAATACGCAGTCCGCTTATCGGATTTTTAAGAAAAGTGGTAAAAAAAAATAAATATTCATCGTAATGCTGTCACAAACAAATGCTTCAAGGGGAAAAAATGAATATTTCTTATAAATAACACCGTAATTAATCACTTCTAAGTCGCAAATGCGGGAAAAAATCTCTGCTTAGTCCCGAAATTTCATAAATTACATTTTTTGTTTGACATTGGAAATGCCGCGGTTATGCAAAACAACGAAGTGTTTAAAACACACTGAACGTTTTACTACGAGACAGGTTTTTTAGAACATAAAAAATTTTAAAAAAAGGTCTCCAGTTTTAATAAAAAGGAAAATAATAAGTAAAAAATAGTAAGGGCAAAATAAGATTCACAAATTTGCTCTAATTACTGTGCTTGGCGCATAACTATAATGACTTTTAGATTTGCCTAAAGCTTTAAAAAATACGTTTTAAAAAACTTTATTAATGTTATAAAAAAGTTATAAGTGTAATGATTAACTAGGGCGTAAAAAACTTTTTATAAAGAAACACTTCGACTTTTTAAGCCACTGGAGTGTTTTGTTTTTTTTTTAATTTTTAAAGAGTTTAGGAGATGCGTACGATTAAAAAGTAGAGCGTTTTTACTCCTTTTGGATATTCAGTTTTTTGTTTCAGCTCGAATTCCGCAAGGTGTCGTAATTATCACTAGTAATTCGGATAATTTACGTCAAAATTTACATGCTCTTAAAAGTGATGAAAAAAAGTGTTCTTGGAATTTCCTTTCTTTTTAACGTTGAAAACATTATTTTATATTTTAATTTTAATAAAGAAAACTTTAAATTAGATCAGCGCCATCTCTCGTCAATTTTATTTAATAAAAATAGCTAACTTTAAAGCTTCGATTCCTCTATATGTTATGCGTAGTTTGTGATTATGAAAATGCCATTAACGTGTAGTCATCAATAGTATTATGACATAAGGAGTGTGAAAATATGAAAGCCTTATTTGATGATACACTATATGATATTTTTTAATGGAAATACACTGAAGAAGAATGGCTTCATTATTAAGGAGGTCTCAGCATATAGCCATTTTAGCAGATGATGTAATATAATTGAGAAGATATCAAACATTTCAATGATAAAAACTTTATTGTTGGTAAATTATAGATATTTCTGATACCCATATTTCTTGTGTATCATACAAAACTTCCACATTTGAACAGTTCTCGTCAAACAAAAGATTTACCCACTCGCCTCAATAAGAAAACTCAGGGAAGTACGAAATTTTTTTCCTACTCGCCAACAGTAAAGCTGTAATCACCAACTGTAAAAATCTAGTGGTTAACGATCGACCAGATCTGGCGAGCTCTAATAATACATATTTATGAAAGTTCAAAATTATATAATAATTTTGAACTTTCATAAATAAATCGTATTTATAAATTGTATTGATTTTTCTGGGCAGCAGTAAGCAGACTTTTATTAATCTAAATTCGCACAAACGCAGTTCAATGTGAACTAGAAAGACTTTTTACAACTGTTTCAAATTTAACAATAAGATAAGAGTTTCTATTTTGAAGTGAAGAGATACTTTGAAATTTTAAATTTAATTTCTTTGTACATCCGCAAACTTCACCAGACACCAGACGTCATATGTGAGAAGAATAAGGAATATTAAATAGTTATTTTAATATGTCTTGATGAGGATAAAACTAAATTTTGAATAATTTCTTGCGTTTCTACGGGTGTTAGAGTAGATTCCATTAATATAGAGGTTTCATTTTAAGTTCAATTACAAAATAACCAATTTCCAATCAACAAGGAAATTTAAATTAAATTAATTCTTTGATATTATTTCAATGAAAAATTGTTTCGAATTTGTATTTTTTTATTAATAAAAAAGAGGAGGAATTTGCATTAAAAGAGTTCAGCGTGAAGTAATTTATTTTGAAAACATTTTCAAATAATAATAATGATAATATTCATTCATGATTTTAATAATAAAAAGAATAATAGATATTCATAATGATAATAATAATAAAAAGAATAATAGATATTCATAATGATAATAATAATAGACATTCATAACAATAATAATAACCAGAAACAATACTAGAGAACAAAACACGCAAATTGTACTGGGATAGGGCTATTATGAGGGACAAAACGACACCACACAACAGACCAGACATAATCCTAATTGACGAAACCAGCAAAACCACACACGTCATAGACATAGTAATTAATACCCAACCCAAACAACATACCGAGCACATACACCTAACTAAGACTAACTAAGACTTTAAGACTTAAAGCAGGAAATCAAAGACATGTGGTACATGGATAAGGTAAACGTTATCCCTCTTGTCTTATCAGCAACAGGTATAATACCAACCACACTCCAAAAGAACTTGGAGACACTTGAAATTGAACCAAACACATATATTGATATGCAAAAAGCAACAATACTAAACACCTGCCGAACAGTCAGAAAATTTTTAAACCTGGCACCAGAATGAAACATACAAAAATATTTTCACACTGAAGGTAGACTTGAGAACTTGGCACAGTCCATCTTAAGCTTAATCCGCCAAGTGCGAGAACACACACAAAAAAATAATAATAATAGTTAACATTCATAATGATATGTCGGATAAAATTTCTATAACAAATGAGCTTGTTGCCTGTGTTGCGTATGATTTTTATAAATAATGAAATCAAAAAAACTTTGAAACTGTAAAAATTCTGACTTATCATTTTTAAAAATATCCTATCATTTTTAAAAACGTTCATGTTTTTCTGGATGTAAGTATAAGTCCCATTTTTACAAAAAATTTAAACTCCTGTCATCAACACAATTGACAAAAAATGTACTCGTCTACTGTAAGTTTCTTTATGCAAGCAACTAAATAATTCACTTGCATAGCAGTTCATTTTAAGTTGATTTTTTATTCATGATTTAAATCAACACACTCGTCTTTCTACTATATGGGAAAAAAAGTTTAACAATTGGAACGCTGAATAATTATTTTCGTTAGATGAAATATGTTTTTATTGCTAATTACTTTCTATTTAAAGCAATCAGCCTACAAAAAATTAGTAATTAGCATACTCGTGTGCCTTATATATTCGGGTAAGTATACATTTGTATTTTACTGTTTAAATGTTTGAAAAACAAATCTAGAAAGGGTTTTTTTATATTTTGTTAATATTTATTGACTGAAAAAGCACCTAAATAATATTGTGTTTATTGGTTTATAAACATAGAAATAACGTATATATATTTAAAAACAAAATAATTAAGTCAACCTATTTTCATGGGGAAGAATTTCTACTTTAAAATACAGACTGTTGATAATAAGTTGTTTAATAACTGAAATTCTATGCTTCATAAAATGTGCTTCCAAAATTTGCTTTATTTTTAATAAACAAATCAATTTAATCTGTAGTAAACAAATCAGTTCAATCTATTGAATAAATACACTGTTTTGTAAACAAAACGAAGCACCATTAAGAAATTATCTGCTGTTATTGAAATTAAATGTACATCTAACACACAAACAGGTAAGGAAATTATAAAAAAAATCAAAGCCGTAAGGCTCATCAATGGGTAAAAATTGCACATCGAAAGTTCAAATCAATAGTTGGTGAGAGCCCTCCCCTCCCCTGGCGGCGATACACGCTGCTATACGTCTAGGTAAATAGCGATAAAGTTTCCTAATGTCATCCTGCGACATATTCTTCCGGGCAGTCCTTACTTGTTGCACCAGCTCTGCGACATTTTGCGGTGCCCAAATCCAGCAGCCTACCATGTCCCATACATGTTCGATTGGCGAAAGGTCTGGTGATCTTGCTGGTCAAGGAAGGGTATCAACAGCACGAGACAGCTCAGAGATATGCGAGCCGTATAGGGCCTGGCATTAACTTATTGGAAAATAACCCCAGACTGTTATGTCATGAAGAGTAACGTAAACGGCTGCAGCATATAATCAACATATAGTTGAACTGTTAAAATTGTACGCAATGTGACTAGGGGCGTTCTGCTGTCGTATGAGATAACACCCCACACCATCACACTCGGAGTAATGGCTGTTTGCCCCCATAAAACAAAGAGTGGTTGGGACCACTGGTCCTGGCACCTCCACACACGAATCCGATGGACATCTACTTCAATACTGAAACGAGATTCATCTCTAATTACTATGCGATGAGAATCTTCTAAAATCCATAATGATCGGCTACGACACCACTCCAGACGACTCTGTCGATGGTGTGGGGTTAAAAACAGACGTCTTAAAGGCCGCTGTGAGCGTAAACTACACCTCAGCCAAGATTTTTGAGATGGTGGAATGTACCACGTGTGCTATGGAAGAGACTGTAGCACGTTGAATGGCGGACAATGACCCCTTTGTGTCAGCTCGGGCTTGTTGCACAACCAACCGACCTTGCCTCGAATTCGTGCACCTTGGCCTTCCAGAGCTTTTATTACGCCGATGAGTTCCTCGCAGAAACCATTGCTGCCAACACCCTTGAACAGCAGTGTCCGTACGGTGCAGGTGGCAGCCTATTGCTCAGTAGGACCAGCCAGCTTCAAGCATCCCGACTATGCGACCACGTTCGAAACTGTCGGCAATTTTCACCTCTTTTACACGATGTCATTTGCGCAGTAAATTACGTTATGATCGAAGTTAACACTCATTGGCTTTGAAAATTTAATCATTTGCATACTTGGTCTAAAGGAATTTGCATGCGAAATTTTGAGATGATCGGATAATTTTTTAGGGGTGTTTTTTTTTTGTTTTTTTGTAAAAACGTGTATCCATACGTGTACATTGATATGAATTACATTGAAAATAGAAGAAACCAAAAAAATGTTTGCAGACAAACTTTAGACTAGAATTCCCAAGGAAATGGAAATAAACATAGACCAAGGAATACATGGAGGGGAAACTGTAGGAGACGAAATTCAAGGAGAGAGATAAACATGGAGGGATAAGAACCAGCAGAGACCGGGATAGATGAAGATCGTTGTGAAGTCTCTATCACACCGTAAATGTTCAGTGAAGAAAAAGCAAGAATTAATGAAATCTATTACGTTGTGTAATGTGCTTGTTTAATTCAGGTATTCGTTTTATCCACATCAGGTAAATGTTACATCAAGCACTATGTCTCGCTTCTATCCTTCACCGGATACTCCTTTTGTCGGTTCTTAAATGGCGCTGCATACACCGTTCATAAGATCTATCCAATATCAAACTTCACTCCAATTACTGTTATGCTAGTCCCAATGTGACTCTTTAACAGGGAGGGCACAATTTGATATTTCGTATTGCGCTTCAGTCGCTCACCAGGTCTCTCTACATTCCATCACTAAGTAGGGCTTCAGTCGCTCACCAGGTGTCTCTGCATTCCATCACTAAGCAGCGCTTCAGTCGCTCACCAGGTCTCTCTACATTCCATCACTAAGTAGGGCTTCAGTCGCTCACCAGGTGTCTCTGCATTCCATCACTAAGCAGCGCTTCAGTCGCTTTATTTTACTTTCACAATGTCATTTAAATTTTCTTGAAGTGATTCCGAATGGCCCTCTTTTTCTTTTCTTTTAATTCGAAATAAGAATAAAAGATTTCCTCCAAAAATTTCTTCAAGTCTGTTGAATGATATAAATTTGAAAAGCGACTTTGAAATCAACTAATAAAATCGCGATGAAATATGGAAATCAACAAAAGGTCATTTCGTGCTTCTCCCCTTATCCACCTCCAGTCATATTTATTAAACAAGTTATTCCTTCTACCATTAGGCACATAAGTAGACGTAGTTTTGGCATCTTGCCTTTCGAAGATCCATCATCTGTAACTCAGTTATCTTAGCTAGAGAGAACCAAGAAGATTGCGACTGTGAATCGAGATCTAGCCTCAGTTGATTGAATTCAGATAAGTGGTCGAAGCTTTGATCAAAAACGTTTTCAAGGCGGAGAAAATGAGGGCAAGGAATTCTGCATGGCTTCAATTATTACCCAATTTCTTGTGTGCATCACGAATCCTTTTTTTTTATTACGGAGTGAATGAGTCATTAAATAATATCTTTGATGGGACAGATCATTTCTTGTATAATTTTTCCTGGAAGTGAGGTTTAAGTATTCCCCTATAAATATTCAATTTTTTAATGCTTTCTTGATAGCTGTCACTAAGCTCAGCATCAAAATTTATAACACACGTATTTGATAAAATATACCACGATATCCACATAAGAGACTACAGAACAACACTTGTACAAAAAAACGATAATACGTTTACTTAAAGAATTAACTCATCTACTTACTAAACAATAATGCATTTACTTAATAAACTGTAATTTATCTACTTAGTAAAGTATATAACACGACATATATTTAAAAATATGTAACACAATATCTGCTTAAGGAATTCTAACGTGCCTCCCACTTAAGAAATTATATCCCACCATCTACTTATGAGAATAAAAGCAACATCCTATGACGCAAAGCTTTAAGGAAAAGAAAAATAGGTAACAAAGAAACTCTGGTAATTATTTTTTTATCAAAAAACTCGCAAAGCGCCTTTATTTAAAAATGACAACAGGAGTGCTTATAAAAATAAATCTTTACGAATATATTTATTTCCAACTACAGTTCATATTCATCTATTTAATGTATTTAAATTATGATTTTTAATTATCACGAGACTCACAAAAATCTGATGCAATAAAAATATTTTAGCTACGTTTTCCATAATAATTATTCGTACGTAAGTTTTTTACGTAAAATTATAATAACAACAATAATAATAATAAGATGCTGTTGACGATAATACGACTCTTATATAAAATCCATTATTATTATTATCCATATATTTATTAAGCAAGAATAATTGTACGTCACTTCGGTGTAATACGCAAACAGTGGCGGCTAAAAATATATTTTAATGCAATAAAACAATTTATTGTGTTTTTCATATCGTTGGCAAAGTTATATTTGTTGCGCTATTAATTAATCGCTTACTTACTAATGCTAATTATTCCGAAGTTCCTGGTGGTAATTAGCAGTTTGACAGGGACAAATGCAAGTTTGAAAACTATTGTACTGTTCTATTCAAATTAATAGTTGTTGCACAAGTTTATTGCTAATCGTCTATTCTTCGTAAAAACTAAATTTAAACGAATTAAATATTTATATTTTCTAAGTTTCAGGTATTATTCGAATTTTTTAAAAAATCGTCTTTTACTCAAAATAAATTGAATTTATCTTCGAAATTAAATTTCTAAGGCTTTTTTACCAATATTTGTCAAGATTAATAGAAGGATATGCTTTTTAATTATTGATTGTGCCACCCCTCTTAACTTCCTCTATTATATTTTTTACCGCATCGTTTTACTAGTACAAAATCATCATAAATAATACGCGTATTTCAAAACGCACGCAGATACTAAAAAAATATAATTAACACACATCTATTAATAATAATAATAAACTTATTTTTTTTTAATTCCATAATTTAATATTACTGGAAAAAATACCGTAGATGCATTGTTGTGCTTAAATAAATTTAAATCGACATTCTACAATTTTTATATGAGAATATTATTTCCATCTTGATAGACATGTTGTCATTTAATCCTGTTTCCTGGAAACTTCAAAATGTGCTTATCTGGTACATAATTTAAATGACATCTTAACTGGTGTACCCTGGTAGTGAATTAGAATACTTGGCTATGTCTAGCATTCCATGAGTGCAAAGGCGTATTTAAATCAACACTGCTTTTATTGATCAGCACTAACCATATTAAGTTAGATCACATTATTTTTCAGTTTAATTAGCTATCGACAATTGGCAACACAATTGTCACCCAGTAAAAAAAATTATTTTGTTTTTCTGATGAGGGAAAGCTAAATCCGTCAGAAACGCACGTGGAAACTGACTTTGGAAATTTACGTCACGCTTATAGCGTTAACTTTGATTCAGAAATTAGCGTAACCATTATTTATTTAGTGACAATGTAAATTTTAAACCCGGATCCTACGCTTGTTATAAATAATGGAATTTACACAGGTTTCCTTCTAATCTCAATTTCTCTCGCTGTAGTGTTGAACTGTAACTCCTAATCGGAATTTCAAATTAAGAGTCATTAGCTTTTGTCGGTGAAGGCTTATCAATTATTAAATAGCCCTCCGCAATCATTTATTTACAAGTATGGATTTATATACGTATTTTTATAAATATATTAATTTTTCAACTTCAAAAAGAAATTATATTTGAAACTGCGCTTAAATTGCATTTAGTGCATTACATTTAGTGCAATGCGTTTAGTACATCAAAAATAAGTATTATTTAAATATAAATGCTATTTTAAAATAAATATTATTTCAAAATATGGGGAGTTGGGAGCTTGTCAAGCTGGAAATTGCCTGCTTTTCCCCCGATTCCCCTCAGGGCATAAACTGCCCTGTAATCAAACTGATAAATAAATATATAAATAAATATTATTTCAAAATTAATGTTATTTGAAATAAATATTATTTCAAAATTGATGTTATTTCAAATAAATATTATTTCAAAATTAATGTTATTTCAGATACATATTATTTCAAGATTAGTGTTATTTCAAATAAATATTATTTCAAGATTAGTGTTATTTCAAATAAATATTATTTTAAAATAAATTTTATTTCAAATACATATTATTTCAACATGAGTTGTTATTGTAAAAATATGAAAAATATACAGGGTGCCCACAAAAGAAGTATAGAACTTCAAATTTTATTTGCATCCAAACTACAATAGCTAGAAACTTAATTCTTTTTTTTTAAATTACGTGGCAACAGTCAAATTTTTTCAGCATAGTTAAAATGCCTGCACGTGCGTACCGTTGTTCCTTATGATAAAGCGTAAACGAAAGTTTTGTTCCATCCACGTTCGCTGTAAAATGTCAGTTGTTACACTGAGAAGGGCTTCGTTAACGCACTCTTTAAGCATATCTGGAGAGGTTACATTTATTTTGTAAACAATGTCGTTAATAAATCCCCTAAGAAATAAATCACACACGGTACCGTCAGGAGAACGGGGTACCCATTTCGTCGGGCCATCACGACCAATCCATCGCTCTGGGAAATGTTTGTCTAAACGGCTTCAAACATCTAAAGACCAATGGGAAGGCTCAGCATGTTGCTGAAAAATTATGTTTGGAATATTTTGAAGTTGTGAATTGCAAATTATTCTAACATTTCTGAATACGCTATGTGAGTAACTGCGTTTTCAGCAAAGAAAAAAGGGTCCAACCAGTCTATTTACCATTGCTCCACATCAGACCTTAACCTTCGGGCTATCACTGTTATATGAGCACATGGGGATTTTCAGTGCCCCAGATTCGACAGTTATGCTTGTTAACTTCGCCGGACACATGAAAAATTAATATCGCTGAAACAGAGCCTTGAGATTTTGCCTCAATGCGATCAAGCATGTCTTCCACACTTGCTTTTCAACGTGGCTTGTCATCGGATTGAAGTTCGTGCACTGACTGCGCTTTATATATATCATCATCATCATCATCATATTCAACCATTATCTATCCACTGCTGGATGAAGGTCTCTCCAAATGCTTTCCACACAAGTCTATCCTGGGCCATTCGTTTCCACGTCACCCCAACCTCTTTTCTTATTTCATCCACCCATCTAGTTTGAGGACGTTTTCTAGGTCTTCGGTGGTCTCTTGGAATCCAGTTCAGAATTTCTGTTGTCCATCGTTGATCAGTTCTTCTTGCAATATGCCCAGCCCATCGCCATTTCAGCCCTTTTACTTTAACAATGATGTCCTCTACTCTAGTTTGCTCTCTCACCCAAGTGTTTCTTTTTCGATCTCTCCTAGTTATTCCAAGCATGCACCTCTCCATGCTCCTTTGCGTTGTCTGTAA
>QLNU02015003.1:117294007-117307578 GCA_006491805.2 Dysdera silvatica | reverse complement strand
TTCCACACATTTATCACACACAGGTCTACCACTACTCTTACTTTTCAAATCACTTCCTGTTATTTTGAACTTCTTTACCCGCTGGTCGATGCTTCTTCTGGTCGGGGTGTTCTCTTGTACACGTTTATGAAATTCCGTTGCATTTATGCTTGTGATTTCGTCTCCGTAAATTCTATTTCAGAAACATTTTTCACCTGTGTTGATGCCATCACTATTATTTACCGAGTCTTTTACGTTCTATGAACCCACGTGCACTGTTCGACAGGTGAACAAATTCTTACTATGATGAAAAAAACTTTGACTGTTGCCACGTAATTTAAAAAAAATAAAGTTTCTAGCTATTGTAGTTTCGATGCAAATAAAATTTGAAATTGTATATTTCTTTTATGGACACCTTGTATGTGCGGGTTATAGTTTACATGGGAACGTGTAAATGTTTTTCTTTGAGAAATTTCTATTAATTTTTTGAAAATTTTAATGGTAACTCACATAAAAAAATAAAAAAAATACATTATAATAAAAGGCAAGCGTGTTAAATACGGGTTAAATCAATTATTTTGAAAAATATATGTTATGCATTTACTTTAAAATTAAATTTTAGATTTCAAAATCGTAACAGACAATATAATAATGAATTTCAAAGCGGTAGTATGTAGTAGAACAATTAATTTCAAAGTCATAATAGAGAATAAAATAATTAATTTCAAATTAGTAGTTTACAAAAGAATAATTAATTTCCTTATCGTAGTGAGCAATGAAGAAATTTCAAACTCATAGTGGACAATAGAACGATTTCTTTCAAAGTCATAGTAAACAACGAATTCTTAATTCTCATTGGATAAGAGAATAATAAATTTCAAAGTTATAGTAGACAACAATATAATCATTTTCAAAATCCGATGTTTCTTAAGTTTCATAGTATGTAAAAATTTTCTTGGAAAATTGGTCAATACTTATCAAATTAAATTAAATATTTTTTATTAATTAGTTTATGTAACATTGTAGTCGAAAGCTACCCATATGTATGAAAAACAATATGTGAAAAAAGGCTTGTCAAATACTTAAAAATAATATTGATATTTACGCGCCACTTCCACGTAAATTATATGGAATTTTATTTTAAAAACTCAACTTGAGTTTATTGTTGTCCTTCATCAAATAATCGGAGAAGGGAAAAACGTGATCAGCTTTGATTTTTTAATTCCTCGTTGTCATCAGAAATAGATTACTAAATGAGTTTGTTAAAAAAAGACAAGATCGACTGTCATGCAAAAACTTTCCGTACTTACCTAACCGCATGACCGACGTTGAACTGCAAAATGTAACAGGTTATCCTCAATAATTTTGCACTACTATTAACCTCTTCTCTCACCTCTTCCGCGGACAGTCACTGCCCCTGCGTCTCGTGTCACTGAAGAAATATAGAGAACGAAGGCAGTAGACTTCCCTTTGAGTAAGTATTCGTCTGTACTCAACACACACTAATTTTGTCGTCCACGAGGAACTCACGTAAGCACGCCACGCTCTAAATGTACTCACTCTTCTGTTCTCGTAAGCTCTTGTGAACAGAGCCGGTTGAAGATGCAACACTAGCGCCCCTTCCAGAAGCTCAGGAGGAGGAGAAGGAGGCGGAGGATGATGGTGACGTTGATGCTACTGAAAGAGAACTCCTGGAGTACGAGGAGTAACAAGATCGATAGTGGGTCGTCGTCGAGGTCGGTCGGCTGCTCAGACTCGTATCTTCTTCCTCCCGTGCCTCCCATTACCCACTAGCATATCGCCGATGCGCCTCTTATTGTCCCACGCACATCTGAGGAAAACAACTCTCAATTTTTCTTCACATGGGCGCTTTGACAAATGAAGGGAGTTTTCACTTTTAATATCTCGTTTTAGTAACTCTTGCTCGTTTGTCATCAATTTTGATTTTGTGGTAGTTTTATTACTTATGGTTTTGCGCACGCTTTCCCTGAGAAGGTATATTTATCGTGGGTGTAGAATTATTTAACTTCGACTCGATCTTTGCAAGCCATCTTCTTAGGAACATCGTTCACGCTTGGACTGAATCAAAAGATGCTGTTAAACGCATGTGATAATCTTAAAGAATATATAAATCAAATTTTATTAAAGGTCCATTATATAATACTTGATTATGCTGCCCAGGCTATCTAAGACCAATAGTTCATTTATGTGATTTCAACTACATAATTTTAACTAGATATGAAAAGAATAGGTACACACCCCTGTAGATATCTCGTGTCGAATATTAATAATAGGAATAGCCACTTTAGACTTTGGTATAATTTCACCCATACTTTGACTTCACCACACGCGCAAATAAAAGTTTAAAAGCCAGTAAATTTTTATCTTTTCCAGTACATTACGGTTTGAAAATAATAAATAATGTGATACGTGATATTTACACAAAGCTCTCAATTTCTTTCAGTTTAAACATAATTAAGTTTTTGACATTCCACTATTATATAGCGCAGACTAGAACCTGTGTTTCAGGTAGAGAGAGAGAGAAAACATACCATATACTTGGGATGGGTGTAAACTGCGAGCTTTGAATTGATGTCTCAATGCCTTAACCGCTGAGTCACTAAATACAACCGTTCGTGGCCATTCTCTGCTATATGCAGGTTACTCAAATGTTAAACTTCTTAAAAAATGAAGGAAGCTGTGAAGGGATTATTTCAATATGTTTCAGTTTATGACATTCCATTTTAATACGATTCATATTAGTACCTGCGTTTTAGATGAAGAGAAAAAACATGCCATATACACTCAATCTGGCTTTTTTTCTCTAAATAAACCACAGGTTCTATTATAAATCATGTAAAACTAGAGTTAGAGACATTAGTATTTAAATAATCACGCTATATCACCCTTTGTTTCTAGAGGAGTTCCTTTGGTCGACTTTTCAACTTTCAATTTATGGAAGTCTGTGTAAAGACTGTGATAACGTGCATGTATATGGGATATATGTTTCGTGGAAATATCCCGGAGTATAAGAACATTTAAAAACACAACAACAAAATAGGAGAAATTGTTTCCCAATTACCCTACTAAATTCCACAAAAAGTCATATGTTCTCTCGGTTGGGGAGTACCAAAGATACTCCATAAAAATACATCAAACCCATATTAAGTTTATTAAAATCTAGCATTATCATCATAGCCGATAATATGGTGATATTACATGATTATTTATTCGCAAAAAATAATAATGATTTACCTGCGTCTGGTAGGATTAGAACCCATAAACCCTTGGTAACCTGTCGAGTGTTCTTACCCACTGAGATCATTTTATCGATGCCTGCAACTTTGTTGATAAAATCACTCGACTATTTATCAAGAAGTTGTGGGGTCTGTCCATACCGGGTGACGAGAAATCATTCTTTTCTTTCAATTTATTATCTAAGATATTATGCTGTCTACATTTGGAGAGCTAGGAATCTCACAGGTCAGACTAGCTATCTGCAAATGCTCATTAAACTTTTATCCGAAATTTATGATCAATTTATAATCAATTTATATTTCGACATTTTTGTTGACGACGAATAAATGCGCTATACTCAATAAGAAACATTTCTAGGATTAGCTGAATAATAATAATATTATTTGACCAGAAAGACTACCTAAACAGACTGCGAAAGATAAGTTACAAAAAACAATTATTTAAAACAGGCCGGTATAATCATTGGCTTGTTACTTCCATATATCGTGCATCTGGCCTCTTTTTTTATACACAGTCAAGCTTGGTTAATTCAAAGAGCTGAAGGGATCAAAAACTTATTTCGAATGGTCCAAGCTGTCGAATTAAAGAAGCTTTGATAAGGGTATAAGCGCGGGTATCTGACCACGGGAGATGTTAAAATTATCCACAAATACGAAATATCCAAGTTCTAGTGTATGAATATGTATTTATACAGGGTGTTTCAAACTAATTTAACAAGCTCTCATGGGTGATAGACCACACTGAAAGAAACACTTTTAGAACGCATAGTATCAAATGAAGAGGTTATGCGCTACAGGGCACTTTCCATTTTTCCACGCGCGTACATACGCATATATTCTTACGCAATGCAAAAACAGGATGGGCATGAAACGTCAAAACAAAGCCTTTGTCAGGGCAAAACAAATCGTCAATAACTACTTGACATGGCAAATGAAATCAAAATTGTACGCTTTAAATAAATGAACAAATTAAATCATATGAACAAATATTATTCAGCTTATGTCGAATCTCTTCTGACATGGCAGTCTTTTTTATACTTCTTCCACGACCTGTTTCGTGGATGGCTGCACTGAATGATCCCTTTTCGGGTAATTGGTGGTATAAGGGAGGAAAGTTCTATGATCGGTAACGTGCCTGTTGGAGAAGCGCTCTTGGTAAAGTCTTTGCGCTTCCCTGCTATTACCATTAGCGAGACCGTAGACAAAATGCATATCCGCCTTCTCCATATTGCTATTTCCCAGTCGCTAATGATCTTGCAAACAAAACCACAACTTTCATGCCCACACCTAAATGAGCCCTCTAGCACCTGAAGCTCACTGCCCTTCAGCGCGAGGCCTCTTCACTTGCTACCATGTATTCTATGGTGAAAAGTGTTTCTTTGGATGCGTTCTAGCACCCATGAAAGTTGGCTTCGTGAGTTTTAAAACACCCTGTGTATAATAAAAATAATAAACTATAATCAAAACCATTAGCAGTTTTCAAGTACAGAATTTGTATCTCATATATTGTACATAATATTTTACAATGTGATATATTAAATAATACCATATGTTAAACATTTATAGTGAGTCCAAATAAAAGTTATTCTTAAAATATGTACAAGATTATTGTATTAAAACGCAAAATTAAATTATTTTATACAAATTTTATACAATTTAATTAAATTATTTTATACAATTTAATTAAATTATTTTATGCAATTTAATTAAATTATTTTATACAATTTAATTAAATTATTTTATATAGGGTACATACAATTTAATTAAATTATTTTATACAAATTTTATGCAATTTAATTAAATTATTTTATACAATTTTACTTCAATTTAATTAAATTATTTCATACAGGTACATACAATTTAATTAAATTATTTTATACAAATTTTATATAATTTAATTAAATTGTTTTATAAATTTTATACATTTAAATTAATTTATTTATACAAATTTTTATACAATTCATTGGTATTTTATACAAATTTTATACAAATTTAATTAAATTATTTAACCACAAATTTTATACAATTTCCAATTAAATTTTATACCGATAATTTAATTTTAATATATTGATGAACATATGATAGTTACCATCCGTGTGATTAAAACCATCATTGGAGCATTTTCTGAAACAACTTTTTTTTTAAAAAAAACTAGGTTTTTCTCTGGAGGCGTGTCATAAAATATACAGTAAAACTTGCCTAAAGTAACTACCTTTGAGACTGGATTGCAATGATCACCATAGACACGTGGTCAATGCATGACTAAATCTCTACCAATTCTCTCTTATAAAATATGGTCACTTTACCGGCTTCTACTGTATATATAATCTTTTATAATCAAAACACACAGTCAACAATATGGTGCCTTAGTTATATTTTGTTCAATATACAATCTGTTTATAACATATATCACGTCACCAGATAAAGTGCTGGACGGTTGGTTTTAGAAATGGCCTTTGCTGATATCAAACTTACATGCAGTTATTTAGTAAAATATATTCGTTAAACATTAATTTAATTTTTATGTAAACAATTGTATTTACCTACTTCGTATGTTATTGACTTTTTAAATCTCATCTAAGCTTATTACATCATTTTACTTCATTGTACGTTTAATACATTTTCACCTTTGTAATTTTAATTTATTTTTTCTTAAAAATGTATGTGCAGTCTCATCTTTTCTGGCTCAGAATAATTCTTGTTGTCCTTGCGCCATAAAGATACAACCAACCAACTTTGTATTATATTGTTATCATATTATATGAGTTGTACTTCCAATGTTTGTGCATGTGTGTGTATTTCTTAACGTAACAAGAGTGTATAGTTTTCTTCCGCCCACAATCACCACCATAGTATAACAGTGACATCGATTGTTGAGACTCTGAAGAAAAATGTAAATATGTAGTAACATTCAAGTTGTTGACGAACGTGTCCATAGAAATCCCTATATGTGTATTCTCGTAAGAGAGGAAATGGTTGACGCCTATAGCTTAGTTGGTAGAGCAATACAGTATTGACCGACAATCAAGAGGTCGTGTATTCGGGTCTCACCAGCGGCCGGGAATCATTCTTTTCTTTACAAGATCAACAATCATTCTTTTCTTTACAATCAACAATCATTCTTTTCTCAACAATCATTCTTTTCTTTTACAAGATCAACAATCATTCTTTTCTTTACAAGATCAACAATCATTCTTTACAAGATCAACAATCATTCTTTTACAAGATCAACAATCATTCTTTCTTTACAAGATCAACAATCATTCTTTTACAAGATCAACAATCATTCTTTTACAAGATCAACAATCATTCTTTTACAAGATCAATAATCATTCTTTTCTTTACAAGATCAACAATCATTCTTTTCTTTACAATCAACAATTTAACATCTATTGTTGCCACATCATCTGCTATTGTAAAAAAATTGTTGATTTAATAACATTCAAGTTCCCATTTCTCAAGAAATTAGAAAGTTTAATATTCCCCTTAAATTATCCTATCCATCATATAAACACGTTTACATATTTCAAAATGTATTTTGTTTTGCTTTAAATATTTTCTTTGAATTAAGATTTTATGTCTTATTCTTGTTAAGTTTAAATAAGTCTAATTCCATTTAAACCTATAAAATTTGGGTCCATTAACTCTCTTGGCGACGCTTTCCACTTAAGACGCGTCTTTTTCCTTAATGATGAAATGGAATGAGGGAATGAGAAAGATGAACAAGAAAGTAATGAATATTAATTGCCTTTATAATTATATACGCCCCATTCTCTACCTCACTACGCCTTGACTTATTTGGAAATTGAGTTAATTGGCTTTAAATTAACTGCTTGTGTCACTTTAACAAAGTAATGATAATGAAAATTTCTGAACCAGTTGAGTACTTCGTTAAAGAATTTGTTCAGAGCGTTTAAATATTTGCTCTTGCAATTGGAATTGATTATGTTCCCGTATTTTAAGCGCCATTTACGTATTATTGATGTCCGCATCCCGAATTAAACACTTCTGAGAATTAAGCCATTATTTATTATAAGGTGCAATTGGAATATTAAAAAAAATGGCCTGAGTTATCAGATCATTTTCACTGTAAATTTTCACTGCAACTTTCTAGTATATAAGCACCTTTGATAAAAATATTTAATTTTTTTAACTTTAAATTTTCACGTAAGTCTTAACTTTTGCATTCAAATTTCAAGCTTAAGAGAAAACTAAATTATGAACAGAAGGTATATGCGATGGAAAACTGTACGAATAGTGCTCTGTAAATAAAAACGCTTTGTGAACAAACAACACATAGAAATTTTCTTGCAAATCTCTAGAGAACACGATAATTAACATAACTGGGCAAAAATTCTGATTAAGAGTAAAATATGCGAAAGACGTAAGAATACATAGTTAATATATAGTGTTTAAAGGCATCTAAGCAACACTGCATATTTATGAGAATGTGGAAAATAATGAGTATGTAAATGTAATAAACGAGAAAAATTTTACCATATATGGCATCCCGAATTCATAATTTAGAATACGAGATGAAGGGAATTGAACTGAAGAGATAAACATACATAGCTGATTAAAAAAAATAAAAATGATTCACAAAATAAATATCAGGTGGACTAAATAAATTACAATAATGCTGAATAGATTATAGTTATACTAAATAGAGATTAAGATGGCACTGGAATATTAAATAGAGATTACAATGATACTGCAATACTAAATAGAGATCACGATGATACTGCAATACTAAATGGAGATTTCAATAGTACTACAATAAATAGATTAAAGTTTTATTATATAGATCACCGTAGCGCGCTACATACATTACAGTAGTGTTATATATCTAATGGTAAATGCGAATATATAACCCAGTGGTTTTGACATGAAATCTGAGGTTCTAAATACATGGAGATGACTTTTAAGATACAAGGAAATTTCTGAATATAGCCAATAGTATTACATAGATGACGATGATTGTAAATAAATGACTGTAGTTATGAATTGATAATAATCATTCGAAAGAAGTAACGACGGATCTTAATTGATGAGCTTCTTTCCAAAAGGCATTAAATCAACATTTTAAAAAATTTACTTTTCGATGGGATAGTTGGCAGCATATATATAGCAATGTATTCCCAGTAAGTAGAAGTTCCAAACGGAACTTAGTAGCATGAAAAATGAACTAAGGATTTCAAGTTTGTTTTCTTAAGGAATTTAGTCGCAAGTAAATTTTATGTCAAAAGGGCTTAAGTTTAACCAATTACAATACACCGTAAGATCACATGGTTCGTTTGGCGCCGCGTCCTCTGGAATGTTTGTTTAAAATATTATAGCGTTGTGAGTGATTAATAAAAATGAGTGATTCAAATGATGAAGCTGTGCTATTTACTCCGCATTCACGGAAACCTAAATGTGATTCAAATCTCTAGGAGAAAAAAGTGAAAAAGCAAAAACCTCTTCTTTTGATAAGCACGCGACAGTCGTCTGCAGTCATATTTCAGAGTTTAAAAATGATTTCTGGTAATTACCTTTAAAAATTATGCACATGATTGATTATATATTGTTTAAATGTAATTAAAAATTTGGATTACATTCAAAAGTAAGTTATTTTATTTGATCCCTTTTTTTTTGTGTCAAAAGGACGTTAGTCATACTTTTATTTTCAAAAGTTCTAAAGTGTTTTTTTAATTTGTTCTACGTAATAATACTGTCAGGATTTTTTAATTGTGTAATTTAGTGTTTATATCATACAGTGATTATTTATAAAAAAATACTTTTTCTGTAAAGTAAAAAATAAATCCTATATTAAAAATCCACATTTATTGAAAAATGGAAAAAACGACTTACAGCCTTTTGGAAATGAGTTCTTCAATTAATAATGGTAGTTATGTATACATATGATGTTTCTGAGTAAATGAAATATTTGTGCTAAATGGAAAAGAATATTTTTAAACAAATAGAAGTATTAATTAATAAATAACAAGAGCGCTCAAAAATAAATAGGATATATTAAAAGAAGTTTAATTATTGAAAAGATAATTTACAAAGCTATTCATTCTAAAGCTATGGTAAAACTATTTTAAAAAAATAAAAAAAATTAAATAGTGTATAGGAAACAATAGGAGATTTATAAGCGAACAAATTAATTTTTCACGCATTTAACTCAAACTAATGCTCTCTTTGGCCGCAATAAAAAAAGAAAAAGATTGAAAAGCTTTAAATTGACTTTGACCCAGCGAACGCAGTTTGTTGACCTTCCAACAAACTACCTATGCTCTTGCCGTCTGACCTAGGAATAAGATTTCTGGGTCAAGTTTTGACTTAAAAAATGTGTTAAACGTGGTGTTCTAAAGGTGGTAAAATTCGTAATGTGCCTTCTTTTTACAACACGGAAATTGAGGGTTGGTTTGTTCTTATCCAAAATATTGGAAATTTCGTCGTTTCAAGAATAAATATTAAATATAGCTGTGTTTACCGTTAATAGGGCGCTGAATATAACTCTTTGAATGTCCTAAATCAAAAAACTCAGGCAACGCCTTAACCTCGAACACTAATCTCGGGTCCATATTCAGCAGCTGTGAAAAATTCAAAATTGTAATTATCTGTGTTTTAGAAATGTTTTTGCAATGAAATTATTTTCGATAGATGTTTCGTCATTTAATCCACATGTCACTCTTGTTGTTCCATGAGCCGCGTGTGCACACACTGTTATCTCGGAAAATTAAGTCCTATTGTCCTAAAGAAGTTAAAAATACACCGTTAGTCCCATTTCAGATTCACATTCTGTCACGAAGATGTGAATCTTTTAACCAATCGTAATCAATCACCACAAATTGAGGTGACTTCTCTTGTTGTCTCCCACCATGGATTCTGGAGCAGTCCATTGCCCTGACTAGTGCTTCACCGCACATGGTAAATTATGCTGTTCTTCAGGAAGTGTGGTTCTCTTCAAGAAGAACAGTAATATCCACACTCGGGTACACTTCATTTCGGTCAATGAAATTTTATATGATATACCCAAGATGTGGGAGTTCAAACGATGACGACAGACTCCAGTACCCACCCGTCTGTACAAAGAATAACAGTGAACACTATCACTAAAGAAGAATTGCAGTTGTCCATCCGTTCATCTGAACAAAAGGTGGATACTGCCACCAAAGAAGAGTTGGAATTGTCTGCCCGTTTATGTGAGTAAAGGCGGATATAACAGCAGAGCATTGCGGTGTGTCAGTAAACAAACCTTAACCTTCTCCAAGTACAAGTTTGCCAGCTTACAGATCTAAGTATTTTCTTCCTGTGATCACATTAATGTAAAGGGAAAAAATTACCATTGAAATTTATTGGCATTATAATAACATAGTGGTAAATGTTCTTTAATGTAATAAGATCACAGCAATGATTCGAACATAATAATGATTACTACTATCAATGTTAGAATATCAATCACGTAGATATATTAATAATGGCATTAAGAATTTTGCATTAGTCCATTGATCTTGACACTTGAAATATTATAGAACGATAATGCATTATTAAAAGATTATGTATGGTTACCATGATGATATCATGCTGAAATTGCATAATGAATAATAAAACTTTCGGAGGAAACTGTAGGCTATACTGGCCAAATTATAAAAAAAGCATACAGTGCCCTATAAGTAAATTTGTTTCATCGTAGAGATACGATGAAACAAATGCGATGAGAGTTATTTTCCACTGATAGCAAGGTCTCGAGGGTTCGATAGTGTGGTTAGCTTCCGAAATACAAGTAGGTTAGAGGGGGATTGATGAGAGTGTAAGTAGGATAGGCTGGGGAGACGTTAGAGAGAAGACAGGAGGCGACCAACTCTCGTTTTTTGATGGTTGGTTGAGTTTCGTGGCCCAGCTCATTTTCGCGTTAGGGAGCAGTAGTAGAGAAAGAAATTAAGTTCGTTTCCTTAGTATACAGATGTCAATGTGTAATTGACAACTCTATGTAAATAAGGTACTCACAGTGTACAAATAAAGGAATCTTATTTAGCGTTGTGTTGCGTGTGTCTTTGTCGCGACTCCAGGATTTCAGGAGACAGAAAGAAATGACCTACGTCTTACGTAATCAATTTGCAGGGTGCAAAAGGATTTAAATCCATAGACATTTAGACCTTATATGGCTGACAGACCAAGTAAACGTGTTAGAAGTGATCCCATTGTCAAATTTTATTAAGAAATCCCATCACGTCCATGTATATTTTGAATATCCGTTAAATAGATCTTCATGATGATTAATCTTCACCATCCATATCTTCAAAAATATCTCATTTTTATCAGTAATGAACGCAACTACACACGGTAATCCCACGTCCAGTTTCAGAGTGGAAAGGCTGATGTACTTCCACTTCTCTATTGTGATAATTATTCACTTTAGCCCTACAAAAATATATGGATGTGAATCACAGACGCAGCATTTCATAAATTTTGGGGGCTGAAGAATATTTAAAAAAACATCGAGTTATTCAGCGTGAAAAAAATTTGGTATTTCGTTAACCAATAATAATTACACTTTATTCCTTGTTATTTTATACATAGGGCGACTTTAAATTCTATTCGGATGTGAAATGGAAAGAGAGCAGAAGCGATACCATTATTGGAGGGGTCCACCCACCTGGGACCCTCCCTTGTCTATGCTACTGATGTGAATCCAGAATACAGTTCTCTGCATACAATTGGTGCCTGCAATTCAAAGATCGTGAAACCATAGGTAATCATTTTCGATACCCGCGCTTCAGTTCAAGCTAGCGCTTTTAAAGTATAGGAAAAGAAGAAGAAACGCCATCTCCAGTCCAGAGTCGAACTAGATTCTCTCCGTTAGATCCTGAGTGCCTTAACCGCTAGGCCATCTAGGACAGGAAAGATGCTGCCTTTCTCTGTATATAAGAATGTAAGATATTGTTACCATCCTCGGGGTAATAATAACTTACTGTCTTTTTCTCTTCATCATGAAACCAGTTTGTGAACACCGGTGGTCCCTGCATGAAAGATGCTAGAATCTAAAACGACTAATCAAATTAGCTATATCAATTACAAAAAAAATATCAAATGCATAACGTGTATCTATTTTAGTTAAGGTAAATAATTATCAGTAGGATACATCCAACTTCATAAAATATCATTTTTCCGTATGCTAAATTATATTAAGTTTTGATTATTTGTCATAGAAGATTTTAGATAAATTAAATCTATTAAAAAGTTAGTGTTATAAATATCTTTTTTAATAATTCTCTTCATAATATCGACACACAAGACTTAATATATGTTGCAGCAATGACATTAAGTGTTATCGATGGACAATCAAAGTGAAATAATCTTAAAACTCTTTATTCTTTTGATGATTAATTCTTTCTCAGAATTGAAAACTATTAGGAGAAAAATCAATAATTTTCATCCATTCGCAATACCCATTAAACTTGACTTCATTTCCCGTCCAATCAATTAGCTCTCACTAATACTATCAATCTCATCCATAAATTATTAGTGCAATTTGATTTGGAAAGCCAGTCAACGTCGAATCTGGGTCGTGGTATTGAAATCTTCCCCAAAATAGTCAAATGTACAATAAGAACCGAGATTATTGCAATATCAGTTCAATATTTAGCTAAATATGCCTAGATTTGCGTACACCGATTATTTTATAATAACCATAATGAAAATTTAAACCGTTTTCTTGAACTGTTCGTCATTCTGTTCACTTTGCAACACTTTTTATAGTCTTTTCAGAGACTTTGTAAGTATGAAGTTTTAAAGCGAAAAACTTTATGCTGAACACATCATAAACTTTGCAAAAATTTTCTATAAAAAAACTAATAAATGTACCTAAAACCGGAGTCACATTGGCAAAGGTTGAACCCAGTTCGTTTGCATTGTACGGCATCGCAACCCATGGTTTTCTGAGAGCTATAAAATTTTGTTGCTTATAGAACGGAATCCGGTGACCAACCACGGTAGGAAAAATAAAAGCCATACGTTCTATTATTGAGTGCGAGAACCGGAAGGTGATATTGAGAAGATACACGAGTTAACAGCACTGGAGACGAATTTCTTACCTCGGTGCCACCGGAGTGCGAGCATGTGTATAACTGTAGATTAATAGTGTGTAGCCAGCTTTTTTTATATAAAATGAAAACTCATTCATACACAAGTATAAAGAAATCAATTTCAAGTCACTCAGCTGTGCTGGTACAATGTATATGCTCTTATTCACGAATGCGTGAAATCGGATTAATGCTTTCAATTATAAATTTCACGGCGCAAGGACAGCAAGGGCCATATGTCATCCAAAATGGAAGTCCCACTTAC
>QLNU02015003.1:117263651-117285137 GCA_006491805.2 Dysdera silvatica | reverse complement strand
CCAATTTAAACGTAACATTTGGTATTGTATTTGTTACAAGTATGTTTAGTGTTAGATTTTTTTCACAATTTTTAAAATATATAGATTAAATTCACATTTATAAGCAATACTATGTTATTATACATGCAGTTACAAAGTTGGCCATATTAGTAAATATAATATTCCATGATGTTTAGGAAAAACCATTATTCTCTATCACAGAGGTGAGAAGATATCTACTCATTCATTGTTACAAATATTTCTTTTTCTTTCTTAATCTTGGGAACCTTACAACTTATGTGGAAGAGCCATTAACACATCACACTATCTTCCAGAAACTTATAGACAGCTCTCATTCTCAAATGCATGGAAACTCCACATCATTAGGTAACCCACAGTATAGGTTTCCAATTAAGGGCTCCCCATTAATTCCCGTTGGATTTTCTATTCTGCGGAAGTGTTCCAAGAATTTTTTTTCTGAAATTTCGGATATAAAAAGAGGCAGAAACACAGCAACGACAAAACTTCTGCTGGAGGACTGCTGCTGATGCATCCGAAAGCTTGAGTGACCTTTTTCATTGCTAGTTTACCAGTGTTTAACCTTTTGTATATGCGTATACATTGTTCTGCAAAAAAAAAGAAGCACCATGAAGAAATTATCTGTTTTTATTGAAATTAAATATATATCCAGCACATACGCAGGTAAGGAAATGTAAAAAATTCACGGCACACACACACACACACGTGAAATATTCCAAATGTGTGGTTATCGAACCACCCCCCCCACGGCGTTAATTTTTGCTTCTATACGTCTGGGTAAGGAGTGATAACGGTTCTTAATGTCATCCTGCAACACATTCTGCCAGGCACTCCTCATTTGTTGATGCAGATCTGCGACAGTTTCCGGTGCCTGAATCTCGCGGCCTACCATGGCTAAAGGATATATCGGCACTTGAAAATTTAAACATATTTTCTGCGCAAACCTTCAAATATAGAAAATGGCGTAAATTTACAAATAAAGTAATGCAATATGCATGCATAAACAAAACCGTGTGATGTGAATTAACGGCCAAAACAATGTAATATGCATTAATAAGACTAAAACGCGTAAATCGCATTGTTGAAACAGAACGCTACATATATAAACAAAGAAAAAATATTACATGTACTATTATCAATATAGCTCAATATCCATTAATAAGCAAAGTGGTCTAATGCACATTAATAAACAAGGAAGTTCATTTTATATTAATAAACAAAGCAATTCATTTTGCAATAATAAACAAAGCAATTCATTTTGCAATAATAAACAAAGCAATTCATTTTATATCAATAAACAAAGCAATTAACTATACATTAATAAACAACGCAATTCATTTTATATCAATAAACAAAGAAATTAATTTTACAATAATAAACAAAGTAATTCATTTATATTAATAAACAAAATAATTCACTTTGCATTAATAAACAAAGCAATTCATTTTATATTAATAAATAAACCAATTCACTTTACCTTAATAAACAAAGCAATTCATTTTATATTAATAAACAAGGCAAATCGGTTTATGTTAATGAACAAGTCAATTTTATACATTAACAAATCTTTTATAAAAAAAATGGAGCCTTTCCCTCTCTCCCATCTATAAGACTTGAAATAGAAAGAATTCTTTTTTTCAATTATATTACTCCCCACTTTTCTCGCTTTTTTAATCACTTAAAATCGGTTGTAACGCACTTTAAGACAAAAAAAAAATCACAACATTATACATTTATAAAAAGATTTTTTAAATAATCAGACTCCAAAAATCTGTTAACTTTTAAAAACCGTGAAGCTCCGATTGAAATCCTTTTGTAATTAACGTTTATTTCTTTAATTTCATTAACAAATCCTTGGAGCATTTTTTCCGCTTCACGTAGTTAACAGAGATTGTCTTTTATTATTTACGCTTGATATTCTAAACCTCGCGGTTTAATTTTAAAATATGTTCTTCTCATCCGCGACATCTGTTTTAATTTCGAACCATGATATCATCATCGGTGATCCAAATTTTTCACCTGAAATAATGTTCCCTGCTTCTCTTTATAAAAACGTAATCATTTCCCCAAAAAACTCATCCCGTTAATGTTCAGAAATGTAAAGTGGATAACGAATTGTTCAGAAGTTGACTTTTGGATCACTTGCTCTTTTAATCAAATTAAAGTTAAACGTGTTTATATATTTCTTTTATTTTACAGCTCATGTGAGATTAATTGGCATCAGCTCTTACGAAGTTTCTATTTTTTTCCTTGTGTTTTTACCTTACAAGTACCAATAACTAACTGTCAGTATTACTGCCAGGCTTGTTAATTGGGTAATATTTTCATTGTTGACGCTGGTACAAGGTTGATAGCCATTCATTATTGAAAACATCGGCTCCCGTCCAATGACGGAGCGTGTTTGTATGCATGTGAAGGTTTTTGAAAAAGTTGGCCGAGAAAACGTCGCTGTATTTCCAGGAATGGTCCGATGACAGAATTTAAGCAACATTGGACGTGGTCGACTCTCGATAGGACAATCTTGAAGCTAGCTGCTCGCTGTAAACTATATGATATGGACCATCTAATACCATGCCCTAATAAACGACTGATAATTTTGCATTATTTGCCAGTTCTACTGTTGAACACCAAGAGGTCAAAAAGCCAAAATGCAAACATTGAGAAACAAAAGAATAGTTGACACATGATTGTATTAATTGCTGTTTGAAATGAGGAACGTGTGAAATTATGGGAGGAAATTGTGTTCCAGAAATAAATCATTGAGAAAGCAATAGGGATTTTGAAATACCACACTACTAGAATTTAAAATACTACACCACTTTTAATTTAAAGTAATGGACTGAATATCCTCGACCAACTAGAGAGATAATATGATTACGCCTTCTAATGAAAGCAGTGTAAGCAGTATGTCATTAAGATGTCCTTCCGCTAGGACAATCATTTTTATTTTAGTGCAATTACGCTTTGAGTACTATATGTACACTGATTTTCCAATTATTTATGACCACTAAATTATTTTATACAAGAACGGTGTTATGCAGGATATTATCGCCCTACATCTTCGTTTGCGTAATACATAAATGGAGTGTACTCAATAGTAACACTGAATATCCTTGAAGTCACAAATTTAAATAATATGACATAAGAGCTTTGAATGCAGAATGGTTGTAGACCCTTGTTAAGTGCATATCATTAAAACTGCTGGAATCTCGGGTTATAGAAGAACTCTATTATGGTATACAAAGAGAGAAAGAGAGAGAGATGTATAAGACAAAATAGCTTGATGGCGAAAGGTCTCCAATAGTCTTCTTCTTTCCGTATCCAGATCGAACTTTACATTTCAAAACTTTGCCGCTATTACAGCCTAGTTATTGGCCTGAAACAAGTCGTCCATGGTACATAGTTCTATTAACTGTAGACCGATCAGCAAGTATGATGGGCTCTGAATTTCTCCAATCGTCAACTTTACTTAACCTGTTAACCGGGGAATAAAATTTTGTGAAACTCGTTTCACACTGGGGACTTTTTTTTTGGGGAGGGGGAGACATTTTGGTAGTCTTCCGGGGATGACGAAAAATGTCGTCATACCCAGTTAACAGGTTGAGATACTTTTGGTTTAATATGCGTAGCATTCTGGGAATGACGAAAAATGTCTTCATTCGCATTTTGGTAGTCTTGCGGACATGACGAAGAGTGTCGTCATATCAGGTTAACAGGTTAAGGAGATACTTTTTGTTAAATATGCGTGGTCTTCCAGGCATGACGAAAAATGTCGTCATTCGCATTTTGGTAGTCTTCCGGGCATGACGAAAAATGTCGTCATACCCAGTTAACAGGTTAAGAGATGTGAGAGGTTAAGTGATTAAAAGGTTTAAGGTGCAGAAAGCATTGAGGCATTTTTCGCCCTTGACTTAAAGACCGTGTGAGTAAAATAGGTCTTCCAGTAAATAAAATATAGTTCCAAAGTATGGTAAAGTTGTCAATAGTTTTCTATTATTTCTCTATTGTTCTTTTCTTTATTCAGCTTTCTATTATTCTGTGCATTCTTCCCTTTTAATTTATATTTTCTTTATTATTCTGTGAATTTTTGTATGTTTAATATTTCGATATCTTTCCTCTTTTAATATTATTTTTTTATTACTAAGTTTCCAATATTTTCTTATTTTTAAATATATTCTAAAACCTTTCTTGCGTAATCATAGTTTTTGTCGCGCATTTGTAACGCAATATTAATCATAATTTAATTATTTAAATTTAATTTACTCTTGTCATAAAATGAATTTTAAACGATTATCTCTTTAAAGCACTAATATTAAATGTGGTTCCTCTGCTAGTAAATACGCAACATCTCAGAAAGTCTACTTAAGTGCTTTTAGAAATAAACAAGAAATCAATACAGATGGTAAGTATTCGGATAGAGGAAATTAAGTTTATGACCCAAGAATACTATTTAAGAACTTAAATCGGGGAGTAACTAATTAAGTTTGGAAGAGAAAACATATCCGAGGCGGAGTAATACTGACTGTTATGTGCAGAAAGGGTTTCCCCCTCATTAATTTGGGGAGTGGGGTATAAAATAATTGATTGGTCCGCTCGTAATTCTTAAATATTTGGAAGTGTTAATTGTTCCGGCTGGTTGGTTGGTTGGTTGACCTTTTATGGCGCAAGGACTGCCAGGGTCATTCTAGATTCCAAACAAATTGAAGCAATACCTACTATAAATGTTCAAAATCGCTCACTAAACGAATCAATTAATGATTCTGCCCATCTCCAGTACATACATTTTAAATTAAAAGAACGAAATGAGCCATAAGCAATGGTAAAATAAAGCTATTGAAGACAGTAAACACAAACGATGCCACAAAATCCCAATGAGATTGAAAAAACTATATCAAATAGAAATTTAAATTATTTCATGATCAAAAAGATCGTATAAAATGTATCGAATGTTAAAATAATTTAGGTTAAAGGCTAGTGTATGCTGTTGATTAAAATTTGTGCAACTAGATAAATATGTAAATTATTTAATCATCGCTTGCGTGTGGCGCACATCGGGGCTTCATCTCTTTTCAATAGCTGTTAATGGGAGAAGGATGTACGGCCTATGTGAAGTATAGCGAGAATGACTTCTTTCCTACGGTGACTCGTATAGCTAAATTGCCATATTTCAATATGTGGTTTGGTTATGTGAAATTTGTTAAAACTCGCTCGCCCCATTCCAACTGCCATTTTTATATAGCCAGGATGATATATATGTATGCTCAAATACTGGAACGGATTGGTTATATTGTCAAATCCTTCAGTTGCTGCATTTGCAGCAATATTCGCCTGTTCATTACCAAAAATTCCAATATGGCCTCGAACTGAAATTGTTTTGGCAATATGGAGTATAAATAGCCGTTGAATTGCATTCCCCAGCACTTTGTAACCACGCGAACGAAGAGAAAGTATGTATTCGGATAAAGACACGTTAAAAGTGATGGGTCAGCCACCCCATCTTTCATTACAGAAAATTTGTTTAAAATATCCTGAAGCGGAAAGGTGTTTTGTATTAAACAAACGAACTTTCATTAAGTATACGATTTGCTAGTTAGCATTACCAGAGCAATATATTACTTAAGAATGATTTTATTTTTGAATGGTACGCGAACACGTTAACACTTCACGATGTAAATGCAAGTATTTATAAGGAGATAAAACTCTGGTAAACCAAGCGTCATTGATTGTGTATACACTTCGTACATCATTATATTTAAATTCAGTTTTCCTTCTAGAAATTCAAAACTTCAATGAAAATATAATTATTATCTTTAAAATATGGAAATATTTCAAAAGATGGAAGATTAGCTTACAATACGATACAAATTTATTTAGACGGAATCGTGTTACATTATGGTATTTTTCACATAGTTCATAACCTGAATATATACATTTTGTAAATTGCGGAATAATGTCGGCTTAGACAGCATGGGATAATGACTATCGAGTCTGGAGGAGTACATGCTGCCAGAGGGCAGAAAGCTTGCTGTAATGATTATATGAAACAATGAAATAACACCAGTAGAATAGCATCTTAATATTATCACAATGAAAATACAATGTATGCAATTAAAGGTCGTTGCAATTCTAATGGGTATTTGAGGGCACGTTTTTTAAAAAGAGAAATGGAAGTAAGTGCATGTAATCTGTTAGGGAGGAAATTCCAAATTCAAGAACCCCTAGAAACAATATGTATCATTCCGAGATTTGTTCTCGAAAATTCATCAGTTATAGCACCAATGGACTCGTCATCAAATTTCGTTGATGGTGCCCAGTAGCGGATTTCATCACAGGCGCAGAAAGCGAGCGCCTGTGCGAGCCTCAAAATCTAAAAAAAATAAATAAAATTACAATATCGTTTTAAATTGTCACGTGTTACTAAATATATTTTACAATTGCTTACTACAAACAAATATTTTTAAAATAAAATGTGCCTTGCTCTATGTTCATAATTTGCGACAAATTATTTATAAATTTTTCTTCTATGGCTTTCTAGCTATGTGAGGTATCATGATGTCTTCGCACAAAATGTTTCTGTTTCGTTTAAATACAGACAAATGTTGGGAACTGAACGAAAGAGAGTCGCAGTTAATTTCCACTTGACCATGTATTCCGCCTTCCATCCTCATCAAGAAACAGGGAGAAAGTCTTCCAATTGTACACATTTCTTGCGTTTCCTAAAATTTTGTATGGCTACCGTTAAGCCTGAATCGAACGCTTAAGCTCTACATTTTCCCCGTCAAATTCACCATTAACAATCCCTGAATTAACCACATAGGTCAGTCCTGGTCCCTTGAAAAGAGCAAGACAAAACTTTTTCATGGGAATGCCAATCAATTTACCAAAGCAATAGGCATGTGGACAAGAACTTAACTCAGGATGTTTAGACACCACACTGCATTTACGAGTGAAAGTGACACTTCTCGAAACTCTACAAATGTACACATTCCAAATATCTTCAAGCATAGGCATACACAAAAAGTAAGTAAGGGAGGTTATATGCTCAATGGGGGTTACAGAGCTACAACTCATATATTCCTATGTTAAATATACAAAATTTCATTGCAATGGGGGGTTACAACCCCATCAACACCCCCCTGCGTACGCCAATGCCTTCAAAACTACGATGGGAGCTGAACTGATCAGCGTACGTTCGAATTATTGCATGTCACAAAAGATGGTCCAATTAAAAATAATAAGGCGAACCCCTAATATCACTTCTTTTAACATTCCATAAATTTCATATAGCAGTCTCGCAATTTTCTCTATCGAAAAGCCATGCTATTAGCATCCGCAAGAAGTAATATAAACAAAATTTTCATTCCGACAGTTTCCCCGCAAAGAGATTCAAGTGTTTATGTTCCCCCAGCTAACACTTAAATGGATACACAAAATCGTCTAACAATAAAGCAACAATTAATAATATAACAACCTAAAACAAGTATCTAAAAGGGTGAACTTTGCAAAACGTGTGCTTTTCGCAAGTTATGAATTAAACTAAGTGCGTAAAAAACAGATATTACTGTTTTTGTTAAGATGAATATTTGAGTATTTAATCGTTCAGTGTTTCAGTTTGTCATATATGTTATTCGGAAAATAATGCTATAATTCTGTATTAATTTTATTAAAGAAATTCTAAATTTTGTTTTAAACCAAAAAATGGAAAATCCGGCAAACAATAGCAAATAATATTTTTTTCGTGGAAGTGAATAATTTGGCAGATAATTAGGTGAATAAAATTTTCTCAACTTCAATCTTTCAGCCAAGCAAATGAAAGAACTTTAAACATTTATCTTATTTAAAAGTGGAATAATTTTGCAACATGTTATTACCCTTCTTTTCAGGAATGACACAATTGCCAAATAATGGTCAACACACAAAGCCACCGGGGCGAGTTTTTGTGAGTTTTTCGTGGGGGAATTTATTATATAATAATTTTCGACATTCACGTAGAAGCTCAAGCTAGAGCTTTTTCGTTTTGGAGAAAAAAATATGCTGTCCCCGCCCTAGAGTCAAACTAGGTCTCTCCGTTGACACGGAGTGCCTCGCCCCGGTGGCTTTGTGTGTTGACCATTATTTGGCAATTGTGTTATCCCTGTGAAGGGTAATAATATCTTACATCCTTATATACGGAGAAAGAGAGCATTTTTCCAGTCCTCGTTGGTCTAGCGCTTAAGGCATACCGGGCTCAACCGAGGGACCCTGGTTTTTCTCTAAGGCGGCTACGACGTCTCTTTTTCTCCTAACCAAAACACTTTCAGTTTGAGCTTTTACATGGGTGTCGACAATTATCAAGTATAGAATAATTTTACCAAAAATAATTTCAATTTGTGTTAACTAGGGGGGGCAGGGGGGCATGCGCACATAAAGGTTGGTCACAGAGTAATAAGTGTAAGAACTATTGATTTAGAAGAACTTTAGAATATAGGGGAGTTAATTCTTTTTTTTGGGGGGGGGTTTATAGCTCCACCTCAGTAGTCAACACCTGAGTATTACTTAAATATTTCATTGGGTCAGAAATCTTCAAGTGGGGATACCTCTCCCCCCTCCTGGTTACGCCAATGGTTTTAAGATAGGTACAGATAGGAAAGGCCGCAAAAAAAGAAAATATTCAGAAGGACAGGGCCTCAAAACTCAAAATTAGATTGCGTCTGGGATCTCTCAAGGTCTAAAACCGCTACCGATAGTGAGATAACTGGTAATTTAAATCTGACACTAGGAGAAAAAAAACCATGTAAGAATTAACGTACTGCAAACTCATAAATGGCAGTATTTACCGAACTATTATTATTACAGTTAGAGTTCTTCCTTTGAAACTAACTAACTAGTATCCAATTTTCTTAACTACATTGAAATTTCCTTATTTATGTTTCAACGGTATTACTTGCCATGCAGTTTTGTTATTAATAATAGAGTCTTTCAATCTACAATACAATATTGTGTTCTATATCATAGTGTTGTTATTAACATTGCGATTTTGTTATATGCATCGCAATTTTTTTTATATCGTAATACTGTTAGTTTTGTTTAAATGTTTGCGTTTATTTTACAATTTTGTTGTTTATTCTAACAAAGGCTTTCGTTGTGAAAGAATAGCCCATGATTCGGTTCATCAACCCAGGGGTTATTTCACCACAGTTAAGACAACAGTTGCACAATATTACACAGTTTATAATTTATAGGACAATTGTGCACGTTGTATATCATGTTATTACTAATCTTGTGGGTATATATTTTCCAGTTATGACTGTTGTCTTTGGGCCCGAGTCCGATATATCCAGGTCCGGATAAACCAGGTTGTGTGTAACTGTATCGTGATTTGGAGATCGCGTTAACCATCTGTTCTGTTCCCGCCCCACATAACTCATTGCGCCCTCATGGATCCTAAACTACACTCTATAACAAAAAAATCGACGCACCAAGAAAGAGTTGTCCGATTGTAATGAAATTTCGTATGCAAAGACATTTTGACCGAACATGCAAATGATTAAAATTTGGTGTCCAATGAATGAATAGCGGGAACTCCAGCGCATCGGAACTGCGCATTCAGCAGGTGTATATAAGGAGCGATTCTCAATATGTGGTCAAAATTTCTGTTGCATTTTGACTGCGGATATCTTACGTCGACTGTAACAATGCCTCGCCGAAAGATTCGTGCTCATTACGAGCATATGTCAGAGTTTGAAAGAGGTCGTGCTATCGGATTGAAAGAGGCTGGTTGGACGAATCGAAGAATCGCTGGACATGTGGGTCGAAGCGATGCGGCGATTGGACGGTGCTGGCAAGAGTGGGTCAACAACGGCAGATGTCAGCGTCGGGACGGCAGCGGTCGACCTAGGGCCACAACAGAACGGGAAGACAGAGCGATTGTCAGAGCAGCTGTCACAGCACCGGATTCGTCGTTATCAACTATCCAACGTGTGGCCCGCACACATGTGTCCAACATGACCCTCTGCAGACGACTGAGAGAGCGGAATTTACGCTCGCGCCGACCGTTACGCCGCTTACCTCTCACGCCTTTACACCGTCAAGTCCGATTACAGTGGTGCCGGGCTCGATCAACTTGGAACTGCGCTGACTGGGGACGTATAGTCTTTAGTGACGAGTCCCGTTTCCAACTGTGTCCTGACGACAACCGCAGACGTGTCTGGAGACGTCCAGGGCAGCGTGGGGATCCTGCCCTTACTATCGCACGCCACACATGCCCACAACAGGGCGTTATGGTCTGGGGTGCCATCTCCTTTGATAGCCGGACCCCTTTGGTGGTCATTTCTGGCACACTTACAGCACAGCGGTACGTAGACGACATTCTACGACCGGTTGTGTTACCGTTCCTTTTGCGACACCCTGGACTTACGTTTCAACAAGACAATGCCCGGCCGCACACGGCACGTGTTGCTATGAATTGTCTTCAAGCTTGCCCAACACTTCCTTGGCAAGCTAGATCTCCTGATCTCTCTCCCATAGAGCACATTTGGGACGCTATGGGAAGGCGATTGCAACCATCCCGGAATGTTGACGATTTAGCCCGACAGTTGGAGACAATTTGGCAAGAAATTCCGCAGGACACCATCCGGGATCTTTATCAGTCTATGCCACGCCGGGTGACAGCTTGCATCCAGGCCAGAGGTGGACCAACGCCTTATTGACTTCCTCCCTTTGTAACGGTCAAACTCTGCAATAAATCATTCAATTGTTCTGAAATGTTAATGATTTCTTTTTCTATGTATGTTCTTCACATCCACCAATTTTTATCGCAATCGGACAACTCCTCCTTGGTGCGTCGATTTTTTTTTGTTATAGAGTATGTATAAACAAATATACTGGATTCAGCTTTGCCTTATTTATTGACAATTTTATTACGACGAAACGATTTTGAAATTATCCATCTTGTAAAGGATTCCAAACACATCACCTGATTTTCGTTTCTTCTGGAGATTTCCAATAGTTTCATCGAAACAAGGTACACCTAACGAAATTCTCTCCCCGCAAAAAATGACAAATATTTTCCAAAATTTTTGATCGAGAAAATTTTGAAATTGTTTCCTAGAAATAAGACTGTTAAAAAAATGCTATCATGGAAACGTGCATTCTTGAGTGACTCAGGAGATCAATGTATGACAAGAAAGAATTCAGGCACTCCGAATCAAATATGCTCCATTTTTCGATGTTCCATCTCGTTGCTCGTCCAAGAAATGACGAGGAAATAAATGCATATCTCTCTTTATTCTGCCAGTCTATCCAACTAGATATTGACTCCAACAGAATTGCTCTTGTCCAAAATTCTCCGAGTTATCTTTCCATGTGCTCCTTCATGAATGCAAAAAACCTCCGTTTAATTCATTCAAATTTTCATTGTCGAAAACCGGATGGCAAATAATTTCCTAGGTATTCGATTTAAATTGCTTGCATTTGAGGCCGACAATAACTTTTAATTGATTTAAGGTAAGAGCTTTTCAAACCCCAAGATCCCATTAAACGCCTTCTGACCTTAGATGTATAATAAATTAATATTTTTGTCTACTAAATTATTTATTAACATAATAAAATAAAATTATAAAACTTAAGTTAATTGAATTTCAAATATAGAACGATAGTATGCAATATATATATATATTAATAATAATATAAAAATTAAAATAAACTGTTAAAACGTTGACGTACCTTTAAGAATACCCATCTGTATCCAAAGCATAAATAACTCATTATGCAAATGAATCCAGCCAGAAACCAAAACCAAATTTATAACAAAGGTGACGTCATCAAGGGACACTTTCTTCACGTTACGTTTCAGTTGGTGCACTGTCATAGCTTAATGGGCACAGTCTCTCAACGCGGTCTCTCAACGCGGTCTCTCAAAGCAGTCTCTCAACGTACAGAGAAAAAAAAACTAAAATACTTTATAGAATTTAAAAACAAAGTTTATTAAAAAACGTACAACGTAAACCTGCTGATATCTAACGCACTGTAAAAAGACTGAAACTAAAAATCCTGATAAATGGATTTTTTTAGGATTAAACACAGAGCAACATGGACCAACTCATACCTTCTTCACTATCGTTTTTTGTTGGCAGCAAGAAATTACCCCGTATTCCGTTATCACATGATCATGTCTTCGTACTTATTAAATATGCGCAAAAAGAATGCTTCGGGTGAAGAAGTTTTTTTCATTATTTGTTTCAATAAAACAATGATCTTCCAGAATTTATGAGCATTAGTGAAAATGTTGTTCATTCGTATGATTGAATGATTATTATATTTCGTTGTATTCCGATACTGGTATTTGAAATAAAATGGGAAATTTTTATAACTTCAGAATCCTTTTTTTTACCTATAGGTAATATATATTATAATATCCAAGTATAAATCCTTATGCAAGACAATATACAAATCCAGAAAATTAGCATTCCTCTCAGAATTTGTCTTTTCCGGCTTCGATTCTTGAGAATAAATATACTTCATAATACCTGCTCCAAATTTTCTTTATCGTTTATTAGTCACGTCATAACATCGGCGCTGGTATCACTACGCCAATAAACGTTGATTTATATTGTTGTTTGATTTAATCTGCGTAGTGTTCGATTTATATAAATAAATCCTTATTGTTTGTTTAAAATTCACATAATTTAATTTTTATAATTGTAACTTAGTAGATAATTTGATAAATTTAATTTTATATATATATATATCAACATTTTGAATTATTTGCGGAAGAAAAATTGCAATTACAAATGTGATAATTGTAATTCCAAATGTAATAATTATAGTTGATTTTGAACGCATAAATTTAATGTTTCGCCCTTCCAATATCCTTCTTTCGATTTGGTTTTTGGTGTTGATATTTCTAATTTCAAATACAACATGGAATTGTGTTAAATTCAATCTGATGTAACCCAAAATGCATGGTTTAATTTCAGGAATAAATTTTCTTTTACTCAGCTGGAAATATCTCTCTCTCGGATATAATCCTGAACACTTTAGAATAATTCATTCGTACATTGATTTATTTACTAATATTCGATAACGCGGTTGTAAAGGAACCAATGATTATTGTAATAATTATTACATTATTTATTAATACAATTATTACATTAACGTAAGAAGGAAGTTCGAAAGTGGAGGGGGTGGTTTACTTTCTTTGGAGAACTCCTACTCCATATAGTCATATGCATATGTACAAAATTTCCTCGTCATAGGTTTTATGACTTTCCCATCAACGGTAAACAGAAAAAAGCGCTACGGAAAAGGTTGGATGCATGTAAAATTATAGTGCGAGCGTTAGGCCATATAATGCAAGTTTTAGGCCTAACAAACAATAAAGCAAGCGCTTATCCTTATACGAAGCAGTATAATGCGGATGATAGACCTAGCAGAATAATGCGAACGTTAGACCCAAAAAGATATACGTCGTTTTGCTTATGCCCCGATTCATTCCTATATATTTTAATAGTAAAATATTTCTTTTATATGGCTCAATTCCATGGTCCGTTATACATAGGCTTTTTCAGAACGTTGTTAATAGTGGGGTGCCAATTGGAAGACGAGAGGGCCAGAAACGATGTCTGCCCCCTCCCCACGGGAATCTATTCCAATATTTTTACACTTATAATAAGTTACTATGAGTTGAAAACGAGAAAGAATGCCACCAACCAACACTATATTTTTTTAAAATGTTACATGCATACGTATGCTCACTTGCATATTAGTTCTTATTAGGCTTAACGCTCTCACTATTTTGCATTATGAGGCCTAACGCTCGCACTATATTCACGGTCGCACTTTAATTTCACATGCATCCAACCTTTCATCGGCCCTTTATTCCGCGGCTCTTTTTTCTGTCGGCGCTTTTTTCCAGGCCCTTTTTTCTGTGACGCTTTTTTCAGTGATTCCCCATCAACACTCTCCTGACAGGTGCATAACAATTAAAACGCTATGGGGGCGCAAGTTGCTTTGTAGGAGGTCATGTGATTTGGCGCTAAACAGAATAATATGTTTTAATAACTAATGGGGGATTAGGCCTCCAAAGCTCCTCTTCTTTCTACACCACTACATTCTGCGTACGGCAGTGAATCATTACGTTGTCGATGGTCTGTTGTTCTTGGCAACTAATGAACTGGCCGTTGTTCATTAATTGATACTGGATGCCTCTTTGATCAATTGATACTAGATGCAAGTCAATTAAGAACAGATATTGGAAATGGCTCCGATACGCCTGTTTGTAATCAAAGATGACGTCGGGGTAATGTATCAGTCAACATTTGCTTTAATTACCATGTGCTCTAACAATCAAAAGTTGGGTAACAAATAAGAAGATCGAAATCATAATTCACATATTCCAAAAAATCCAGAATCGAGCAAATGGTAATAAACAAATATCTTTTGTTTAGAATCCGAAAAATTATTCGATTTTCGTCTAAACTCACACAGTGTTATAGGAAAATAAAGACAAAGAAGAGTTTATTGTGAAGTAATAGAAGTTTTGCGGCGGACACACACAACCGACGTCATTGGTGTTCACTAGCGCCATCTATCTAAAAACAAAAGCTAATCGTTCATTATTCGGTCAGGATCGAAGAATGTAACATCGTCTCTGGAAAACGCCGAACTAACGTTGAAATAAGGGCCCTTTGCATAGTATTAGTACAATTCATTTTCTGTTGAGATGTACAATACAACAATGTATTATACAATAATGTTTGCCACCCACGTATATTTAGCTCAAGCTAGAGCTTTTTTTTGTTTTTTGGAGAAAAAAAGGCGCCGTCCTCATGCTGGACACGAACCAGGGTCCCCGCTTTGAGCCCGCGGTGTCTTGACCTGCTAGACGAATGAGGACAAGAACAAACGCATTTTTCTCCAAAATCAATAAGCTCTAGTTTGAGCTAAATATACGTGGGTGGCAAAAATTATTGTATAATAAATTCCCCCACGAAAAACTCACAAAAATCTCGCCCCGGAGGCTTTTCTGTGTTGACCATATTTGGCAATTGTGTTATCCCTGTGAAGGGTAATAATATCTTACAACAACAATATATCTTTATTTTCTCTTTTTGTACATTGTATATCAAAATTTCCAAAAAAAAATAAAATTTTCTTTAAATTTAAGAAGTGAAATATTTTTAACAAATGTACAAAAGTAGAGGATACAGGTTAAAAAACACGTACCGTATGTGATTTCCTTAATCTCGATTCTCAAGAAGACAACAAACAACAAGAAGCTAAAAAAGCGTTTTATAAGTTTATAAAAAAAACGGCTGTTAAAATATGTAAGTCTGGACTCGAACCACCGAAAATGCAGCAATCAACATGTATAGTTTGGTAAAGTAATATATACCGATTTAAACGAAACAATAACCCAAAATTGTGTTATTTCACAAAACAGCCTATGCAGACACTGTACCAGCAAATAAAATTTCCAGATAATATTGTCCCGCACTTTTCACAAGGTTTTAACTCGTCTTTACAGCCACCTGGTGTCGAGATCATCTCAACTGATTCAAAGTGAATGAATCAACGTATTTTCACACTAATAAATTCCAATTTAGTAAGATCTTTACTCGTGAATCCAGCATATGATTGCCACCTTGAAATGGTTTCTGGGAGCTTTCTTATCACTATTTATCCTAAAAACACTACAAAACATAAACTGCTAATTCAATACGATTGAATAAGATCCTTATTAATTTTTTTTATAAAAATTTTCACGCTTTCGTTGGTTGTATGTCTTTTAGTAGGTTCTTTCTCTTGTCCCTGAACTCAAACTTATATTTCTACTTCAGCTTCTTAAGCAAAGATAGAAATTTTTACAAAGCAATTTCGTTAATATTTAAAATTTTATTTCCACATCTTTATTATGCTTGATTTACAAATGGGGTTTCTCCCTATATAATTGCGAAAACGAAATTGCCATTTTAATAATTTTGTTTTATTTTGATTACTTTTATGTAATTTTTTATTATTTAATTTTGAGTTGCATAATTGTATTCAAAAATTAGCTTTCAGTTTTATTATTTTCAATCTTTTACCAAACATAACATTATATTGCGTGTTGTATTGCATTTATTTACATGTCATGAAAAATATAATTATTTTTAGAAAAGATTTAAAATTTTGGCACTTATTCAGTTGAGGTGGTACCGATGTCAACAAAGAACAATGTTGCCAATTCCGCTATGTTTGGTTATTTTATGGCCAGAGTCAGCTGCTTTCAGATACGGGTGCGTTTGATGGAAAACGCCGATTATAAATCGATTATAAAGCGTAAGTCACGTGAGCCTAGGCTTGAGCGTCCGTATTGTTTCGCTATGATATAGTTCGGCTTCTGTATTCCGTATTTTAGTTCATGTTAACTTTGTTGTAGGTAAGCAACCCATTAGAAATTAATTGGCTAAATTGTATTCAGTTCAATTAATTGTAATCATAAGTAAATTGTAACTTGTTTCAAATATTACGTTCCCCGTCTCGGCCCGGGTTTTTGTATTACCATACACACACCCATGTATATGTAAATATGTGATATATTTATATATCATATAATAAATAAAATACATAATAATATGCATACATGATAATCAGTGCATAATGATAAATAATGTACTTAATTACATATAATAAATAATATACATAATTACATATAATAATATAAATAATTACATATAATAAATAATTACAATATAATATAAATACATATAAATAAAATAAAATAAACACACAATTTAATTTTTTTCTATAATCGATATGAATAATAACGTAAATCGTTTTACCACAATCGACATGAATAATACCGTACACGGTTTTACCATAATCGATATGATTATTAACGTAAATAGACATAATAGCTCATCTGACCAAAAAAACGAGCCAAACTGGCTAGAAGAAGTTGGTAACACTATCCTACCCATAACCGGTACCATCTCAACCGAATCAGTACCAAGGTTTTTTCTGTTGTTTGATTCTTCCTATTTATTCACTTCAAACTATACATGCAGAGGGTAATAAACAGTGTACATAAAATCGACCATATGTAATAATAATAATAATAATAGTGTAAGTGGTGCGAAACTGCTACATATGAAGTCACGTGATGTATTTTATGCTTACGCTCAGACTATTTTATGCTTACTATTTACGCCCAGCTTGCATACGGTTACTTAGGTATAAAGCTTTGAGTTCTTCCGTTAGAAAGCGCTTACTTCTTGTTTGACGTTAGATGGCATGCCAAGCCAAACATATCTTGCCTTAAGGGGCGTCTACAAACCAGGTTTACTATATCCCCCCACGGAATGGAAAGAGATTCGTGTTGGGGTTTTGGACAGAATGGCTGGGTGTTGTAAGAATTTCTTTATGCTTGGATGGCTAAATTTTGAAATGAGTCTCTTTCGAGAAAAAAAAAATGGCCAAAATTGGCTATGATAGCCAATGAGAAAAGGGAGGGCACAGGAAGTCCAATGGTAGAGAAGCCGGCAGGGCTGTGATGTCCAGCCCGAGAACCAAGTGAGAGAGGCTAACGCATGTATGAAAGGGCTGTGGCCAATGGCGTTGGAGGTGGGTTTCCAATTCGATGGTATTGAAAATTGATTGATGGGAGCGAAAAATTTGAAGGGCGCTGCCAAGTCAGAACATTTTGGTGATCAAATCTGTGAAGAAAAGAACTTGTTGGTCGAGTTCATGTGCTACAACACATGATTGGGGGGGGTAAGGATGTTTAAATGATACTGGAAAAGGGTCCAATCGGTCCGTTTGGTGGTTGGGGGAGGGGTTTGTTGAAATTTCAAGTGAGAGGAATATTGGCAGGTGGTCTGAAATAAGTTGGTCGCCAACGAAGACGTTGGGGTTGACTAATTGAGAGTTTGCAATGGCGAAGTCTAGAACGTCGCAACTGTTGAATGTCGACCTCGTGAAGCTGGGCGGGGGCGCCGAGGTAGAAGAAGGGGTTTTGGTTAAGAAGGGAGTGAACCCTATGTCCGCGGCCATTGGTAGTAGACGAATTCCAGTGTAAATATTTGGCCTTAAAATCGCCCGCATAGTTGTTGTGGGATCGTTCAGTAAGTTGATGATGTCCGTGAGTTGGTGGGGTTTCCTGGAGAGGCAGTAAATAGAAAAGAGATTGAAAGGTCTATTGGATGAGTCCAAAATTTGAAGACCAACCGCTTCGAATGAGTAAAGAGGTGGAGTCGGGACGGGGAGGAGTTAAGGGGATTTTTAAAATAGATGGCTACGCCCCCGTGGGTGCAACGAGGGATCGTGATATAGTGTCGGTCTTCCAGGGTACACCTGTAGTTAGGGATGTTGTAGGTGTGACGGGGGGGGTTTGGAAAGCTGCTTGTAGCAGAATGATGTCTGGCTTTTCCAAAGCAAAGAAATCACGTAGCTCGTGAATTTTGTTAGGCAGACCGTTAATGTTAAGGAACACAACCGAGATATTTGGATGTGGGGGGCCTGTGTTTATTAATGGCTTGGGAATTTTGCTCCATGTGGTGGATGTAAATAGAGTTTTCATGGGGAATGGGCATCCATGAAGGCGTTAAAAGCTTCATTTAGGATATCCCAAATTAGAAAGAAGACTTTTTGTAAGTCAAACCTAGGTTTGTTGTTGTTGTTGGGGGGTAGGGCTAGTTGGTAGGGTCTGTGAAGTACGTTACGTGGAGGGGGGCAGTGGTGTAGGCGTATATGTAGCCTCTACTGAGTTGGCTAGGAGAATGGGGGTAAGGTAATTTGTTTGAGGTGGCTAGGGGGTTGATTTGGTGGGGAAGGTTTTGTGGCGTTGATAATGTATTGGCATCCCCGAAAGTTGGCGGGGTGTGGGCCCCGCAGTTGGCACATGTTGCGGGGTGGAGTTGGTTTTAATACATCTGTGTACAAGGGGACACTGTAAGTCACAAGCTCAAAGTAATGGCGAATTTAAAATCCTACCGGACCACTAAACTGATGTAGGCAGGCCTCTCTTTCCCAAAGCAGTGCTTATGAGAGTCGTGGCCTTATTCAAGGACCTTAATCGTTTGTTAAAACGAAAAAGAATAATAATTACGAAGTGAAATCGTTTGATAACGATTTGCGTAGTGATGGAAGTAAAGGCAGAGAATAACCTTTAGAGTCTCCGTCTTACAACAACTCAGTAAGTAGCCGGGTCGGGATTCAAATAGCGTCCGTAAGCAACGCCGTCCAATTAAGGGATGTCGGTGACATGCAACTGCATTAAGTTGGGCAGTAACAGCTATTTACGTTCATGTTTTTCGTAATGTAGCTAGCAAAGTTTAGCTTTAACTCTTTTAAATTCGTTATGTTTTCGTTAGCAATAAAGTTTGCCCCTAAACAGCAGTTCTTCTTCTTTTCCTGCCACCACTTTTCATCAATGTAAAATGGGGTCAGATCTTTTACGCAACACAACCAAATTGTAGTGACACAAAGACAATAAATCCTTCGTATTGAATGTCCAATACAATAATAATAAAATAAATTTTATTTAACCGGAGATATATATTTAATGTTGTATATTGTGAGCATGGAAACCTTACTTAGAAATCGATCTTAAACAGTGGGCTCAAACGCCGTGGGCATAACCACTAGGCTATAAGTCTGCTAATGATTCTTAAGTGAGTTTAATACGGATATGAAGGAAGTACTCAAGATTAAATGTCTGACACTTCGCTTTTTCATGGTCTAGAACCAAAATTTTGTTTCATAGTAGCCAATGGAAAGGAACTTTGACTCAGACTCACTAGAATGGACAAGAGGGGGGGAGTTGGTGGGAGTTTTAACACCTATTGAAAATTTGTACGCATGCATGTGAGTATATGGAGTTGTAGCTCTATAATCCCCTCCCTTTATAAACCTGTAACCCAATCCTTACGAACTTTCCGCCTAGGCCTAAGTACAAGCTGCACTCAAATCATTGACAGCTTTGCTATTGAACGCAACCATGGAAGTCTCATTTCTCATATATGTATATTGTTGTGATTGAGTTTCTTAAGTGATTTTAAGGACGGTGTAAAAACTGTATTTTCTTTGAATATGATGAGTCAAATATTGGATTCTGATATCAGATTTGAAAAAGTGGGAAGTCAAATTTAATCATAACGATTATTTCCCCCGATACCCTTTAAAATTACATAGAGAGCCCTTTAGTTTACAGTACTATTTTTAATGTTATATAAATATCCCTGTACCCAATTTATACATTTATTTTTTTTTATTATAAATGAATACTAATGAACATAGATAAACAAAATTATTTATTCAAACACGTTAGTCTCAAGAATATCGTTTAAAAATTTTCCTATAAAAAACTTTATCCACGAAGCACTGTCAAAAACGAAGATTTTCATTTGAAAAGAATTGTACAAATAAAGGAACACTGGTAAAACAATTGACTTTAAATCAAGCTTAATTACCAAGAAAAATAGATTTGAGGATCTAGGGAGAAATATTCGTGAATACATTGTTTTGAATATTTGAGCATTTGAACAGAAAACCTTATTTTACAATGGGCTTCTCGAAACTTGAACATTAATCTGTCAAACTCGCGTTTTTTGGAGAAATTGTCCATTCTTTCTAACGCTTGTATCTTCATGTCATGAATATAAAAGGTATCTTCTTCTTCTTCTTCTTGTTCACTAAACTATAAAATGATTTTAAATTTTTTCTGCATGAAAAATCAAATGCCGTGTTTCCTGTGTATTTTACGTGTTTATCCAACTAACCAGTAGCCGGCTGTGAGAACCGAATCTCTGTTTTACATAAGATTTCGAAATCAAGTTCTTCCTTTAATGAAAATCTGGCCAGAGGAATCTCTTCTGTTGCCGTTTCTTGAACCCTAAAACTAATAGTAGGCTTACGCTTTCCATAATTAACTTTTTTTATAATTTTTCCATTTTAGTTCTATTCTAGCTTTCTTGTAGAGAACTTATTTTTTTTACTTAGCTCTTTTGGCTCCACCTGCAGAAGCTTTGTCCAACTGTTCTTTTTAATTCGCCATTTACTGGATTTATCCTCGCTGTTTTCCTCCAGGATTTCCAATTTTTTCCTCATTTCGGCGCGACTACATTCTTCCTCGTTTTTTCCCCGTTTTCAAAAAATTTCCCCACTTTTCCCTACATCATTAAAAAAGCAGGCTCGTCATCTCCCACAGTTTAAATAAAATCCGAGATGTACACGTCAATTTTTCCGATAACGGGTGAATTTGAAGCTTTTTTCAATATAGTATATGACCCTCACTCTTTCTCCGCAATAATTCAAAATGTCTTAAAATGATTAATTTTCTCACTAAAAAGGCTACATTATTCCATCGATTAAGGCAAGGGATTTTCGATTTTATTACAAAAGCATTCATTTTGTATTTAATAAGTTCCGGCGTATATTTTAATGTCCCTACGTCCATAATAGCATTTCGCGAAACGACATTTTTACTTCCATAATATTTCAACTTGTAGC
>QLNU02015003.1:117251940-117263551 GCA_006491805.2 Dysdera silvatica | reverse complement strand
CATATCATCATCATTCATATATTTTTTTTTTATGGCACAAGGACAGCAAGGGTCATTCTGCGACGGATATACAAATAAAACACCAACCAAAAACAATAAAAAGTGTGTACTACGATAAAGCTATGAAAAACATGGAAAATAATATAATGAAATTAAGAGTAAAAATAAATCAAGCATATGGATTATGGGAAACGTCTCTGGTAATGGAATTTATGTTCCATTACCAAAGATGTTTACCTGTAACCTGTAAGCGCAGTTTATAACGCGGGTGTCATTAATTAATTTTGTCATTACATGTTACGTTACCGATTGACGTTCTGGCGAAAATAGCCCAGGCCTATTGAAACAGCTGTAAATGATTTAACTTTATTAAACTGTGTTAATTTGTTGCCTTTTCAATTAATTTAAAGATAGACAATTTTTCTATTCCATTTAAGATTACTTTCTAAATCCATCAGCTTGCGATAAATTATATTTCCAACGCTTTTACCATTTAGCGAATTTTTTGTTTGCACTTAAGCAATAAAGCGACACTCGAAACACACCGAATCATAACAGCTACTCCTAACCTTATCAGCTACACTTATCCTTCGAAGAAACTGAGGCAAGGCTGTAAGAAACTTTCTGGGAAAAAAAGTGGTGAGATACGATTGGAGGGTAATAAAACATGCATTAAGACCTTATTTATAAAACTACGAAAGATAAATGTATAAAATGTACTAAATAATTTTTAGGGAGGAAAAAAATAAGAAGAATGCTTTAACTTAAAACTTTCAAAAGTCAATTTAAATCTAGATGTTTAATAGACAGCTTAAAAGGGTTTTGACTTGTGGAAGCTTTTCAAAATATAACACAAAACCTCTTCAAAAGGTGAAAATTTGTCAACGGCAATATTAGCTTGAAACTCTCTTCAAAATGTAACTAGTCCATTCAATTGAAAACAATACAAGAATCAGAAAGAGGAACAGAGAGAGAATGGAGACACTATCTTTTTTTTCGACCAAAAAGTATCAAAATTAATAATCTCTTTAATGCATATTGCAAGATATGGAAATACATAAAGTAAAATTTAATTAGAAATCATGTTTTATTTTCAGAAGGTATTCTTGGATAGTTTGGTTTTAAGATAACAGAAGCAAATGCATCACGATCTTAAATTGCGATTCTTTTAATATATAAGCGTTATAAATACCACATAAGCAGGCAAAATGCTATTTTATTAAGTATTAAATTGAGCAGAAAAAAAAACAAATTCAACTGAAGAAATCACGTGACACGATTTCTCTCGTTGGGTGTGCATCCATTCATTATCACTCTCTCTCTCTCACACACATACACAGATATACAGAGCATAAAGGAAATATAACGTAAGTAGAAAGTTTTCTTTTGTTTGTTTGGTTTACGTCTCAAACGGTAGATCATTTGGGATGGGATTTCAAAACTTAGCATGTCCTAAAATTATCCACGAATTTTACACAATTATGACTATTTACACAATTATAATATCTTCCATATGAATTTTCTATATGAATCTTCCCATATGAATTTTACACAATTATGATATCTTCCGGAAAAGTACGGGTTGTCATGACCATTTATTGTTTATGACACGGCATTTTTATGTGATAATGAAATTATTAAGTGGTAAACAAATATTAAAAACTGAAACATTTAGATTAAATATGTGGTTTGGTCGTGATGATCTAGTGGTCTGGTATTTGCTCGGATAGGACAATTAAACTTGGGTTTTACGCGTTGTGTTGTTTTTTGTTTTGTAAAACATCAAATATCTATATCAAGAAAGAAGTATCTATGATTGCATAGAACCAATACGCCGAACTATTGACACTTAAAATAATTGCACAGGACATTGTAAAACATAAAAACTATATTTATTTACAATTTAACAGATATTATGATAAATATAATATAAATCATGAAGTACATGATTATAAATAAACCCAATACCTTGGTTTCGGGATAGCATGAGCATATAAATTCGTATAATTTGGTATACATATTAATGGAGTCCTGTTCTTCAAAAATTGCCAATTGATCTATCGAATCCATATCAGTCAAACCTTATCGAAATAATTTATCATATGAGAATGATCATCTATTAGTTTATCCTCATTGATCAAACTCAAAAGATTCAAATAATTCAATAGAACAAATAAAATTCACAGATACTTTCACTAAACACGTTGATAAGTATACAACTTTCTTAATTACGCTTAACCTAAGTCGATTTCTAATACAAAATTCACTAATCCGTATCATCGTTTTCTGTTTACACTTATATATGGTTCATATAACATGCAGTAATTTTAATCTATCATAGTGCTATTTAATACAAAATATAATAATAATAATATTTATATTTATTTTATATAAATCGAACACTACGCAGATTAAATCAAACAACAATGTCAATCAATCAACGTTTATTGGCGTAGTGATACCAACGCCGATGGTATGGCGTGATTAGATGGTGAAACGTTCGAAAGAAAATAAATATTTCTGCCTTCGGTGGGACCTGAACCCACGACCTTCCACATCCACTTCAGGTCCCACCGAAGGCAGAAATGTATTATTTTCTTTCGAACGTTTCACCATCTAATCACGCCATAACATCGGCGCTGGTATCACTACGCCAATAAACGTTGATTGATTGACATTGTTGTTTGAACAATATTTATTTAAAATTCCTGACATTACGCCGAGATATTATTGTTCTTAAAAACTATTTCATTATCGTTAGCGATTTGCTTAATCTATATTAATAAAATGAAGAGGCTGCTAATGGAAAAATCGTGCACACCCAATAGTCCTCCATGATTGTCATCCACGTCTGTGGTGATGGAACCTCTTTGAAAAGAAAGATCTTCTGTCGTCGATTTTCTACTTCATTATATTACTGTCTCTCGCACTAGGGTCATTCCGGGGGCTTTCATCCGCTCGTCCTCTGAGCTTTTGGGAGATCCTCTTAACCCCCTTCCAAAATTCTAATAATCTGTCCTCTCTCTCCTCTTGCTCCATCTTTTTATTCAAGTGGGAGTGTTATTTCTTTTAGCCCCCTCTCTAACCTCGAAATCTCATTGGTTTGATTTTATATAGAAAACAATAATTCTGGGCTGGTTCGAGTGACGTCATTTGAGAGACGTTTTGCTATTGGCTTGGGAGAAAGGTATTATTTTGAAACATATTGCTTTTGCTCCCTGATAAAGTGTCATGTTGATCTGAAATTACGAGTTTGTTGTTGTTCAACTTGGTTCGCAACTTAGAATGGTAAAAAATTGAATCTTTAGAAATAACTTTTTACTTCACAGCTGTAAAATTTCATTCCTGACTTTCTTTATAATTTTCCTATTTTTAAGAGCAGAGCACCTTAGCTTCTGCTTTTCTTTAGTCCTGAGTTTTTATGTTAAAGTTTTGAGTATTCTACTATGATTTTATGGATTTGAGTTGCCTTCTTCTTCGTGAAGTCCATATCTTTCTTCACATAAGAATTTTAGATTCTGTTTACAAGGTCAAATCCCCCTTAGAAACGTGGGAAAATCGCCTTTACCCTCCTTTGCAATTAGTAAACAAGAATAATGTTGCATTGATTAAAAATCACTGTGACAGGGTAACGCAGTCATCTAGTTTGCCGTTTATCGGAATTCGACCCCCAACAGTTCTTAAAACAAACACTTTTCGACTAACTGCTTACTGTAGTCCAGGGATAGGTTCTTCAGGCCCGAAATATTGAGATCTCCACTCACCTACGACATCGTGGCAGTAATGCATTCGACTGTAGCGTCAGTAACCAGTGTCCAACCCCGATGATATCGTAGGACGCGTGGTGCTTTTCTGCCTATTGTATTTCGGAGTTTGATTCCCTTAGCAGTAGAGGTGTGAATTGCCGGGAAAACTCTAGGTTTTAACACAGCATAATCTTTGATGCTCTTTTGTGCTAAACAGTCAATCAAGGGCTCCTAAGCTAAGTGAACTCAAAGATCAATGTTGAATCAACCATTCAACCATTAACAAGCGGACCTCACGCGGTCGATAATAATGCCATAACCTCCAAAAGTTTCACTTCATTACTAGTTCATTACTTTTCAACCTTACAGTTAATTTAAAATAATCATATCAAACGATCCATAAGGTTCGAAAGTAATGAAGAAATGATAAAGCAGCAACATTTTGAAAGTAGTGACGATACGAGTAAGACATTACTATTTGAACATGTTCGATTTCCTATAGACAAGTAAATAAAGATTTGTTTTGAAGATAAAAATGTAAAAAAGTTACATTTGCTGATATCCCTTTTGGTCTAAATTAATTTTGACCCGCATACAATCTCCCTCGTTCACAATGAAACGTTTTAAAATTCTGTAACTACGTTTACATGCTGGTTTTAAAAAATGAAGGCCTTCTAACATGACGTACTGAATCCTCGTGTAGACTCAGCGTAGAAATATCGGAAAGATTTGATACCACCTTTCTAAGCTTCCATAAATCGTGTGAAAAAATATCAGATTTTTAACTTTTGGGGAAATTAGAATTACTTGAGATTAAACGGGGGAGCTGAATTGAGTTTCCACATAAGCTAAAAACTAGAAGTGGCGAAAGAGATTTTCCGCTCATATCGATTCGTGAAATTTTCCGCAAGTTAAATTTTGCAACCAGTTCGCCACCAGCCCTCTCTTTAACTCTTCGGTTGCTGTGTTTTTCCACAAACACGATCTATCACCCAGTTTCTGGAACTGAATATGGGAATTGGCTGCTTGGACAAGAAACTTTGAACTTAATCTTCAACCGCCTCTTAAATTATCATCAATAAAGGGCCGCAGATCACTAATTGCGAATTAAATGCAATAACTGAATTCCGCTTTCAACTGCATTTGGCGTTATTTAAAATGGTTTCTGAAAAATGTAAAATTTTCAAAAAATGTTTAGAATTATCAAACTAATCAATTTCTTCACAAGCAATTCGTTTACCCACATTATTTACCGAATCTCAATCATTATTAAACGAATTGTTTCCGAATCCACCATCGTCTTCTTTTTATTACTAATATTATCTCATTTATTTAGGAGCAATTCTAGGTTTATTTTAACGATGTGTCCAATTGTTAGATGACCGAATCACTGAATTAATCTTTTCGTTTCTGGTAGATGAGAAAAATCATTCACTGTGCCGTTCAGTAAATGAGTCGAAACACCTGCGTTTTAGTGTGTCATTAACCCTTTATTTCTGTTTTACGTATCCATAAATATTACCGGCGATGAATTGGAACCGGTTGTTGATATATTTTTGAAAATAAGAGCTGTTTCTTTTCTTCTTCTTTCCTTATGCTGATTATGAGAAATTGGGCTCTTGGTGAACCAATTGTAACACTTTTTTCAATTTAAGGGAAACGGTACATTAAAATTTTGGTACATCACCAACGTTCACGACAAAAGCTTCCCCGCGTTTAGACGAAACATAAATATAGTTTTAATTATTGATACACTTTGAGTTGAATTACTTTTTCTCTAATCACAGTTCTTCTTAAAGTTGATAAATTAAGTTTTCCATTCCCCAAAAATAGAATTAAAATAACTGATCGGAAAATAAAATTAACTACATCGTATTTTGAAAGTCCGCTAAGCTTTCAAAAAAGTAATTATTATCTTAAACGGAGATTCAATTTTGACTTCAATAAAAGAGCTATTACGTCTTAGAACTTAATTTGTTTATAAATTTTAAGAATAGCAAACTAACTATTTTTTTCTCTAGATTTTCCAATTTTCTCTCTAGATTTTCTAATTTTCTCTCTAGATTGTTAATAATTTCCTTATTCGTTACAAGCACGTGGAAATAAACGTTTTTTCACGCAGCGAAGTAAAATACTTTGAGTATAAATAATGGGTACAATGCTGTTTGTCAACTTATAACTCCTTTATCATGCAAGCTAAAAACTGCCTTCTTTTATTTGAACCAAATATGGTGCTTTAAATTGTTATTCAAACAAATTCATTTTTTAGTTGAAAATTTTTTCGTTATTTTCGAAAACTTTTGTAAAAAATTAAAGCAAATTAAAAAATAAAAAATTATCTTTCTTTCTTATCTTTTAAGACTCTATTATGACTCATGCGGCTTAATGACAGTTTTTAATTAGGCGTTGTTAAGTTAATTTTTTGGCTTAAACGTCATACATAGCAGTGTCTTAACAAAAACAACACATGCAGCACACACCACGAAAACGCTAACTTTGTGAAAACGAATTTCAAAATAACTTGATTAAAATTAACTTTCCTAAAAATGAATTTTACCATATCATAGGCATCTGTTTTTCTTATTATGACATACAGGGTTTGTCCCAAAAGTTCCGGGAATGATTTTTTTAAAATCATTTATTCAATATCAGTTTACAATCTTTTCAGAACTTTTCAAAGTATTCTCCCCCTGCTTCGATGCACCGTTGCCAACGCTTCACCCAATCATTGAAGGCGCCCTGGAAGTCGTCAACGGGAATCTCCTTCAGTGAGGTCGTCGCGGCTGCTTTTACCGCCTCCAGCGTCCCATGCCGAGTTCCTTTCAGGGTTCTTTTGATCCTTGGGAACAAAAAGAAATCCGCTGGTGCCAGATCGGGGCTGTACGGCGGCTGGGGCAGCGTTGCCACACCCATTTTGGCCAGCAACTCGGAGACAATGAGCGCGGTGTGGGTTGACGCGTTGTCATGGTGCAAGATCCAATTGTCGCGAATTTCGTTTCGGACGCGTCGAACCCTGTTGCGCAACCGTTTGAGCACTTCACAGTAAAACTCCTTGTTGACTGTTTGTCCTTGTGGCACGAATTCACTGTGAACTACACCTTTTCTGTCAAAAAACACAATGAGCATTGCCTTGATTCGCGATTTGCTCATCCTTGCTTTTTTCGGGCGAGGAGACTCCTTGGTGTGCCACTCGCTGCTCTGGCGCTTTGATTCGGGATCGTACTGAAAAATCCACGTCTCGTCCCCTGTGATCACTCTGTCCAAAAATTCTGGGTCCGTTTCGTAGCGTTCATGCAATTCCTGGCACTTCAACAAACGCTGCTCCTTCATCTCACTCGTCAGGACTTTTGGCACCATTTTCGAGCAGACTTTCCTCATTTGAAGATCCTCCGTTAAAATGCGATGAACGATTGTTTTGGGTATTCCACACTCCTCTGCAATCACCCGAACACTTAATCGTCGGTCATTGTCCAAAACTTGACGCACTTTTTGCACCGAGTCGTCCGTTTGTGATGTCGACGGGCGTCCAGAGCGGTCGTCGTCGTTGACGGACTCCCGACCTTCCCGGAACCGCTTGTGCCACATGAAAGTTTGGCTTTTTTTCATCGCCCCGTCACCGTAGGCTTTCCGAAGCATTTCGAGTGTCTCCGCCCCGTTTTTACCCAGTTTCACACAAAATTTGATTGCATAACGCTGCTCCAAAAACTGGTCCATTTTTTGATCGACGAGGGTGCAGTAGATACCTCTGCGCGGAGCGTGACCCTGCCTCAACAACTGCCCGCAGGCGACTGATACCGGTCTCGTTTCCAAGCTCAGATCCCCCACCAACTTCTCCGCCCCGTCAGCCAGCGTTGCCAACTACAAAAAATCATTCCGGGAACTTCTGGGACAAACCCCAGTAACTGTGCATACCAAACACTAAAAGTAACCAAAAAATAATGAATCAAATAATTTTAATAATTAATCAATAATTTTCATTTAAAAATTACCTCCTGCAATATTAGACATAATCGGAACAAAGTGGTAAATAATATGAAAAAAATAAAACATTTATTTACAAAGAAACGTATATTTAGTATTTTCGGCCTCGTTTTAACCGTGAGTAACGGTCTATTAAAGGAAGTATTGTTTACTAGAATGTACTCTTAGGAAAGAAACAAACAGCGTTAGCAGACAAACACAAGATTAGAACCCGATAAAAAGGAAAAAGAGGAAGAGATAGATCAAGAGATATATGAAGAAAAGCTGTAAGCCGCATATTCAATGAGTCAGGGAAAAATATGGAAATATATTCAGAAATTCGCGAAATAGAACAGGAAAATAAAAATCTTTCATAAAGGCCATATGTAGCTGAAAGAAATAAAAGGAGGCATACAAGTTTATAATAATATTTCTTTGTATTTACTAATGAATGAAATGCTGTCTTTTAATCATTTTCTTGTTTTTTATCACTCATAAATTTCATTTTGCAGTCGTAAACGCTCTAGATCTTTAATTTAAGTCAAAAATGTGAGAGGAAAGTCAAAAAAACGAGCTGAACATATTATTAAAAGATGATGAATTAAATGAAGGTAAACACAAGAGAAAGAAAATTTTGACAAGTTTTTTTTTCATCCTTTTAAGAGTAACGAATTAACTCTATGATTACGTAATGTGTGTTAACTTTATGTTAACGTAATGTGTGTGTTAACTTTATGTTAACGTAATTTTATGTTTACGTAATTAACTTTACGTTTTACGTAATTAACTTTACGTTTTACGTAATTAACTTTACGTTTTACGTAATTAACTGTACGTTTTACGTAATTAACTTTACGTTTTACGTAATTAACTTTACGTTTTACTCCCCGTTATTTCAGGGGTCATAATAAAATTAATTCTCGACTTGAAAGGACCAAAGAAAGGATAATTTTTACATCTTCCTTGAAATGGCTTAAGGATATCCCCTTGATTAACGTGTACATGCGACAAAAGCGCATCATGTATCTGTACGCAGTAGCTCAGAGGTCGCTAACTCGAGTCCAGTCCATGGACGAGACTAATTTCCTTTGCCGTTGCTACTACGGGCCAAAAGTTAGGTTTTATTTTGAACCTATGAAAAACTGAAAAAGCATGATTAATCGTATCGATTACTTCCATCATACCCACTTTAAAATAGTGGTACTGTAAATGACGTAGCTCACTAAGACAATTCGGAGCCCATTTATCCCCGCCTTTTGCAATAGAAAACGTGTAATTTATTGAAATTAAAAATAAATCCCCTTTTCATGAACAATTCACTTTCTCTCTAAAACTTGAACTAATGACTTCACATTATAATGTATTTGTATATAACATCGATACGGCTGCCATAATTGGCAATTTTTCCTATAAAAACTAGTTTGTTCGGAGAAGAGCACTTTATTAATTATTTATTTTTATATGCATACTTGGCACATTTTTCACTATATGCATACTTGACACATTTTTTCACTATATATGCATAATTGGCACATTTTTCACTATATATGCATACTTGGCACATTTTCACTATATACATACTTGGCGCATTTTCACTATATGCATACTTGGCACATTTTTCACTATATGCATGCCAGCATTTTCACGATACGCAACCGTTAAAATATATTTTTGCTATAATTAGTCACAAAACACAGAATACTTCGTCCATCCAATCTTCACTTTGCATATCATCATTCAAAACCTTTTTCTCATTTTTTTTTATTATAATTAAAAATTATGTGTAATGTGATATGATAACCAAAAACGATAGTTATTAATTAGTGCAATGATATAATTTAACCAAAAATGACGTGAAAATTAATGGCTGTGCCTTAGCATAAGATTAACACAAACTCAAATTTATTTTTCAGGCATCAAATACATACAAGATATGGAAAAATACGATGGATTCATTAACAATAACAGAAAACAATTTATTAGATACATAACTAATACAGATAAATAAATAAGATGTAAAGATATTGGCTTTGTTATACATAACAGCATGGGATGATTTTCTAAAGGTAGAGTGTTTATACGATTTTTTGTGCTTGTTTTGGTGACATAAAATTATTTTTAGCGCAGGCGGATATGGATCTTCAATATGTACAATAAAAAGGCCCTTACTAATTTCAAACAATTTTCTTATGTGATATTCAAATACATGCTCATTTGTAAAAAAAAAACACGTCCTTTCCAAAAATAGTTGAATCTGCTCTTTCTTATCAATGAATAAAATATGACACGCAATATAATGTTACATTTGGTAGATAATTTGAAAATGAGAAAACGACTTTGGAAAATGGAAGTTCGTTTTTCGAAGATAATTATGAATCACAAAATTAATTAAAATGACGATTTCCGTTTCGATGTTGCACGACAGATATCCAGTTCGTATTTAAAGTAATGCTAAGTATGGAAGAAATAAAATTTTAAACGTTAATGAAAGTACTTTGTAAAAATTCCTAGCTTCGAATGTGAAGCTGGAATAAGAGTGAGTTAAACTCGGAAGAGAAAAGGTGAAATAAACAGACAAACAATCGAACAAGCATTAAAAGTTTTCCCAAAAGACAAGAAAGTACAAAAATCTAATGACTCGCATTCAATTAGCAGATTATATTTTATGCATGGCTATGCAGTGGTATCTGATGAAATGACCATCCTGATAAATTGATCATCTTAATAAAATGGCCATTCTTTATAAGAGAGAACTGGTTGGGACTTAGTTCTGCCCACACCGAAGTCTCTCTCTTGTATGGTGACCACCTCTCTTTGGTGACCACTTCAGTTCAGTCCCAAAGAGATATGGTTTCCAAAAGCAAAGTTAAGAAAATAAGAATTATATGACGCTAGCAGGAAAAAAAATTGAACGATTATGTTAAATTTAATGCATGTCAAGATTTCATTAAAATGTTTTTTTAACACATTATCAAAATTCTTATCATATTAATAATTTTTTATTTTATTTTAAAGACCAAAAAAATTAGTTAATGCACGGTTTTTTACACTTATATATATGTGCATTTTTCATTTATATAATTAATAAAGAATATTTACTTTTAATGATCGAACGAAAACTTAGATCAAACACATCCTTTGAATGCTATGAAATGATAAAATCTCTTGTACAGCAAGAAAAGCGAATTAATGAAATTGTTGTGATAGTAAACAAATATCGCAATACTGTAACAGATAGAGTCAAAAATATCCGACTAGGAAAAGCCTTTTAAAATCAATATATCAAAAGGAGAGAAAATATTAAAATATGTCGCAATATTAAATTGATTCAAAATATTAGGGCTGTCCCATTTTTTCAGTTCAGTCCCAAAGGTGGTCACTTTACGAGGTTCTACTGTATTTCTTTTAGTTTAAGTAGTGATAAGAAATGCTTTGAGAACCGTCCCGAGCTGGCGTATTTATTATTTTGGATCCACGTATCAGAAGCACACTTAATAGGAACTTGTTTGTATCAAAAGTATATTGATTCATTCACCTTAAGTCCAGTTTGCGTGCTCTGGACACCAATTCAATCGATCCCCATATGTGTGTGGAAATATCGAAAGGACGCGAACTCTTGTTTTTCTTGTATACGAACGACCTCTGAATATAGTTTTAGTTGAAGTCGACTCTTCCTGTCAACAAAAATAGTCTACGGACAACAATTTTACTGAATGCACATTTAAAAGCAGATTTTCCCCTCGATACGACTCTAAAATGTCCATCATAAAATAGCAGAATAACTCAATGCAAATTATTCTACGTATGGCATTCCATCCAATACCTTTCCGTACATTGAAAATGATGTCAACCTCTGATGGTGTTGAGACAAGAAGAAACAGTAAACTAAAGTGGGTCTATAATAG
>QLNU02015003.1:117211051-117251840 GCA_006491805.2 Dysdera silvatica | reverse complement strand
AAGTTCCCGGAATGATTTTTTTTAAATCGTTTATTCAATATCAGTTTACAATCTTTTCAGAACTTTTCAAAGTATTCTCCCCCTGCTTCGATGCACCGTTGCCAACGCTTCACCCAATCATTGAAGGCGCCCTGGAAGTCGTCAACGGGAATCTCCTTCAGTGAGGTCGTCGCGGCTGCTTTTACCGCCTCCAGCGTCCCATGCCGAGTTCCTTTCAGGGTTCTTTTGATCCTTGGGAACAAAAAGAAATCCGCTGGTGCCAGATCGGGGCTGTACGGCGGCTGGGGCAGCGTTGCCACACCCATTTTGGCCAGCAACTCGGAGACAATGAGCGCGGTGTGGGTTGACACGTTGTCATGGTGCAAGATCCAATTGTCGCGAATTTCATTTCGGACGCATCGAACCCTGTTGCGCAACCATTTGAGCACTTCACAGTAAAACTCCTTGTTGACTGTTTGTCCTTGTGGCACGAATTCACTGTGAACCACACCTTTTCTGTCAAAAAATTTAATGAGCATTGCCTTGATTCGCGATTTTCTCATCCTTGCTTTTTTCGGGCTTACAAGACTCCTTGGTGTGCCACTCGCTGCTCTGTAGCTTTGATTCGGGATCGTACTGAAAATCCACGTCTCGTCTCCTGTGATCACTCTGTCCAAAAATTCTGGGTCCGTTTCGTAGCGTTCGTGCAATTCCTGGCACTTCAACAAACGCTGCTCCTTCATCTCATTCGTCAGGATTTTTGGCACCGTTTTCGCTCAGACTTTCATCATTTGAAGATCCTCCGTTAAAATGCGATGAACGATTGTTTTGGGTATTCCACACTCCTCTGCAATCACCCGAACACTTAATCGTTGGGCATTGTTCAAAACTTGAGGCACTTTTTGCACCGAGTCGTCCGTTTGTGATGTCGACGGGCGTCCAGAGCGGACGTCGTCGTTGACGGACTCCCGACCTTCCCGGAACCGCTTGTGCCACATGAAAGTTTGGCTTTTTTTCATCGCCCCATCACCGTAGGTTTTCCGAAGCATTTCGAGAGTCTCCGCCCCGTTTTTACCCAGTTTCACACAAAATTTGATTGCATAACGCTGCTTCAAAAACTTGTCCATTTTTTGATCGACGAGGGTGCAGTAGATGCCTCTGCGCGGCGCGTGACCCTGCCTCAACAACTACCCGCAGGCGACTGATACCGGTCTCGTTTCCAAGCTCAGATCCCTCACCAACTACTCCGCCCGAAGCTCTGCCCCGTCAGCCAGCGTTGCCAACTACAAAAAATCATTCCGGGAACTTCTGGGACAAACCCTGTAGTAACCGTGCATACCAAACGAAAAGTAACCAAAAATAATGGATAAATAATTTTAGTGAATTAATCAATGTTTTGTTTGTTACCTCCTACAGTATGGAACGTCGGACAGTGGTAAATAATATGAAAAAAATAAAACATTTATTTACAAAGAAACGTATATTTAATATTTTCGGCCTCGTTTTAACCGTGAGTAACGGTCTATTAAAGGAAGTATTGTTTACTAGAATATACTCTTAGGAAAGAAACAAACAGCGTTAGCAGACAAACACAAGATTAGAACCCGATAAAAAGGAAAAAGAGGAAGAGATAGATCAAGAGATATATGAAGAAAAGCTGTAAGCCGCATATTCAATGAGGCAGGGAAAAATATGGAAATATATTCAGAAATTCGCGAAATAAAACAGGAAAATAAAAATTTTTCATAAAGGCCATATGTTATTTAGTAGCTGAAAGAAATAAAAGGAGGCATGCAAGTTTATAATAATATTTCTTTGTATTTACTAATGAATGAAATGCTGTCTTTTAATCATTTTCTTGTTTTTTATCACTCATAAATTTCATTTTGCAGTCGTAAACGCTCTAGATCTTTAATTTAAGTCAAAAATGTGAGAGGAAAGTCAAAAAAACGAGCTGAACATATTATTAAAAGATGATGAATTAAATGAAGGTAAACACAAGAGAAAGAAAATTTTGACAAGTTTTTTTTTCATCCTTTTAAGAGTAACGAATTAACTCTATGATTACGTTTTACTCCCCGTCATTTCAGGGGGTCATAATAAAATTAATTCTCGACTTGAAAGGACCAAAGAAAAGATAATTTTTACATCTTCCTTGAAATGGCTCAAGGATATCCCCTTGATTAACGTGTACATGCGACAAAAGCGCATCATGTATCTGTATGCATGCAGTAGCTCAGAGGTCGCTAACTCGAGTCCAGTCCATGGACGGGACTAATTTCCTTTGCCGTTGCTACTACGGGCCAAAAGTTAGGTTTTATTTTGAACCTATGAAAAACTGAAAAAGCATGATTAATCGTATCGATTATTTCCATCATACCCACTTTAAAATAGTGGTACTGGAAATGACCTAGCTCACTAAGACAATTAGGAGCCCATTTATCCCTGCCTTTTGCAATAGAAAACGTGGAATTTATTGAAATTAAAAAATAAATCCCCTTTTCATGAACAATTCACTTTCTCTCTAAAACTTGAACTAATGACTTCACATTATAATGTATTTGTATATAACATCGATACGGCTGCCATAATTGGCAATTTTTCCTACTATAAAAACTAGTTTGTTTCGGAGAAGGCACTTTATTTAATTATTTATTTACTATATACATACTTGGCACATTTTTTCACTATATGCAACATCCTTTAAAATATAATTTTCGCTATAATTAATCACAAAAACACAGAATACTTCGTGTACATCAATCTTCACTTTGCATATCATCATTCAAAACCTTTTTCTCATTTTCTTTTATTATAATTCAAAATTATGTGTAATGTGATATGATAACCAAAAACGATAGTTATTAATTAGTGCAATGATATAATTTACCTAAAAATGACGTCAAAATTAATGGCTGTGCCTTAGCATAAGATTAACACAAACTCAAATTTATTTTTCAGGCATCAAATATATACAAGATATGGAAAAATACAATGGATTCATTAACAATAACAGAAAATAACAATTTATTAGATACATAACTAATACAGATAAATAAATAAGATGTAAAGATATTGACTTCGTTATGCATAACAGCATGGGATGATTTTCTAAAGGTAGAGTGTTTATACGATTTTTTGTGCTTGTTTTAGTGACATAAAATTATTTTTAGCGCAGGCGGATATGGATCTTCAATATGTACAATAAAAAGGCCCTCACTAATTTCAAACAATTTTCTTATGTGATGCTCATTTGTAAAAAAAACACGTCCTTTCCAAAAATAGTTGAATCTGCTCTTTCTTATCAATGAATAAAATATGACACGCAATATAATGTTACATTTGGTAGATAATTTGAAAATGAGAAAACGACTTTGGAAAATGGAAGTTCGTTTTTCGAAGATAATTATGAATCACAAAATTAATTAAAATGACGATTTCCGTTTCGATGTTGCACGACAGATATCCAGTTCGTATTTAAAGTAATGCTAAGTATGGAAGAAATAAAATTTTAAACGTTAATGAAAGTACTTTGTAAAAATTCCTAGCTTCGAATGTGAAGCTGGAATAAGAGTGAGTTAAACTCGGAAGAGAAAAGGTGAAATAAACAGACAAACAATCGAACAAGCATTAAAAGTTTTCCCAAAAGACAAGAAAGTACAAAAATCTAATGACTCGCATTCAATTAGCAGATTATATTTTATGCATGGCTATGCAGTGGTATCTGATGAAATGACCATCCTGATAAATTGATCATCTTAATAAAATGGCCATTCTTTATAAGAGAGAACTAGTAGGGACTTAGTTCTGCCCACACCGAAGTCTCTCTCTTGTATGGTGACCACCTCTCTTTGGTGACCACTTCAGTTCAGTCCCAAAGAGATATGGTTTCCAAAAGCAAAGTTAAGAAAATAAGAATTATATGACGCTAGCAGGAAAAAAAATTGAACGATTATGTTAAATTTAATGCATGTCAAGATTTCATTAAAATGTTTTTTTAACACATTATCAAAATTCTTATCATATTAATAATTTTTTATTTTATTTTAAAGACCAAAAAAATTAGTTAATGCACGGTTTTTTACACTTATATATATGTGCATTTTTCATTTATATAATTAATAAAGAATATTTACTTTTAATGATCGAACGAAAACTTAGATCAAACACATCCTTTGAATGCTATGAAATGATAAAATCTCTTGTACAGCAAGAAAAGCGAATTAATGAAATTGTTGTGATAGTAAACAAATATCGCAATACTGTAACAGATAGAGTCAAAAATATCCGACTAGGAAAAGCCTTTTAAAATCAATATATCAAAAGGAGAGAAAATATTAAAATATGTCGCAATATTAAATTGATTCAAAATATTAGGGCTGTCCCATTTTTTCAGTTCAGTCCCAAAGGTGGTCACTTTACGAGGTTCTACTGTATTTCTTTTAGTTTAAGTAGTGATAAGAAATGCTTTGAGAACCGTCCCGAGCTGGCGTATTTATTATTTTGGATCCACGTATCAGAAGCACACTTAATAGGAACTTGTTTGTATCAAAAGTATATTGATTCATTCACCTTAAGTCCAGTTTGCGTGCTCTGGACACCAATTCAATCGATCCCCATATGTGTGTGGAAATATCGAAAGGACGCGAACTCTTGTTTTTCTTGTATACGAACGACCTCTGAATATAGTTTTAGTTGAAGTCGACTCTTCCTGTCAACAAAAATAGTCTACGGACAACAATTTTACTGAATGCACATTTAAAAGCAGATTTTCCCCTCGATACGACTCTAAAATGTCCATCATAAAATAGCAGAATAACTCAATGCAAATTATTCTACGTATGGCATTCCATCCAATACCTTTCCGTACATTGAAAATGATGTCAACCTCTGATGGTGTTGAGACAAGAAGAAACAGTAAACTAAAGTGGGTCTATAATAGAATGTATTTCATTATTCGTAAAAATGCGTTAAAGCCTAGTAAAGCAGTGAGACAATATTTTATGGAAATTTCGTTTACAAGTTTGTTCGGTTTTTTTTTTGGTTTTTTTTTTAATTATTACTCCATTCTTGTTTTGGAATGGTAAGCTACAAAAGCGGCTCTATTTTTCCAGAGAGACTGTAGAAAAAACCCAGTGGTTTGAGGTCTCCTGGAACGCTAGTTCCCTGGACAGGAGAGTCCTTGACCTCTCCCCAACTCAAGGTGGGACTGAAGACACCACAGGAACTCAAAGCGGGCTCACAAGGGCATAGAAAATAAATCCCCTTGGAGAGATGAGAGCGTGCCGCAGGTGAGGATCAGCAAATATTCCCAACCGTTTACAAGTATGACACCTGCAAAATTTTTTACGTAAAACGCTCTACTTTTATGCTTCTGTTCCACTTATATTATTAGATATGCTAATTGCTGCATATGAAGTGGCTATAGTCAAACTTGTAGGTTTTAACAACCACGGTTTTATAAATTAGTAAACATCAGGCATAATTTCCATTTTTTACAATAAACTCTTTTTAATTGTCTTCGATTTTCTGTAAAATATTGTGAATTTAGAGAATCAAATATTTATTCGGGTTCTAAAGAAAATATCTTTATATAAATCACCCCTCACTCGATTATAGATTTTTTGGTAAACGTAATCTATCGCCCTTATTTTCTCATTTGTTACTTAACTGTTAATTATTGATATACATTTTAATTGAAGCAAATACTGAGTTTCACACGCAACACCTCTTCATTATCTCTCAAGTACAAATAGACATGTCAAATCCATTTCTAATAATCTTGTACAGTGTCAATCCATTAGGTGCCAATAACAACAAGTCATCGATGATGTTATAATTGTAGCTCCATCGTTGGTTGCACTCAAGCAGAAAACGCTATCGAATATTAGTAGTGAATCAATTACGAATAGTTTATTCTAACGTTTGCGTTTTCCAGAGAGAGATTACGACCTGAGTAAATTTGTCTTTGGAATTGAAAGCTAATTTCAGGCCACGTGTCCAAAATACACCGTGTGCTATATTAGCGTTTGCAAGTAGGAATATCAAATATAGAATTGTCTCTTTCAAGATAGGCATGAGAGCGAAAAATTTACAAATTCTATTGGAAAATGAGAAAGCGAAACTAAATCGAAAGAATGGATATAAGATGGATAAAAGGCATTAAATGTGTGGGTACATAATCTATCAATCAATCAATCAAAAATAATTTATCCATATATAACTACAGTTGGTCAGTCCAAAGTAATTGTTGATATGTCTGCAGCCAGACTATAACCATCTGTAATTTATTTGTAACAGCTTAAAAGTAATTCTTCTTCCGTAACTGACTAGAAAAGTTTACCCTCTATTATACATTTAGGAACGGCAGAGGTATATTGGGATCTTGGATGTTTTCGACGCTTGTATCCAACAGCAGCAAAAAAAACTATTATCATACTATAGAATTCCAATAATTTATAAACTGTTTATCTAAGAGCCATTTAAAATTTAATTTTAATTATATTCGTAAATGAGCACATGAATGCTCTGAAGAATGTTAGATGACAACAATTCCGTCAAAGTCAATATTTTGTTGGGTGGACTGGCAAAAGAACGAGATGTACATCTGTTTGCAATCATCTTTCAGAAGGGTTCTGAGATAGAATATTGAAAAGCGAAGCATATTTGATTCGCGTAGTCTGAATTCTTTCGTGCTATACATAGGTCTCCTGGGTCACTGGAGAATGCACGCTTCAATAATAAAATTGTTTTTAGGGGAAAATTTCCAATTTTTTCGATCAGAAATTTGTGCAAATATTTATCATTTGCTGTTGAGGGAAGGGAATTTTATTTAAGCCCACATCTGTTTAATAAAACTATTGGAAATTTCCAGTAGAGTCAAAAACTAGACCACGTGTTCGAAATCCCTGCCATGATACGATAATTTCAAAATTTTCCTCTGTAATAAAATAATCGATAAATATAATGTTATCGAGTCCAATATATATGTATTTATATTTTAATATCTATAACTGTTGTGTTAATTGATTACGTTAAGCCCGACGGATTAACGTGGTTTACGAACCACGATACCTTTAAACACGAACAAGCTTACTGAGAATCGGAACCGAGCCAGCTTGCCCGAAAACTGTGGTCATAACCAGTAAACCACCAAGGCACTCGAGTTTAGTAATAACATATATATATATATATATATATATACAGGGTGGTCCTAAACTATATGTCAAAAATGTAAAGGCAGGTAGAGGGGACCTAAATAAGCAGATTTCGTATAGGAATGTGTGTGCGGTAATGACACATTAAAGCGCTAGCTTGTAAAGCAGTATGAATCACAGGAAACTGAAAAGACAAGTAAAGACAAAAGAAAACAAAAATTTATTAATAGTTTACAAGAGGTGCCCGAAAGAGCGGCCACCAACAGCGATACAAGATTCACAGCGACGGCGCATGGATCGGCGTACATTAGAAAAGACGTCAGGCATGTCGATCACATGTCCAGCAGCAACAGAGAAGCGGGCAACAAGATCTTCTTCAGATGTGACGGGACTCTCGTACACCAGGCTTTTAATATGACCCCAGAAGAAAAAATCCAAGCAGGTTAAATCTTAAATCAAGCAGTTTAAAACACTTTGATGGCTCACACCCAACGCACGTCCTACAGCTCTCGAGCTTGTCGAAGGATTATCCTCGACTGTGTTCAGTATTCTTTCTTCCACTGCAGGAGTTCTGCGATATCTTCCAAAGCCAGTTCCACGCCTGGAAGCATAAAATGATCCATTCGTGCGTAACTCCCGATGCAGACGCTCGAATGTTCGACGATCCGGCTGATTCCTATCCGGGAATCGCTCCCTGTACATCCTTTGAGCAGCTAATCCATTTCCTTGTGCAGCCCCATACATGAAATGCATGTCGGCCAGCTCCGCATTGGTGAAACGATGCATGCTGCTCGAGATCCGTGCGGGAAATGATGAATCCAGCTAGCGAAGCGCTTTTATACGCCGCAGTCATCAGCGCTCTCTACCGGCTCAAGGCGGCATTACCACACACACAATCCTATACGAAATCTGCTTATTTAGGTCCCCTCTACCTGCCTTTACATTTTTGACATATAGTTTAGGACCACCCTGTATATATATATATATATATCATCATCATCATATTCAACCATTATCTATCCACTGCTGGATGAAGGTCTCTCCAAATGCTTTCCACACAAGTCTATCCTGAGCAATTCGCTTCCAAGTCACCCCAACCTGTTTTCTTATTTCATCTACCCATCTAGTTTGAGGACGTTTTCTAGGTCTTCGGTGGTCTCTTGGAATCCAGTTCAGAATTTCTGTTGTCCATCGTTGATCAGTTCTTCTTGCAGCGCCCAGCCCATCGCCATTTCAGCCCTTTTACTTTAACAATGATGTCCTCTACTCTAGTTTGCTCTCTCACCCAAGTGTTTCTTTTTCGATCTCTCCTAGTTATTCCAAGCATGCACCTCTCCATGCTCCTTTGCGTTGTCTGTAACTTTCGTATTGCTCCAACTGTTAGACTCCATGTCTCTGATCCATAAGAGAGGACTGGCAATACACACTGGTTGAAGACTTTTCTTTTTAGACATAAAGGCAATTTCCCCTTCAGGATAAAACTGTTTCTTCCAAATGCACTCCAGCCAAGTTTAATACGTCTGTTGAGTTCTTTCATAATGTTGCCATCCATTGAAATCAGCTGGCCAAGGTAAATATATGAATCAGCAATTTCTAGCTCAATGTTGTCAACTTGTATTTTTGTTTCCTCTACAAAATTATTGAACATGATCTTAGTTTTTTGTAGGTTCATCCAATCTTACTTCTTTAGTTGAAAGCTCCTGTACCATGTCTTTGAGTTCTGATGGCTTCGTTGAAAAAATAACGATGTCATCAGCGAACCGCAAATGATTTAAATATTCACCATTTATTTTTATTCCCTTGTCATTCCAATTTATCTGCTGAAAAATCATCTGTAAAGCTGAAGTAAAAAGTTTTGGAGAAATGGTATCTCCCTGCCTCACACCTTTACCAATTTTGATAGTTTTGGTATCTTTATGTAACCGAAATTTTGCACTTGCATTTTTATACACACGTTTCACCATGTCAATGTACACATCCTCAATGTCTGTTGATCTTAAAGAGTTGATGACTGCTGATGTTTTTATAGAGTCAAAGGCCTTCTCATAGTCAATAAATGCAACACACAATGGAAGTTCATATTCATGTGTTCTTTCAATTAATTCTCTTAATACTTGAATATGGTCCACTGTACTGAATCCACTTCGAAATCCAGCTTGTTCTCTTGGTTGAGCTGCATCTAATTTTTTCTGCAGGCGATGTGTTAGCACTTTTGTGAAGATTTTATAAATAGCAGGTAACAAGCTAATTGGTCGGTAATTTTTTAAATCCTCTTTATCACCTTTTTTATGCAAAAGAATTACTGTTGCAGAATCCCATTGGTTTGGTATGTTACCACTGTTGAGGCATTTGGTAAAGAATTTTGCGAGTATGTCTTCTACATGTTCTCCAGCTTCTTTTAAGATATCTAATGTAATGCCATCATCGCCAGGGGATCTTCCTTTCTTCATACTTTTTATTGCAAATGCTACTTCTTCTTTTAAGATTTTAGGAGCTGTTCCTTCGACTATCTCAGAGTCTTCGTTTAATCCACTGTTTCCCTCATACAGCTTTCTGTAGAATTCTTCAACTCTTCTAAGTATTTCTTCCCTATTTCTTGTTACAGTGCCATCCTCTCCTTTTAATGCAATGATGTGTTTCTTCCCAATAGACAAACTCCCTTTAACAACCCTAAGGCTCTTGTTGCTTTCAATGGCCTTCCTTACTAACTCACAATTGAATTTTCTTATATCTTCATGTTTTTGCGCAAAGTTTTGCAAAGTTCTACATACTCGATCTTGCGACTGGTATTTTGATTGTCCACCTTCATAAGTCTTCGCCTTTTCATGAGTTGTTTCGTCTTCTCAGATAATTTGCTATTCTGCTTTTTACATATTACACCACCAATTTCCCCAGCAGTTTCAATTATTGTCTTAACAATGTTTTCATTTGCTTCTGAGATGTCAACTTCTTCAATAAGTCCTTCCAGTGCAGAAAAGCGATTTTTTAATTCCAACTTGAATGCCTCGGTATTTTCTTTTAATTTCTTTAAATCCACCCTCTTACATACTTGTTTCCTAATGAGCTTCTGCCTTTCTAGTTTAGTATTTAAGTGCATTTTACATCTCACCATTCGATGATCACTTCCAGTATTAAATCTGTTCAGTACGCTGCAATCTTCAATAATTGATTTCTTGTTTGCCAGGATATAGTCAATTTCGCTGGTTCCTCCATTGGGGTGTTTCCATGTCCATTTTCTTTGCGGTTTCTTCTTAAAAAATGAATTCATGATGCTAAGATTTTCAGCTTCTGCAAATTCGATGAGTTGATCGCCACGTTCATTCCTTTCCCCATATCCGTATTTACCAACCGATGTCTCTCCTTGTTCCTGTTGTCCAATTCTTGCATTGAAATCCCCCATGATGAGCTTGATATGTTGTTTCCCTTTGGTGTGTAACTCTTTGATTTCTTCATAAAATTCTTCAACCTCTTCGTCGGTATGGCTTGATGTTGGTGCATATACCTGTACTATTTGAAGTTGGTATCGCTGGGTTAGTTGAACAACGAGCCTCGCTGCTCGATCTGACGTGCTTTCGACTTCAAGAAGGTAGTCTTTAATTCTTTTGTTGATTAAGAAGCCAACACCACTTGTTCTTCCAGTTTCCGTTCCTCTATAATAAAACAAATGTCCACTTTTAAGTTCCACCAACTCTTCACCTTTTCTTCTAACTTCACTGAGTCCTACAATGTCCCATTTGATCTTGTCAAGTTCTTCTTCCAATTCCTGAAGTTTTGCTTCAGAAGCAAGGGATCGTCCATTAAACGTAGCCAAGGTCAATAACAAACGGCAGCCTGGGCCATTCCAGTGATTCTTAGCACCCCCTGCTTTCATGCCACACTGACCGCTGCCTTGATCAGGAGCACTCCAGCACCTGGAGACTAGGGGCCATGGTTTCTGGTGTGTCAACATAATGGAGGAATTAGCCATAATTTCACCACGCTGGCTAGACGGGTTGGTGAATTAGCCCTCCCCTTCCGCCTTTCTATCCGTGTAGCAAATATTAATTTGCCACATAAATAGAAAGCTCAGCCTGCACCACTTGAAGGCGGGGTAGGACACTAGGTTACTGGCCTGGCCGGTTCCACACATCGTCACATACGTTCAGCGTGTGGGTCTCCTTCCAGTTAGATACCAGCAACCCTTTTGCAGGCCATATATATATATATATATATATATATATATATATATATATATATATATATATATATATATATGTATATATATTACGCATTTACACAATTACATGTTCACAACGTATAAAACTTTTGTATATAACAGATCTGCAACACAAATAACAAAATTGTAAAATAAATAAATATTAAACGTTTGATGTAAATAATAATATTTCACTGTAAACAATAAAATCGCAATATAAATATCAAAATTTCGATGTTAATAACCAAACTAAAATATGGATCACAAAATTGTAATAGAAAATTACCTCATTTACAACAAAATTGCAACACCAATAACAGAAACTTATAATATAAGAAAATTGCAATATAATAAGAAAATTCGATATTATTTAGCTATTTCAAAAGAAAGAGCTTCAGAAAGAATGTTATTGTACATATTTCGATTTACTAGTTTGTTTGTTTGTTTGTTTTTTACAACCTTTACATCGCTTTTATTATTATTATATAGAGCCAAATCAAAACCAACTGTTACCTCTTATAATCTACGAAGTTCTGCGATCAAATCTGTTGTTGATAATCCCACGCTTTTGATTGATGTGATCCTTCTGCGTTTTGTATTCTAACTTACAAAAGGCTTGGTTACATATTCATGAAATTTCAAATTTTCAGAGAAAAAATTTAAACAAATATAACAACCTACAAAGTTCGTTTACAATTTTGTATAGTGCCTTGTTTATTGGAGTTTTGTCTCCTTAACATATTTGCATTTACATTGGGGGATACATATTAACGCGCTCATATGACGTCAGAAAACTAAATCGTTACTAGTTAATTTATCCCTCTTGTAATACTAACTTACCAATTGTATAATTAATAAAAGTTTTATTTCCTAAAAACGTATTTTCTGCTTCAAGATACTCTAAACAAATGGTCCGTAATGGAAGATGAGGTTGTTCGATTCTTCTCTTTTAACAGCTCTTTGTCCAAAGCACGATCTTTTCATTTGGTTGCAAGCCCAAGGAATGCAATTCAGTCGCTATTTGTACTCCATATCGCCGAACTTATTATTTCAAGCATTTATGAAATCTTCGCAGAAATATTAATTCTTTTAGACCCTCTCCTTTCAATGAGAGGAACATTTCTCGGCACGTAATAACCAATAGTACTTCACCTCAGGTATGTTTTCCTTTTCGAACTTAATTAGTTGCTCCCCGTTTTACATCCAGAATTAGTACTCTTGGTTCATAAATTTAATTTCTCCTATCCGAACACTTGCAATTTGCATTGATTTCTTGTTTATTTCTAAAAGCATGCATGTACGTAAAATTTCGGAAATATTGCGTATTTACTAACAGTGAAAATATAACGTCAATAATAGAAACAGCTAAAGTTTTCAAATTCAGTTTAAGACTATTAAGTTAAATTAAGGTAATTTAATTATGATAAATTATGTGCTGTGATTTCGTGGCAAAAGTTACAATGTTTCTTTGAGAAAAGGTGAATTTTTGAATATATTCCGGAGTGAAAACATAGAAAAGGTAAGAATACATAGAATAATAGAGCAATGTATAAAACGACAGAAATAAGCAGAAAAAGGAATCGGAGAAAAATATAGAAATGGAAGTCTATAAATAAAACTATTTGCATAATTTTGAAATCCCACGTTGCTCGTTAAAATCTGAGGCCTGGTTTTTTTCTCATATCACTATATAATGATATTATCTATGAGTCACCAAAAGCAAAAATTGATCGGATGAATGTTGATGGCGCAAGGACATTAAGGATCATTCTGTACCACAATAGCAACAGATTGGTTGGTTGGTTGTATTTTTATGAAGCAAGGACAACAAGAGCCATACTGCGCCAGACAACGTCGGACGCCTATACATAAAGTTTTATTAAGAGCGACAAGGAAGCCCACTCACCATTCAACCTTTTAATTGCATATAATGCCACTCGACGTGTTTTATGATTCGTATTCTTTCATTTGATTCCCTGCTGCATATTTATTGCTCTTTTCAAATCTATGCGCCTGCCAATTATTAGTATTTACGGCCGCAGGTCTTTGGTTATCAAAATATTTCGTCTTATATATCACTTCTCGTATACTGTAAATATTACAGTTCTTCCACAACCCAGAATTACATTAATTTTATTGATAGTTATTTCATCCTTAGAACAGCTTACAATCATTCCGTATTCATAGCTCTTATGTCATGTTATATTTGGGACTTCAAGTGTATTTAGTGCAATACTTGAGTCTGTCCAATCTACTTTTCATGCAGCTGAAAATATACGACGGTAACAGTTTACGTACCGCCTTTGCTTTTCATCAAATAACTTTGTGACAGTAATGAATTGGACAATCAATGTATGAAGAGCACTCCATGGGTGATTATGTTATAGTAAAAAAGAATAATGTCCTAGCAGCCCCCAATCTCTTGACGATACAATCTTATACCTCTTTTCGAGAAGACTTAATTATATGATATATATATATTCTCCATTTCGTTATTCTATGCTGGATTTTACATTATAATAGCATGGTATTTTAAATTCTAATAGTGGAATATTTTAATATTTTTTAAAATATACTTTATTGTTTACTCAAATGCTTATATTTAAAATTACTTTTTTCACATAATTTCCCATGTGGTTCATGGTAATATTATAATCATTCAAAGCCGTGAAGCAAGGGTTTTTCGAGGGTTAAGCCTTTTCGCAGATCTTAAATATTACTGGATGTAAAATCAAATTTCTTTTGGGAGTAAAAAAAATTTCTTCAAAACCCATTTTTCAAATCTTTTTTCGCATGGAACTACAATTAAGTATCAACTTTTTTTTTCCGACGTCTACCTTTTGATTACGCTATTGAATGTCCAACAATCGAACTGTTGAGTAAGGTGAAATTGTTAGTCACTTACAATGGCATTATACTAGGCGCCTGTTGGCACCCAGTTCCACAACGAGCAGCCAACTGCGACAACGGTCGCCCTCTCGAAATCCGACCATTTCCATTCCTCAGGCCCGACCCGACCATGTAGGCGAATTAGGTGACACCACGACAAATTTTTTTAAAGATACTTAATATTGTAGGATGGTTTAGATATACTCGGCAATAAGTAAATGGAACTGAATGGATTATTTTCGACTGAATGCCTTCACGGATATTTACTCTTCTTTATGCACAGCCTCTTTTATCCATTTTTTCCATACCTTCAACTCCTTGCTTTCTCACGTCAACAAATTTTCCTCTGACCAATCTACATAACTCTACATAACATTTTCTCATTACCGCTACACCTATCAGTGACGCGAGCAATGCCACTGCCGAATTAGAGGGCCCTGGGGGACGCTTTTTCTTTTTATACCTTTGTGCACTATTACAAGTATGAGAATTACAATTTCCTCATTCAACAGTAAAATCCCTGACTTTGTTTTTATCAATTATTTGTGTGTTTTGAACTGTTATTATCATACTTCGTTTTAACCGAAACCATAATGAGAGTGCGAAATGTGCCGCATTTATTTTTTCTCCTTTCAATTATGGCAAAATGAATTGGAATTTTAATTTTTTTACCGGAGGGTGCACACCTTGTTCTCCTAGGGCTGTACTTGCTTGAGCTGGCCCTGCCATTTCTGCTAAACATCGGTGATAGAAGAAGAACGGACTTCTCGCCAATCCATCAGCCTTATCTCAACGACAACAATTGAAATGTTATACAATAATAAACTAACATGTAACTCTTTTTTTTTTTTCATAGTGGATTGCTGCTAAGGGTTTTGAACATTGGGAGCTGCTTTGATTGTTTTGACCATTACGATCTTACCCCATAAAAATACAACCAACCATTATGACAGGATTTAATTCATGTGGGGTGGTGGTTGTACTCGTGATCTGTTGACATAAATTATTTGTTTTGTTTTCTTATTGATATAGTTATATTAATGTATTATTTTTCTTTGCGTGTTTAGTTATATTAATATTTTCTTTTTCTTTATGTTAGTGTTATTTCCATTAATCTGAATCTATTTTTTATCAGCTTTTGGAGACATTGTTTAATGCAGAATAAGAACCTTGGCTTTTTGGATTTGTCAGATAGTACATTTATATCCTCTTTTTACAAAGGGTCTCTGGGTCACGACAAAATTATAGTATAGTTTCACACTGTGTCTTCATAATTTATGTATAAGATGTATCTGCTGATGGCCTGGAAATAAACAAATAATATTGTTAAAATCATTAATAATTACCGATAGAAAAACAAGGCTAAGAAAAATATAAATTCCATAACTGCTGACGACAGTTAAGCCCGGTTGACGTGTGAATAAAAAAGAAGTGTAAACACGTTTGTTTAAATTTAATGTAACTGCAATAATAAATTCTATAAAAACAAAGTCCCCAAAAGTTGTCATTTAATTAATTAACATCTTGAACGTTTTAACTCAGAATGCAACGACGTAAAACAACAATAACATACATATTGTTTTTTTAAATTAAAACCGCTCTGGCAGGTGAAAAGGCCATATTTTAATATTAAGCCACAAAATTTAGTACATTAAAAGTGAATAACAAAGAAAATCTCTTTTAAATCCATGGATCAAAAAAAATGTCCAACGGATTTGATAATGAAATAAAATTAATAAACGCTAAACACAAAAAAATTAAATCATTTCGCACCATTTCACTGTCTTCGTAACTTCAGAGATTTTGGAAGATTAATCATTTGGAAAATCTTTTGATAAAAGAAGTTTCGTGAAATTATCTGCTACTACATTAATACATTTACAAAAATACGCCCTCTGACCAGCTATTACATCGTTTCAATAGATAGTGGCTATTATCCCCATAACAAAACAAAAACAGTTTTTGGCACAAAGCAGTTTTTTAAACCGCTGCGCGGTATCAAAGCGATGTTAGAATAACTTAACACATATCTTTAACTGGTATAAGATTTGTGAACTTTTAAATCAAATTTACGTGAAATATTATATTAGATGGCAAAGTACTCGCGAAGAAAAAAAAATCATTCATCGATCCCTGGTAGGACACGAACCCACGACCTCTTAACTACTCATTTTAATAAATTAAATGCTGTGTTCTCAATTTTAAATTTAGTGAAATTATCAAGTTTCTGAAATTTACTCGTTTGGTTAATGTGACTTTGAACATATCAAAAGCGCAATCTGAATGCTTAATTTTGGTAAATATAGCAGATATAACTACTATTACTCCAATTTGATGTGTTTTTGTGAATTGTACGGTGCAATTGTAAGCGCGTATTGTACGGCCAGTATATGTGCTTTAGTTCATAGTACACATAGATATTATATCCACATAGATACTTGTGCCATTTAGTGATGCCTATTATTTATTGCCTATTATTTTAGTGATGCCTATTTTATTAAAGGAAAAATTTAGAAAATTTAAAATATTTTTTTTTCTGCACGTTTATTATCTTGCTACTAATTGGAATCTTTGTTTGATTCCAAAAGTCATATAAAAATATCTCTCTCAATTTTTCCCTTCCTCCCGGTTTACGAATTCCCGGCACACACCCATATCTTCTTTTTCATCCTTTGATAACATGGTAGTCTCATTATATTTTGTTCTTACTCTCATGTATTTGTCTGAAATTAAAGCACTTCCAACGTATTTGCGAATGAAAACTGAAAGTTATTAGCAAGTAAATAACATATAAATATGAAAATGTAATAATAAACTACAGCTTCAATGTCTTCTTTTTCCTTTTGATTCTTATAAGGAACGTATAAGGCTTTTGTGCAATAATTTTTTTTATAGATGCTTTCCAAAATTCTCAATTTACCTTTATATTTTTTGCCTTCTTTCCTTCCTTCTCGAATGTTTTCTTCAAAATTTTCTTTCATGCATTTCTTGTTTGTGATCTGGCTCTTTTCTTTTCTGGCCTTTCTCTTAGCTTTCTGGTCTTCGGGTTGTCTTCAAACATTATTTATTATCCTTGGACAATATTCTGTTTCTTCATGAGTGTGCGTTTCACATTTTTTTGATCACTGCAAAATATAATTTTATTACATATATAAAAATTGGCATTAATATAAATGCTGGTATACAAACAATATGCAACTAAAGAAATTTCACGAAACAAAAATAAATAGATTCAAATAACTTTCTTAAATAATGTGCAAAATTTATTTTTTGATAAATTTGCTGTATTCTTTCGGACAGTACTCACTTCCAGTATATGTGGGTTCAACAGCTTATAAATGGCCCATTCAGATGAATGTCATCAAACATCAGGAAGACTCAATATGGTTTTATAACAATATCCGCAAAACAGCGTACGTGGAAGTCCAATTCCTCTGCTCTAAAACTTAGAAAGAGGTTTCGTATGGATTTCGAAATTTCATATTTGTCGACAAAAGTGTGACTTCGTTCGAATAAATATAAAGCATATTTTTTCAGCGTTCCTTCTATGAGACAAAATGTTTTTACAACTCAGTTACATCAGGTGGATGTTTTTAATTGTCATATGAAGGTATTAATTCTTTGTTTGATTTCACGTGTGAAAATTGTTTAGGGTTTTCAGGCAATTTTTTCAGTACCCGGAAAATCGTGCAACCTACCTTATTTTATATTTTAGCCAAACGTATCTCCTTCAATTAGTTGTTTCTGATGTAAATGTTTGACCTCAAATATTCCATTATGCCATATTATGTTTTTTACCCGTGTATGTAATGTCATATTGTACAAAGGCAGTTATTTATGAAAATTTGATTTCCGTTTGTTACTGTTTCGTTGGCTTTGCAAGTGTGGTGTGCGGAGTTTCCACGCTGCAGTCGTTAGGAAAGCAACTATGTGTAAAATAAAGTAAAGTTTATGTTTAGAAAAGTTAACTTTAATTAAGTTATTTCGAGCTTCATTTTCTTAGGGTTAAAGTTTTGATGTTTTTTAAAGACATTAACTTAACAACCCTAATAAAAAACTACTGTCAGTAAAACTCATGAGCCATAATAGGGTCCTAAAAGCTGAAAAAACGGAGCTAAATTGTAATTTTTTTAATTCACTTTCAGCTTTTCCAAGCATGTTTAAAAATAATAAGCAAAATTTCCAGCAAAAAATTCAGTTTGTTCGGAAAAAATTTTAAGTACAATATCTTGATAAAAGAAAATGAACGTCATTTTCACCTTGCATGATAAAAGAGCTATAAAATGAAAAACAACATTGTGCACATATTTTTTATTCAACGTAATTTATTCCGCTCTATTCAAAAATGTTTATTTTCACTTGTTTGTCACAAATATGACAATTATTATGAATATCGCTGAGGGGAAAGAATAATTTTGCAATCATTAAAATTTATTCAAAAATCAAAGTTTTATAGGGATTTAAACGAATTTTAAACAAGTTTTATAAAGATTTAAGACGCAATTTCTCGTAAATTCTAGTTTAAAAAAGATAACCTTGTAAGATAACTGTTACATTTTATTTTACAGTTTAGTTTTTAGTACGTTCCGTAAGCTTTAAAAATACTTCTTCGTTGATTATACTTTCTAAACCGTTATTTTGCTTTTAATGAGGGCGATGGGGATTTTACCTTACAAAAAATGGAAATGTTAATATAATAAAATTCTTTTAATCGAAAAATATTTCAATGATTAAAATCATATTTGCGTTTAACATAAACGCAGGGCAGCACGTTCATTTAAAATCAGGGGCGAATTGCCAATTTTTTTAACGGCGGGTTTCTTTGCATTGCAAAATATGTCCCAGCCAATTCAAAAAGAGCCCAATTACTCTCTTTCAGAATATTGAAGAAAATTAAGAACGGTTCATATTTTCAAAAATAATTCAATAACGTTTTCGCCCGTTTCCTGCTCACCACTACGTTATATTTGTTAATGAGGATAAATAAACAATAATAACAATAAATAAAAATTGTTTGTTTGTTTGTAATATAGTGTTCATGGTGCAATAAATCTTGCATTGCTTGTGAAGAAAAGATGGAAACCTATTATGAGAAGTCGGTAGTGTGTCTAGAGAAAGTTTGTAAGTTGGGTGAGTGAACTTTTGAAATTAAATTTAGTTTGTTTAATGATTGTATAAGTTTTTAGAGGAATTTCGGATGTTTAAATTGACTATTTTAAATATCGACTATATGAAAATTACATAAAAGGTATTCAAAAGCAGAATTCAGATATTGTGTGTGATACGTAATTAGCGATCTGTATTCTTTTAACGATGACAATTAAGGTGCGTTTGTTGATTAAAAGAAGGTTTCTCGCCCAAGCAGCCAGCTTCCATATCCAATTTCAAAGGCATTAAAATGGATGACTGATCGTACTTGCCAAAACACGCAGCAGTCATAGAGTTAAAGAGAATGGTGGTGGTGCCCAATCGGTTTTAAACTATATTGTGCGGAGAATTCCTCGAATACAGGAATTGATATAAACGAAAAGTCTCGTTCTCTACATCCAGTTCTTAGTTCAAGTAGGAACTCAGTTCAAATGTCCTCCCATCTGATCCTGTGGGTTTTGTGGTTTCACAAAATGTCTGATATTTTTCAAACGATTTATGAAGGTTGGAAAGACTACATCAAATATTACTGATGTTTTTACATCAAAAGAGAGTTTACAGGAAAATACACTACGTTAGTTTAAACTGTCGTCATATTTTAAAATAAGAATGTAAACACTGTCATAAAAGAAACGATTTTTTTTTATTTCTCCCCTAACCATGGATTATGGAAATTATGGTACAACAACTCACAGAAAAAGAGAATAATCGGTTCATTGTGAAAAAGCTTTATATATACTCTCGGGAAGAGGAATGACAGGTCACCTGTAGCTTAGCGGTTAGAGCATTTCTCCGGCCAAGAAGAGACGTAGGATCATACCTCACCAGGTTTCCGAAAATTCTCATTTTCTGCAGGTTATTTTACCACTGTCATAAAATTTCTGTTAAGAAAAATTTTTAAAAATAAGTTTGACTAAGGGATATAAGCACAATGTCCTTTTTATATTTTTATATGCAAAAAGAGTTTATATTAACTAGTCTATGCCGCACTTTCATGATCAATATTAATGTCACTACCTATAAGTTATTACCCTCAAGATTCTTACTTTGTTACTCCCTCATTACTTGTAACCTTGCAGATTATTTCACATGGTCCGCTGGTTAGTTGATCCAATAAAGATCTTTGATTTCGTTGGGCTGATTAGATGCCCAAAAACTTCCCTTTTTTTCGGCGCAAGAAGAGTTAAATTCATGGTGCCCCGAATCCACAGTTTTCTGGGGAATCCGAACCTCTGTGCCAAAGGAAACAAACTTAGAACTAAGGTAAGCAGAAAAAAGGCACACGTTCTGCAATACCACTGAAGGTTAAACCTGTATCAATGGAACGACAGACAAAGCGTTAGTACTACACTATTGGTTAGTGGACGTACAATTGCAAGTAATTTTTCCTTTTCAGACCTGAGGAAAAAACAACAAGCTACACTGTGCAGTTAGTTAATCGGTAAGTGTTTTTTAACCGTTTCAAGTCTAATTAACCGCGTGCTAGGTGACAATTGCGTCATCACAGGCAATGCCGAATTGCCCAATAGGAGATACTAGGCTATTGACAAGGGCGGCAAAATTTTATGTATTGAGTCTGATATAACAAAATCCATATACGATGATATAATCAGATGTTTTGCAGAGAAGGCAGCTAGATAAATGTCATACTTTCCATTTAAATACCAGTGTTCGATATGCTTTTATTTTTTTATTAAAATTAAAATTCACTTTTATAAAATTGAATTTGATTTATTATATACCAAGAAGAATAATACTTCAATATAAGTTAGTATTGTTTAATGTTTATGTTTCAATTTATGAGTTTATTTTTAAACAAAGTTATTGTCAATATAAAAGTTTTTGGCGTATATTGAATGTAACAATTTTTATGTTCCTACTACCGACTGGGGGCGGACGTGTAAGAAGGAGCGGAAAAAGATAGCCTAGGGGCGGTAAAAAATCGTAGCCTTGGGGCGGCAAAGTGATAAATCCGCCCATGATCACAGTGCACACCCAGGAGCCACAATCGTGTATAAGGCGTCGTGATTCTGTGGACGTGTTCAGTTTTTAATCCCGTTTCAAAAGATTTGCCTTTCAACCTAGGGATGTAAAAAATTATGACCCTATTTTTCTGTTTGTGTACGTCAAAGGCGAAGTTACATTACAAATGTTTCAATAACGGTTTTTTCGTTTTATAACAGATCAAAGAACAAGAACGGGCTGCATAAACGCAGAGTAATAACCAATATTATTCTATTTTCCCGTTAGTGTTAACAGTGATATGTGCATATTAAAACCTTTTAATTAAAATTATAATTGTTAGTTTATATTGTCACTGAAAATGGAGACCGTTTAAGTCAAGTTTTTTGAGCATGAAAATTCGAAAAAAGAAAGCACATCCAACCAAAAGAACTATGTGACTGTACAAAAAAAAATCCAAAATGTTTAAAGAATCGATTTTCAGTCACGTGATTTAGACTTGCTTTTTGGTCTGTGCACTTTCATTCATAAGAAGATAAAGTGTGTGCCACAATTTTCTCAAATGAGGCCCATGAAAATCCCAAAAAATAATAATACTTCTTGCTCATTAATTCGTAAAAACGACGCTCAGTCTGTTCTTTAAATTATTACAATGGTTTTCACGTCCTTCTGCCAAAGATATACAACAACTGAACTCTTTAAAATAAGCATAATTCAGAAATATGAAAATTTACCCTCTCTCTTGTCAACATCACCGCATTCTGGAAGAGAATCTCGTAACAAGCTTCGGCTTTATATTCTCTTCCATTTCTAACCTCAAAACTTAAAATAATTTAATATAGATCTTCTCTTACATTTCTATAATTTTTATACTGCTCAAGCTATGTATCACGAAATATTGTATATCGGGTTGAATGAAAATTTATTATTATTGTCATCTTGTTGATTTGCATGTTTTTGCTTTTGTAACGACAATATACTAAAACAATGCAATTGAGTATACTGATGTATTTGTTTCTATTTCTAAATAAAATCAAATAGAATCTCTCTTTTAATACCTCATTCCACCCCATCAGTACTCGTCTTCAAAAAATGTCTTACGTCCTGCTCTCGTTTCTTGAAGAGCGAATGTTGGTGACAAGAGTAAGAGTAGCTGTTTTGGTTCGATGTGTTTCGAGTATTGTTTGATTAATTAAGTATGAACAGGAAATTCGCTAAAGAAGAAATATGTTGAAAATATGATTTATCGCAAGCTGATATGCGCTCTGCATGTAGAGATTCATCCTTAATGGCATCGAAAATTTCTCTGTCTTTATGCGCCTTCCTTTTAATTAGCGATCACTGACGAATTTCATCAACTTTAACCACAGGGTGTCCTGAAAACTTCTGATAGTTTTAAAAAAAACAACAGGAAAAAGTTTAAGGTTAAAGAAACAGTCTTGCAGCAAATTAATGTGACATGGCGTAAATTTTACTCCCAGAATTCCCCTAGTTTTATCTCAAAAATTATTCGATAGACGGCGCTGAAGTTTATTGAAGCTGTGAATCAATGGACATTGAGTGAAAATAATATTACGGTATTTTAAATCTTTTATTGAATGAAAATTACATTACAGTGTTTTCGAACTATCCATCATTAGCCGCAATCACACGTCGTAAGCAGAGGTCGAAATCAGCAAACATTTTATGCAAATTTGTCAATTTAATGACATCTTTTATTGTTACGTAGTTGTCACCGATTATTTCTGCAAGTTCCCCAAGCGTTTGGGGTTTTTTACAATGCGTCCTTCAAGTAGCGCCAAAATTAAAAATCGTACGAATTCAAATTTGGTGATTTCGGTATACACCCCATTCTCTTTCCTACGAAGCAGGGGTAATTTGAAGCAGTGACACGGTGATCAAAATATTTCTCTAAAAAGAGGAATACTATAAGAGGAAACTAGAGAATAAAATTTATGCCCTGTCGCATGAATTTTCAGCAAGATTTGTTTCTTTAGCCTTAATTGTTTTGCTGTTACTCCTTTTTGAAAAGCGTCCGCCTTTTTCAGGACACACTGTATATTGTTTTTATTCTTACAGCGTAAAATTAGCAAATGCCAAGCTGTCCAGTTTTTCAAAGGATCCTAGTCTCCACTGCCAAGGGGACCAAACGTGGTACTACAGTGGGACCGACGACGTTCTGCCAATGGTATAGTAAAACGTGTGCCATCCCACGTACTACTGTGGCACGGCACACGTTCTACAATACCTTTAGGAGCCCAATTCGTGTTAATGGCATGATAGGTGTATGCGTTACCCTACTGTAACGCACATTACCGTTTAAACATAGAAATATACATGTATTTATATGTGAGAAGATAATTTTTTGACGCTTCTTTATGAAACCACAGCTATTTGCGTTTGCTTTTTCCAATTGCATGCAAGTCTTCTTCGGAGGATAATTGACAGAGAGAGGAAGCAAGTCAATAACATGCATACACGTACACTAATATACACGAAATATTATCACTTAAATACTACTTCAATTAGACATTTTCTTCTTTGCTTGCCTCCAATCGTTTGGAGAAAATTTATGTTGACAAGTTAAAATTTTACGGAAGTAAAAAGATCTTACAACAAATGTTCCTGAGAGCATCCCTCTTACATTCATTTTTGTTGTTATAATGAATCTAGAAACAGAAAAGCACACACTGGAACCTATAAAATACAAGACTATGATTTTTGCACAGAAACACTTAAACCATTCTCGCAATCATAGACGTGATCTGGTGGGGGGGCGCTTACCCCCAGTTTCTTTAGAAAAGAGACAAAATCATACTTTCCCCCCCCCTTGAGATTTTGGGGCTTTGTTCCTCCCCACCCCCAGTTTACGCTATATTTAACCCCTTAGTTACGCCTATGACCACAATCCCTTATCTTGTCAACGGGATAGTGTAACCATTTAGTGAGAAAAATTTATCATTTTAAGGCTTTTTAAATTGTTGAAGAAAGAAAAATTGAGGGTTGTACTATATTAAAAAAGCTTCAAATTCAACCCTTATCGGAAAAGTTGACGTGTACGACTCGAAACTGATTTGCGCCGCAAAGGAGGGCAAGTCAGCTCTTTTAATGATGTGGGCAAAAAGTGGGAAAATTTTTTAAAAAAGGAGGAGAAGGGGGAAAGGAGTGGTCGCGTCGAAACGGAGAAAAAATTGGAAATCGTGGAGCAAAGCAGCGAGGACAAACCTAGTAAATGGTGAATTAAAAAGAGAAGTTGGACAAAACTTCTGCAAATGGAATCAAAAGATCCAAGTAAAAAAATTGGTTTTCCCAGACGAAAGTTAGAATAGAGCTGAAATGGAAGAATTATGAAGAAAGTTAATTATGAAGATGTAAGCGTTCCATTAGCTTTATGGTTGAAGGAGCGGCGACAGGAAAGACTTCTCTTGCCGGATTTTCATTAAAGGAAGAAGTTGATTTTGAAATATTATGTAAAACAGGAATCCTGTTCCCGGGGCCAATTGCTGGTTGGTTGAATAAACGGATAAAACGAAGAGAACATGCCATTTAGACATTTGAGTAGAAAGTTTTCTGAAGCCGTTTTACTTTTTAGTAGAGAAGAGGATACTTCTTAAATTTGCGATAGGAAGATATAAGTGTTTTAGGAAGAATGGAAATTTCTCCCGAACACGCTCTTGGCGAAATACGTACTGTTCGTATTTCCAGAAGCTCATTTTAAAATGATGGTAGCTGACCAAATGTTCAAAGCCGTAGTTTGTATATATATATATTCATGAAAAAGATTCTCTATATTTTCTTAAATCTCTCTAGAAATTGGACATGAGTTAAAGACAATCTTTTACCGACATTTCTTCTTTATTTATGCAGTTCTTCCCAAGTAAAAATCATAGTTTTTAACGTGCTTTGTAGATACAGTTTTCCATTAAGAAATTTTTAAGCGATATTCTTAAGACTTGAGTGCATGAATAAGCAATTTTATTCGTCCATATTCCTTAATTCATGCTTATACTCGGAGCAAACCTGGTGCTTGAGATGGGGGGGGGGGGTTGTCGTAATACTTGATCGGGCCGAACACGAGATTTCGTGACGTCACGATTCGAGTCCTGAAATCGGTGGATAATGCGCGCAGAGAATGCATTTTTCCAAGCTTTTTTTTCCAATTGCGCAGAATTTAAATTCTGGTCTAGCTCTTTGAATGAATTTCATACACAAGCTTGCTTGCTTATTTGCTTGCTTTATTTTTTTTTCCGATTATGTAGAATTTAAATTTTAAGTTAGATCTTTGAATGACGTTCATGTACAATCATTATTTTTTTTCATTAGAACTTTAATATGACAAGGGGGTGAAAGGGTCCCAAAAAGGTGTCGCGTTAATTCGTCGCGTCATACTTATGTTATAGTTTGCAATATATTTATTTATTGGGGATTTCTTTGCTTCTGAATACAGTAAGAACCCAATAATCTGTAATCAATATGTTAATTTTTTGGAGGTTTCTTTGCTTGTAAATACACTAGAACCCCGGTAATTCGAAGTTTGCTTAACCAAAATATCCTGCAGTGCTATTTTTGGTAATTATTTTTAAAAGGACACTCGTGCAACTTTTTACTTGTTTATACTGTATTATCCCGGCCATCCGAGAGCATCGGTCATTTTGGTTAAGCGAAGTTCGGATTATCGGGGTTCAACTTTATTTACAATTAAACTGTGGAATGAGTGTTAACTTAAAAAAATAGTATTGTAGGACATTTGGGATAAGCGAAATTCGGATTATAGGGATTCTACTGTATTTACAGGTGAAACGTTGAACGAGTGTCAACTTAAAAATTAATTGCAAAAAATAGTATTGTAGGATATTTTGGTTAAGCCAACTTCGGATTACCGGAGTTGGTACTGTATTTACAAGCAAAGATACTGTACACCGGTACTGTATTTACAAGCCAAGAAACCCCAATAAATAAATATATTATCAGATTACTGGGGTCCTACTGTATATACAAGCAAAGAAACCCCAATAAATAAATAGATTGCAAATTGTAACGCAAGTATGACGAGACGAATTGTGTGCACCGAATTACGCAGAACCTCCTAAAAATAGCCTCAGAAAGATATATGTGCATAATACGTTTTGTAAGATATTATTACCCTTCACAGGGATAACACAATTGCCAAATAATGGTCAACACAGAAAAGCCTCCGGGGCGAGATTTTTGTGAGTTTTTCGTGGGGGAATTTATTATACAATAATGTTTGCCACCCACGTATATTTAGCTCAAACTAGAGCTTTTTTTATATTTGGAGAAAAAGAGGCGCCGTCCTCATCCTGGATTCGAACCAGGGTCCCCGCGTTGAGCCCGCGGTGTCTTGACCTACTAGACGAATGAGGACAAGAACAAACGCATTTTTCTCCGTATATGAGGATGTAAGATATTATTACCCTTCACAGGGATAACACAATTGCCAAATAATGGTCAACACAGAAAAGCCTCCGGGGCGATTTGCACGTCCTCCCCCACATTCTAGAAACTACTCTGTATGTACTTTTAATGTACATAATAGTAAGGATATGATGAGCATAATGACATTAGTTGAGAATAAGAAATAATGAGTGAAAAAGAAAATCTATCCTTGTAAATTTATATCCATCTACAAACGCTTGTTTTCAACCGCTGCAGCGATAATTTCTTCGGATATTTATTTCTCTTTCCTTCATTTAAAGCAATTATTAATTGAATTTTGAATGTCATAAAACATTATTTTAGAGTTTCAAGACGCAAATTTGTCTGTCACAAAACTTTCTCTTTAAATTAAAGCACAGTCATATACTTACAAATATACAATAAGGTAACAAATACGTATAAGGTTCATACAAGTATGAATCTTATGACATAGATTACCTATATATTAAAAACTCATTTACCTCCAAATGTTTTTCAATCCACAATGTAAAGCTACAGTGATATCTAATTAATAATTGTTCAGCACAAAATTATGATATTTCGATGAATATATTGCGTTTCCTACTTATAACAAACCATACATACATAGATAATGTTTACAAAATAAGACTCATCAAGTGACGTCATGAGGGTTTAAACCGATGCAGTAGCAGGCCCGATCAAGTATAACGACGGCCCTGGGCTGAGCCTCCCCTCGAAACGTGTTAAGACCCCCCATCTTGAAAATAGTTTTTCAAAATAAATTACCTTAGAATTTTATTTTAAATTTTTAGTTTTGTATAAAACTGTACATGACAGTGTAAATTGTCCTTTGACTTTAAAAATATACTCAAAGTAGATTTCTACGCTGCATCTTGTGTATATGATGTAGTTTTCGGAGGTTTGAATCTTCACTTATCCTATAATAAGGATAAGGGAAATGATAAATTTTAGTATACCTCTGTAAGTTTTCAATGCAAAATTTAAGTTAAGAAATTTATTCATTGATGTTAAATATAATAGCCTACTTAGATATTTATGTTATTAAATATATTAATAAAATACATTAAAATATTAAAGAACTTTAAGCCCCCTTCAACTCTCAGAGCCCCCCATGTAACAAACGTCTAGCTACAGGCCTGCTTATACTAAAAAAATATAAAGATTTTAAGTACATATAAAAATGTTTAATAAAGAACGGCATTAATTAATAAAGAACATCAAACTTGATCAAAGCTATCTCTTTGTGTAATTTTAAGTACGTTGATAATCTTAACCATAAAATTTGATACCCCGATCCTTTTATTTCATGCGTTGTACCAGAACCTAACTTTTTACATAATAACCAAAAAAAGGTGATTTTTGCTTCCTCCTCCTTTAAATTTCTGAAGGAGATTCCCTTGATCATTATACAAATATAAGAAAGAAACATCTGTACGCAAGACTGTACGCAACAGTAGCTCAGATGTCGCCTGCACCTGCCCGGCCTATATGCAAACAAAAGTGTCCTTTCCTGTGGTTACGATGAAAGACAAGTTCTTAGACAAGCACTAGACAGAAAAAGGAGAGAAGAAGGAAGAGTGAAACCAAGGAATATATGATGGGGAGTTTTAAAAAACATACGCAAGGAAAAAGGTAAATAATATCGAGATTAATTAAGAAATTCGCAAAAAAATCATTAAAAATGTAGACCTTTTATATAACCTCTACATTTTATAGGGACAAATAGAAGAGGACATATAAGCTACAAGTCATAACTACAGTCCTAATAGTTATTAATCAGATGCTATTTGTTAATTATTTTCTTGTTAATTACTTACAACTTTTTTATTTTTTATTCGTAAACGTGATGGAAGCCATTTAACTTAAGACGAAAATATGAAAGGAAGAGCAAAGAAGAATATGACGACCATGTAATCTGAAGACGCTAGAGGTAAATGTAAGAGTGGGTGTGTGGAACAAACTTTTTCAAACTCTCGTGAATCAAATGAAAAACGTGAATTAGAAGCGAAATCGTTGGACACGCAGAAAAAAATATTTTGGTTTAAATATTCTGAACTTTATCCTTTAGTAAAATATTCACAAATCTGTGCATTTATTAGTAGATGAATATGTACGTGTGTGTGTGTACGTGGACATCATGGACATGTGTACGATGTACCAACTCACAGATTTCCTTGAAAAAAGCGTTCTCTTAGGCGAGCTTTTACTAATTTTCGGTGATGGGCATTCGCCATCAGTGATGCCAGATTGGGCTACAAGTAGCGCACTGGGCGATGTTTTAAGTGCCCTCGCTACAAACATTTCGAATTGGGCGACACGCTACTTTTTGGGATACTTTTAATTACCTTCAGGCTATAAATCTGAAAAATACGCTACTTTTTTATTTTCATATATAAAATCACAAAATATTATTAGTATTACATAATACAATAAAAATTTTGTTTGTTGAACATTTCTATTCGCAGTGAATGATAGTTTCACTAAAACATAACATGTTCGATACTCGTTCAATTCTTGTTTTGATGGTTTTTAATCACCGTGATCTTATATGTACTAGAGTGGACGTCACGTCACTCCGAAGCTCGTTTTACATTACAGTTCTCTTCATATATACGCTATATAAGCTCGAAGGTGCACACTGTGGATCCACATTAGTGAGGTCAATTTTTCTATTTTCCTGTGTTACAGTACGTAATTATAATCAAGCGCAGATACGGAGGATCACATGAGTCATGACCCCCAAAGTATTTTTTTTTTCACTGTAAAAAATTCCAATTTTCATGATAAATGAAGGGTGTTATTCCAAGACCATGGCGAATTTTGTCCTTGACCCCGCTTCCCCCAAAATGAAAGTCTGTATCCGCTCTTGATTATAATGGTGCGTGCTTGTTTAAGTTCGGATTGTACACTTCATGACACTGTGGAAAATCGTTAACGTGGCAGTTCTTTCCACAGTTAATCTAATGTTTTTAGTTTAACTTGCGTTCCACTCAATTTTCGTTTTATTTTTCGTTCAGCAATGCAAATAGTATACAAACGATTATGTCGACCTGCTTGTATATCTGTTAAGCTAAAATATCGAAAACGCTCAATAAGCGAAAAAAGACCACAACGCATTGTGGCCGTTTCAAAAATGCCAAATCCGAGAGTTAGAAAAAGTCTTCAGACATATTAGGGGCGTATCGAGGTTGGCCCGAAGCCCCATCCTTTTTCTAAGCTACTCTTAGAAATACGACTACGGTATTCAGTATTCAAGGAGTATGCGTAAGAGCACTTAAAATGTCGCATATCAGGGCCGTGTCGAAGAGGACCGGAGCCCCATCCTTTTTCTAGGGCCCTGCGGTGGCGCAGTGTGGTAACGCGTTCTCCTATTGCGCGGCTAATCCGGGTTCGACTCCCAGCAGTGCAAAAAGAACGCTTACTCAGAGATCTCATAAAGATCGCACTGCTCACTGTAGTCCGGGGTTTGGTTCCCTAGGCCTTAAGAGGTTCGGATTCCTCGGAAAACAGTAGGTCCCGGCGCAGCATGACCACTGTAGTCTTTGAGCCGCAAAAACAAACAAACAATAACCTTTTTCTAGGCTTCTGTTGGAGCTACTACTATTTCTAGTTGCAGAATTATTTATGTTAAAATTAATAATTAATAATAAAATATATAAATATATAAAATATATAAATAATAAAATTAATAATAATAATTAATAAATGAAATTTTTATGTTTGGGCTACAAATTGTTCAAATCCGCTACTTTTGGAGCACAGTTTGCTACTTTTTAATCTTCAGATCTGGCAACACTGTTCACCAACAGAAATAATTTTCATTTTTTTTATTAATTTCCGTTTCAAAACAATCAAAAGTAAAATTCTGTGTGAAAAGTCGTAATTGGTATTATAGAAATGAACTTTAATACGATGAATAATAAAGTAGCATAACCAAGGAAACGGAATTACTATTAGTGATAAAATGTAACATAATTACGCACAAAAATATATTATGTATAAGAATTTCTAACAAACAATACAGAGTTTCATTAGGAGATTCCATAACAAACAGTTATTTCGACACTGGCGTAAGGTTTAAATATACAACGTTTCGGGAGCCAACTGCTCCCTTTGTCCCGGTGTCGCGAAATAACTGTTTGTTATTATGTATAAGGTTTTAAAACTTTTCACATAAGCGCAAAATGCGATTAATTTTTCAGAGTTCCTTTTTAAAATAAAAATTGCATTAACCTTCGTATAAGTCTTTCTAATGTTATTAACTTTACAGTAATGAATAAATTTAATCCTTTTTTAGTTTCCTTTTCTAATTTTTTGTTACGATTAATTTCTTTTTTTTTAAACAAATTGGCTTTGTGCAAATTTAATTAAATTTAATTTGAGGTGTTTTAAATCAGCCAATTTGTAAAAAAAGGCATTCCGATTGGGCGCTTGATGCTTTCAAATGTTCTGATGACGAATTTTTTATAGCTTTTCTTTGAAGGCTGAATTAATCAAAACATGTTACACCAAATGCAATTGTATTGGTTTAAATGAATTGAGTTTCTGAGAAAAAATCGTCGTGGGCGTCAAAACGCAGTAAATGGTTCTTTACAGAATATAATTCAGCATTCGTTTCGATTGAATTCACTCAGCTGCAGTTAATTTTCTGGCGATAGTTGATTTGCTAACTGAAATTCTACTTCCAGCTAACAAGCTAGGGGCGAAACGTTATCGTTAAATTGAGGAAGGCAAACGCTAAATATAGTTTGATATAACACTGGACCCAATGTTACTCAGTCCGGAGCAATAAGAACATTCGTTAAATCGAAGAAATCGTTAAATTGGGTATCACCAAATTGAACCTAGCCCGTATATACATAATTTTATATTGTATTTATAAGAAAATTCAAAATATTATGCTTTTATATAAATTAGAATTTTCTTATTTAAATAAATCCAATGTCGTAATTCAAAACGAAATAATAGCTTAGCTCTTAAGCACATCAATCATCATTAAGCTTAAATTAAAATAATAATTTCATATAAGGAAAAGTTCTCACACCACCACCAGGGGTCGCGCCTCGCAATTTGAAATCCTTTGCCCTAAATATAAAAACTCATGTGGCGTCGTGAGCTGAGCTTGCAACAAATTTTAGTGGATAAATTATAACATAATAACCAAAATTATCCGCAATTCATTTTCAATGTGAGAAATTGATCGATATCAACGAGGCTTAGGAATGGAAAAACTTGATATATGCTATTCAAAGTCATATAGAAGTTTAACCTGCATTCAGTTAGTCAAACGTGCGTAAATCTGAGTGTCTAATAATATTCTTTAAAACACAATATAATAGAAAGAACTGCTGTTTTGAAGGTGTTACTACTAATCAACTGCAGGACCAATCAAATTACAGGGTATCCCTTGTGTTCTTTTGGTCCTTTATAATGTTCTGATTTCTGTGCATTAACAAATTTTTAATTAAATTTTCATTCAACATATACTACTTCTTCGATGAATAAAATACTATTATGACAAACAAAGAGCCTTTGCCCTAGACGTCAGGCCAACCATACTTTCAGCTAAACAGAATAAAACTGGAACTGAAATAGTGTGTTTTATGACGTTACACTAAAAAGTCAAAAGGGCAAGCAAAATGTTCCGCTAAATGAATAATTTGAATTAAAAAGTTTCGAATTATCCAATTTCTACTGTATGTAGTTAATATGTAGTCGGGCTGAATTAATAAATTATGTTTATTTTACCTGATTTCTCACAAACCCATTTTCGATTTTCGTTCGAATAATTTTCTTGCAAGTAGATAAATTACCGATGTTTTTGAAAAATAATAATTTATGATCCGTTATTCAGATAAGCACTAGTTCATTAATCAATTGCGGTCATGCATCAATTAATTAATTAATTAGGAATCGAGATCTTTAAGGAAAGGATAATCTATCACTGTGCAGACTGTTTTATTCCGCTCTCCTCGGATCTCCATTTGAATGAAACTCTTTATTTCTTTAATTCAACGCCTCTTGCACCTGCTTCCGTCTACACAAGCGACGTCACCATTTAATGAGCAGTTAAGAAATAATCTTATAGCAATGCTGCCAAACAGCATAATACAGTAGCTTGGTTATTTTCATCCTTATCGTCACAAAATGGCAGCATCGTTATGTATGTATTTAAATTAATATAGAAATGTATTAAACAACGATATGTGGAACTATCGTTATTATATATCATCATCGTTACGAATGTTTATCATGTCTGTGACGAAGAGTATTGTCATTAGAACCGTACATTAGATATTAACATCATATTAAAACATCTTTAACTGCGATAATTTAGTATGAGTACTCTCTATACACAGGGTGTCCCAAAAGGTTGTAGATAAACTTTAGCGGTCGGTCCGCCAGACAAATACAAACAAATTTTGCATAGGAAGTGAGTATCGCAAACGCGATCGGACGGTTTGACAGCGACATAAAAGACGACGTTGGAAGCTGTTGTATTTTTACTGTCTTATTTTATTATTTAGCGCGAAATAAATTAAATAAATTACGACTGGTGTTAGAAACAAATACATTAGCATTTTGAGAAGCAGCCATTAAAAGTACATAGAACAAGTTGAAGGCAAACGTTTCGAAGCTATCGCAGCTTCATCTTCAGTGTGAAAATTGTTCAAACGTTGGAATATTATTTGAGCGTTACATATTCTGCGGGTAGATTGTGGAATTCATTTAACGCGTTACGATGGCTATTGTTGATAGATTGCCAACCTTATTCCTTGAAAGTTGGCAATTTAGCAACAATAGACGTCATAACGCGTCAAGCGAATTCCACGATCTACCCGTAGAATATGCAACGCTTAAATAATATTCCAACATTTCAACAATTTTCGCACTGAAGGTGAAGCTGCGATAGTTTCGAAACGTCTGCTTTCAACTTGTTCTATGTACTTTTAATGGCTGCTTCTCAAAATTCTGCTGTATTTATTTTATGGTTGTTATTTTTACTTTTATTTCTCTTTATGTGTGACAACAGTGTAGAAATTTATTTCATTATGAATAATTTAATACTATCTCCATGGTAACCAGGCAGGAGTTTTGAACAGCTGTTGTAATCTATTCTGTATATTCATAATAAAACAAGCTTATACACTGTAGCCGCTCATAGACAGAAATAAGATAATGAAAACTACAGATCATAAAATAAGATGCTGAAAATACAACAGCCTGCAATGTCATTTTTCATGTCCCTCTCCTACTTTACAGTCGCGTTTTCGACTCTCACTTTCTATGTATAATTTGTTTGTATTTGTCTGGCAGACCTGCACCTAAAATTTGTCTACAGCCTTTTGGGACACCCTGTATATGTATGTATGTATGTACGTATGCGCGTGCGCGTGTGTGTGTGTGCATTTGTTATTATAAACTATTACACATATTATTAAACTAAGGTATAATGATAATATAATATTTTATTATAAGGATATTTTGTTACATTTTTATTATTAATATTTCATATGTTGTAAACAAATTGTGTACAAGAAATAAGAAGCGCATTTGATAAAATACATGTATTAAAATAATACATTCATTATATATATATAATTTAGTAATGCCGATAGGGCCATGCGGAACCTAGAAAGTGCCCCAGGGTGAAAAAAAAGCTTGAAAGTTACTAGTTTAAATAATTAAATATTTAACTGCGATTACATATGTTTAATATTTTATATCTTCTACTCTCAGTGTCGACATCGAAGTATTGCATTTCTGTCAGGGCGGTTTTTATTTTATGACTATGTAGAAGTTTTATTATTTTCTATGTCTTGCGTAAACATGGTTCAGACCCCCCTCCCCCCTCCACATTGTCAAAAAGAATAAGCAGATCTCAACCCTTCAAAGAGTTTTACGTAATACTTGTCCCACACCAAAACACATGTAAAACGGGGAGGTGATCTCTCCTGTACTTGTTAAGGGGGCACATAGCCCATAAAGTTTCAAAAATTTACCTTTTTTTATTTTTTTTTTATAAGAAAGCCAAAATATTTCTGACCATTTTAAGACCAACCGTTTAAAAATATCTACATTAGAAGTTGAATTACGAAAAAAAATCTAAAGAGTACTGAATCTTCAAGGATATCATTTTAAAGGGACGCAGAGTTTGTTTACATTTAGTTTCGATGTTTTCGTATTCATGTATTCGTTTAAGAATTTTATGCGCATTGTAGGAGACGTGTCTACATACATACTTTCTTATTTTATCAACAGATGCAGGACAAATGAAGTAAACTACTCTACGCACTTTATGTTTGTAAACAAACCAGTGTTCCCTAAAACAAACCACGTTTTTGCGATTGCCTGCTGCTTGTTCCACGTTTGGTTTTTTGACCTCGTTTTTGCGATCCAGGTTTTGAAATCCTATTTTCTTTCTTTTTTAATACATATATTTATATTTTGTCGTTTCTCTTACTCTATATATTATCTATATATTATCAGTGTTATGGCGAATGTTATTCCCACTAAAAAACGTGCATCCGGAACACGGCCAAAAAAAAGAAAATTTACCGGAAATGTACATACACGAAATCATAAAATGCTGGACGAAAGCACATCGAGCAAAAAATTAAAGCTGTGCTTTGAAGAAGATTCTCCTGTAGATCAAACTTTTGAAGGGTACCGAATATTGGATAAGGGTCTGATGTTTGAGGCCCTGGAACAACTCCTTTCTTGCAAGGTATGTGGTTGCAGCATTACCATCAGTGAATTAATTACCAGTGGACTAGCATCTAAATTTATTTTGAATTGCTCAAGCTGTGGACAAATCGGTTCTTTTCTCAGCAGTAAATTTATTGGCCCGAAGAATGCTGTTGCAGAAATAAACCGTCGGTTTTTATATTCCATGAGATGTCTGGGTCAGGGATTGTCGGGGATGAATATGTTTTGTGCTGTAATGGATTTGCCACAGCCAAATGCAGAAGGGTCGTATAATCGACAAATCAAACACCTTGAATTAGCCACCTCGAAAGTTGCCACAAAATCCATGAAGAAGGCTGCGGAAGATGAGGCACTACTTACAGGGTCATCGAACATCATCATTAGTGGGGACGGTACCTGGAAAACCAAAGGGTATATGTCTTTGGTAGGTGTGTGTACTGTTATTGGTGAACAGTGTGTGAAAGTTATCGATAAAGAAGTAATGTCAACTTTTTGCAAGGGGTGTGATGCATATAAAGGTATTCGACGTGGTCCAAACTTCGATAAATGGAAGGCCTTACACGAACTTGAATGTTTGAAGAACCATACGGGTTCATCGGGAAGTATGGAGGCGGTAGGCATGTGCCGTATATTTGAACGATCAGGGGCACTAAGAGATGTTAAATACAGTGGATATATAGGAGACGGGGATTCAAAAACATTTTTATCCATAAGGAATTTACAGCCATACGATGATGTAGACATTAAAAAAATTGAATGTGTTGGTCACATTCAGAAGCGCATGGGAGCCAGGCTAAGGAAAATGAAACAACATATGTCTGGAAAGAAATTAGAAGATGACAAGTGTCTTGGAGGAAAAGGCCGGCTCACTGATAAAGAGATAGACCAACTCAGTTCCTACTATGGGAATGCAATCAAGGAGCATAAGGACAATTTAAGTGCGATGAGGAAAGCAGTATGGGCTGTCTTCTTCCATAAAGGATCAAGTGATGCTGATCCACTGCACCATTTTTGCCCCAAAGGAAACATATCGTGGTGTGCTTACCAGCGAGCTATTACAAAAAAAGCAACTGGGATATTTCGCCATAAACAATCTTTACCTCAGGCTATCATGAAGTTTATAAAACTGATTTTCAACGACCTGTCCCATCCCAAATTACTGAGTTGTTGCTTAGGAGGGAGGACTCAAAATCCAAATGAGTCTCTCAACTCAATGATTTGGAAGTTTTGCCCCAAAACGTCCGGGTCAGGACGTCGAATTGTAGACATCGCTACAAATGAAGCCATAATTCAGTTCAATGAAGGGGGTAAAGGACGTCTCCACACCATGAAGGCTTTTGACATCCAACCTGGAGTGCAGGCAAGTCGTATTTTAATAAAAGCTGATGGACGACGAATTTCACACTCCCTATGTCGTGCAACCAATGTCACAAAATGCCGACATCAAGTGAAAAGACGCCAAAAATTAGGTGCAGCTGAAGCTGTGAAGCATGCCGAAGGACCCTCATACTTGTCTGGTGCTTTTTGAAGAAGCTTCATCAAAACAGGTTTGTAATACAAAACTTTGCTTTTAGTTTTTTAGCAACAACAATCAATTTTATCATGCGCGCAAGGAATTAATATAGCATTTTGAATTGATGAATGAGTGATGACGTTGTCATTGATTTAAAACAAATGGCAACAGATATATTTTGCTAGCATTTTATGAAGGGAAACTGTATAATGATGTTGCATGCAATTTTTCATACCTGAGTTTGTGTTATTTTAATATAAATTGTTGAAATCTGGGCTGTTTTGGGACATTTTTGAGGCCAGGGATATGTGCTCCCTACGTGTTTCTCTCAAGACTGTATATTTCACCCTTGTGCCCAAGATATTTACAACTTCATTTGTGCTGCTGTAATGAAATTTGTCATGCTCTTGTAATAATACATGGTAAACATTGCAAGAAATTAAACATTTTTATATATATTAAAAAAATAATGGACAAAAAACAAATATCGTATTTGGATCGCCGCTCCAAGACCGCTGCGAAAACTTATAATTAGGTGGAAAGCTAACAGAAGTTGCAAAAAACTTAAAACTATAACATCCAAGGAAGGTTCTACATACTCGTCTGTTGTATTCTAAACAAGTTTATGAAGGTAGGTTGATGCAAATAGATAATAACTCCAATGTTGACAAATATTTTTCTTTAAACGCGTTTTTCTCAAAACAGTAAATTTTATCCTTGCGCGCAAGATATTTAAAAAACTTTTTACACTAGTATAATAAAAATTAGCACACTCTTGTAGCCATGCATAATTAATAAAATGACGAAAAAGATAAGGGATTAAGTAATAATATTTTTATCTAGATGCATTTTAATATTGAAAAAATGGCAAATTTTAAAAGTTTTATTTTTTATTGTTTTAAAAAATATTAAGTATCATTATTTTCTTAAGATTTTTCGTTAGTTGAATGCTATACTCATTATTTATCATTTAGCACATTACTTTTGGTAATTAGATAATAACAACCAATTATATTATGCGCGCAAAATGGTATTAAAAATTTTAACGAGCAAAATCTAGTATAATATTTTGATTTATTATAAAAAAATAGCAATATGTAAATACATTTTGTTAATGATTTTAGTAAGCTCATAATACAATAATCCTATGTGCAAATTTTTATTTTTGGATATGTGTTATTTTAAAAGTTATAGAATGTTGAACTTCAGCCTATCAGAAGGCATTTCGTAACACTTAAGGGGTATGTGCCCGCTTAATGGAAAGTAGTTATGTTTTCTATTGATCAAATGATTAACCATATAAATCTGTTAATCAATGAGTAGTATGGTGATGTATGACAAACGCATTTCAAAATGTCCATAAAACCTATACCGCACTGCGTAACTGTTATCTAGGAAATTTAGTAGTTGTGGCAGAGGTGTAGGCAGAAAGTTCATAAGGGGGTTATAGGCTCAATGAGGGGGGTTACAGAGCTACAACTCATATATTCCTATGTTAAATATACAAAATTTCATTGCAATGGGGGTTACAACCCGCAAACCCCCCACCCTGGCTATGCCTATGGGTTGTGATGATCCATTAAAAATGAAACATACATGTAAAGTAGCCGAAGTATTCTGAAAAATAAACAAAATCCAGCAGAAAGAGTTCTCTGCCACTCAGATGATAAATATATCAGATTTTGAAAGATTCTCGCATGGGGACAGAAATTTTGATGAAAAACATTTATTCGGACACGCTGCTCTGGATTATTACACTACATTCTCTATGAATCATCTACCAATTGTCAAGGAAATTTGGAATTACCAATTCCACTATCGTGGATCAACATGTATAAATTTGTCATCCTAATTACGCTTTAAAAAACCATTTGGCGTAAATTGTTTTCCGTTGAGGTTACTATGAGGATCCGACTGCACCATATTTATAAATGTATTTTCTATAACATACTATATGTATATAAAAAAGTACATATTAACTTGTAAGCACACCTACAAGTCTACGTTCAGGATTTTACTCACACGGACGGATACTGGCGAATACATTGGCTAGTTCTAGTGTCTTCCGTCGTCGTTCAGATTCTTTACTTAGACGGGTAGACGCTGATGGATATATTGGAATATATACATGAAAATCACATATACATATATCAGGATAAAGAAAACGAGACCACTGAGGCACATATTTGTGACCTTTAGATAGAATACATAAAATTAAATGCACATATAAATACACATACACACGCATAATGAAGCTTCGGTAACTTGAAGTTCTTGGTGAACTGAAGCGAACCCCATTCCCTTAAAACCTCCCTTAAAACTTGATACCTCGAAATCGATATCTCGAATATCAAGTGTTCTGAGGTTCCACGCGCATATATATCAGTGGCGTAGCGGGGCTTCAAAAATGGGTCATCTCTAAGCGTTCAACATGCCCCTCCCCCATCAAATAAGGAAGTCACAATTCATATAGGCCTATGTATCATGCTGATGATATATGTATGAATTTTGACCGGTTTTATTCGAATAGGGGTGACTATGGGCATTTAAAACTATCCCATTGTGCCACTAACACATAATTATACGCTGTGCCACTAACACATAATTATATGCTGTGCCACTAACACATAATTATACGCCCACAATGACGAAATATTTGAGCCGGCACCAACGACTCAACATGGCTTCTGAATCAGATACGTATGCATGCGACCAGAGACGGATGTATGATTTTGCCGCTTGTATGCTGACATATTTTGCCACCTAATCTTACCAAACATAGATAGAGGCATAGTAGAAAATTTTGCCGCTTTTGCAAATTTTTTAATTTGAAGCTCCTTGAATTTAATTTCAAATTCGTTTTTTCGCAAGAATTCGCGAATTTAACGACTTTTGAGCTTGTCTCAAGATGGCGCCCATGGCTGCTCCCGCTTTGCCATACCTACTTACGCCTCTGACGTAACGTTTCAAAATTAATAATTCTATTGGCCATTATATAAAAAGTCAAACTCGCCTTTTCCAAGTTTTCGGCAGCAAACTTTTCGTTGAAAGTTTGGTGCTGTATGCTTCAATCTACTTAGCCTATTGCTAAATCCACCACAGGACACCACCACCAAGCATTCAAGAAGTTGAGCCTAATTCTATGAACTCAAAAGCCATTATATTAGTACTGTATATATTGTACATAATGAGCAGGGAGTCCTGAGAGCTCTAGATGGACAGAGGGTTGTACAATTAACCTTAATAGACTAAATTGTAGGATGCTTTAACTAATTGTAGCGCCTTGGGCATTTGCTCTTTAACGATTAATTTAAACTGATTTCAAATAACAGGTTTCTAATTAACAGTAATAGTTTCATGCAAAACTTAGATAAATCAGTCGAGCATAATGGCCCTTCTAGAGTACGAAAATTGTGAGACACACGCCTTTCTTTATTTCTCTGATTTAATTAACATTTGAACTGGGATACGTTATTATTTTTGTGCCAGAATAAGCCCAAACTATTTCTATATATATATATATATATATATGCTATACATTACAACCTCTTTAATGCGAACACCGACGTTGATGAAGAAGCCGTTCATTTTCGTAATAGTTCGCGTTATGCAGATAGAATTGCAAAGGATTCAGGAAATAGTTCATTTTAATAGTAATTCGCGTCAGCAAGGTTCAACTGCAGTAATAGGAGAGATAAACTTCATAGTAATGGCTTTACAATAAATTTTAAATCTGCTCACCTCAGATTTGCAAAAAAAACTGCTTGTGAGTTAGAAATTTTTTGAGATATATAAAAC